>SNVD02015555.1:600000-1176179 GCA_013180625.2 Boswellia sacra | reverse complement strand
CGTAAGATGACCTAGCGAGGTCCTGGGCGCGCGGGATCGAACCCGTGAGGCCTTGCATGAGCTAGGGCGAGCGGGCGAGGGCCCGGGCGCTGTGGGTTGCACAGGGCGCCGGGTGTTGCATGCATGGGACGCTGGTGGGCTGTTCTTTCAATTAATTGCTCAAAGTTCATGCTGCATGCTAAATGCCAAGCTCGAACCCGTTCCCTTTATCATATCCACACATAAGGTTTGGACCACCGAGGCCACGAGCAGAATTGGTTCAGGCTGAGGGCAGATTGCCAAGCCTTGAACCCATGCGCGTCTAGACTTTAAGGTTTAGACCACCAAAAAAAAATGAAAGGCAGGCTGTGCGTGGGTCGCAAGGAAGAAGTAGGCGAGGTGCGTGAGGGGCGCAAGGGAGAGGCAAGCTGCGGGGCGCTGGGCGCGCTGCCTGGGCACGCTGGGCGTGCTGCCTGGGCGCGCTGCCTGGGCACGCTGGGTGTGCTGCCTGGGCACGCTGGGCGCGCTGCCTGGGCGTGCTGCCTGGGCGTGCTGCCTGGGCGCGCTGCCTGGGCGTGCTGCCTGGGCGTGCTGCCTGGGCGCGCTGCCTGGGCGTGCTGCCTGGGCGCGCGGGCGATCTCCTGCGCTGCCCTGCGCGCGCGGGCGAGCTCCTGCGATGCCCAGCGTGCGTGGACGAGCTCTCGCGATACCTTGCGTGCGCGGGCGAGCTCCAGCGATGTTCTGCGCGTGCGGGCGAGCTGCTGCATCCCCATGCGCGCGCAGGCGAACTGCTGCACCCCCATGCGCGCGCGGGCGAGCTGCTGCGTCCCCATGCACGCGCGGGCGAGAGAGAGAGAAGCAGGCGAGGGCTGGTTCTGTGCGGGTCTCGCAGGGGCGAGCTCGTGGCGCTGGGCACGCATGGACGAACTCACGGGGCGCTGGGTGCGCCTGGGCAAGTTCGCGGGACGCTGGGCTCGCGGGGGAGGCGTGCTGGGCGCAAGGAAGAAGCGGGCCACCGGCGAGGAGGAGAGTCGCGGGCGGCGTGGCCGAAGGCCAAAGGGCAATCGCGTAACCCATGCATGCGGGTTACGTGATTCTGCAGGGGTCTCCCCGCAAAACTTTAAAGTTTTTATATATATTAGTTGCAGGGGTGCTTGTGCAAAGTTTAAAAACTTTTACTTAAAATCGCGGGGGGTTTCTGAAAAATTTCAAAACTTTATTTTTATTTCGCGGGGGTGTTTCCACGAAATTTCAAACTGCAATTTTTATTTCGCGGGGGTGTTTCCGCGAAATTTCAAACTCTTTTTTTCTCCGCGGGGGTGCCTCCGCGGGCGTGCTTCCGCGGACGTGCTTCCGCGGACGTGGTTCCGCGGACATGCTTCCGCGCGTGTGCTTCCGCGGACGTGCTTCCGCAGATTTTCAGATTTGAATAATTTTTCTTCCGCGGGTGTGCTTCCGCGGATTTTCAAACTTGAATAATTTTTCCTCCGCGGGAGTGCTTCCGCGGATTTTCAAGCTTTAATATATATATATATATTTTTTTTTCTCCGCGGACGTGCCTCCGCGGGCGTGCTTCCGCGGACGTGCTTCCGCGGGTGTGCTTCCGCGGACGTGCTTCCGCGGGTGTGCTTCCGCGGGTCCGCGGGTGTGCTTCCGCGGACTTTCAAGCTTGAATAATTTTTCCTCCGCGCTTCTGCGGACTTTCAAGCTTGAATAATTTTTCCTCCGCGCTTCCGCAGACTTTCAAGCTTGAATAATTTTTCCACCGCGGGTGTGCTTCCGCGGGTCCGCGAGTATGCTTCCGCGGACTTTCAAGCTTTAAAAATTTTTCCTCCGCGCTTCCGCGGATTTTTCAGAGTTGAATAATTTTTCTTCCGTGGGCGTTCTTCGGGGTCTGCAGGTTGTGCTTCCGCGGCAACTTTCAAGCTTGAAATAATTTTTCCGTCCGCACTTCACGCGGATTTTCAGACTTGAATAATTTTCTTTTCGGGGGCGTTCTACCGAGGGGTCCGCGGGGTGCTTCGCGGACTTAAGCTTGAATAATTTTTCCTCCGCGCTCAGCAGCCTTTAAGCTTGAATAATTTTTCTTCCGAGGGTGTGCTCCGCGGGTCCGCGAGGGTATGCTTCGCGGACTTCAAGCTTAAAATTTCCTCCGCGCTCCGCGGATTTTTCATACTTGAATAATTTTCTTCTAGTGGGCGTTCTTCCGCGGGTCCGCGGGTGTGCTTCCGTGGACTTTCAAGCTTTGAATAATTTTTCCTCCGCGCTTCCGCAGACTTTCAAGCTTGAATAATTTTTCCTCCGCGGGTGTGCTTCCGCGGGTCCGCGAGTATGCTTCTGCGGACTTTCAAGCTTTAAAAATTTTTCCTCCGCGCTTCCGCGGATTTTTCAGACTTGAATAATTTTTCTTCCGCGGGCGTTCTTCCGCGGGTCCGCGGGTGTGCTTCCGCGGACTTTCAAGCTTGAATAATTTTTCCTCCGCGCTTCCACAGACTTTCAAGCTTGAATAATTTTTCCTCCGCGCTTCCGCGGATTTTTCAGACTTGAATAATTTTTCTTCCGCGGGCGTTCTTCCGCGGGTCCGCGGGTGTGCTTCCGCAGACTTTCAAGCTTGAATAATTTTTCCTCCGCGCTTCCGCAGACTTTCAAGCTTGAATAATTTTTCCTCCGCGGGTGTGCTTCCGCGGGTCCGCGAGTATGCTTCCGCGGACTTTCAAGCTTTTAAAAATTTTTCCTCCGCGCTTCCGCGGATTTTTCAGACTTGAATAATTTTTCTTCCGCGGGTCCGCGGGTGTGCTTCCGCGGACTTTCAAGCTTGAATAATTTTTCCTCCGCGCTTCCGCAGACTTTCAAGCTTGAATAATTTTTCCTCCGCGGGTGTGCTTCCGTGGGTCCGCGAGTATGCTTCCGCGGATTTTTCAGACTTGAATAATTTTTCTTCCGCGGGCGTTCTTCCGCGGACGTGCTTCCGCGGACATGCCTCCGCGGATTTTCGATACCATCCCCCAGCCATTTTTTTTCTACCTCAGATAATGAACCGGAGGTTTGAAAAGTGGTGGGAGGCTGACTGGTACACCCTTGATCTTCACACATGGCTGGCATAACATGCCTTGCGTTACGCCATGGCTTGGAGGGGGCTGCAAGGGTGCATGCCCACGAGAAGCATATGGGAGAGTGCTTAAGCAAGGTGTGGAGACGTTGCATGGCATCATTGATGCGCGAGGGGAAGCGCAAGGCAATGTGAACGCTGACACAGGGGGATGTGTAGCGCAACGAAATAATACGCATGCATTGGTAGCGAGCGTAATATGGCACGCACTTGCACGCACATGTGATGGGCGTGGCATAGTAAGATAACATGCACGTACGGGTGGTGAGCATGATGTGTGGAGTGCACACGGGAGTTGGGCGCTACACAACGATGCTACGCGCATGTTGGGGGCAACGTAGCGCATGGACACTAGCACATGCACGCATGCGGGCCGGGACGCTTGTGGGGTAGCAAGCATGCGCATGGGTAGCGCACCACAAAGTGGTGACATGGCGCATGGCATCGGGCGACACGGCGCACAGCAGCGATTCATGATGCATATGGGCGTGTTAGTGGGCTTAAAATATGGCACATATCCAAGAGGATTGTGTTTCCTAAAAATAAGGAAATAGTGGGGTGAAAGTTGCTTCCTAAGGTTTTGGAAATGTAACTTCCCCACTAACTTAGTGGTTGAGAGGGTTCAACCATGTCCTTGAGAACAGGAATGACAGTGGGAAGTTAATTCCCATATTCCATGCCTCCATCCCACTCATGGGTAGTTATGCTCATGAGGGAAGTGGGAAGTGACTCGGGGTGGTTACTTCCGGAGTGGGAAGTTACTCGGCGGAGTTAATTCCATGCCATGACCTTTAACCATGGGTGGTTATACCCATGAGAGGAAGTGGGGAGTTACGGGTAGTTAACTCCCATGATCTCCACTTGCGGGGGAGTGGAGGATTATGTGGCAATGTGGGAGCTCGCCACCTAGCCTAGTAGTTGGGGATGTCAACTACACGGAACCTAGCAACCAGGGTTGTTGGTTGGCTATATATATGTACCAAGATGGTGGGCTGGAAGTAGGTAGACCATCCAGGGGGAGGTCTCCAGGTAAAACTCTACAGGGGTAGAGAGTGACACAAGGGGAAAACACTTAGCGAACGGAGTAGCTAGTGTGAGTGTCATTGTGAGTGTTTCCAGCACAAAATCTTGGGGCTGATTGTATTCTTTTTACTCTTTTCATTTTATCGCATAGGGGAGAAGCAAGTGAGCGCAGGGCGCGCTATGGAAAAAACATTCAAGGCGCTGGGCGCGCAAGGGTGAAAGCATGCTAGGCGCTGGGCGCGCAGGGGAAGGGCATGCGAGGCGCTGGACGCGTAAGAGGAAAGCATGCTATGCGCTGGGCGCGCAGGAGGAAAGCATGCTAGCGCTGGGCGCGCAAGGGGAAGCATGCAATGCGCTGGGCGCAATGCGCTGGGCGCAAGAGGAAGCATGCAATGCGCTGGGCGCGCAAGAGGAAGCATGCAATGCGCTGGGCGCGCAAGAGGAAAGCATGCTATGCGCTGGGCGCGCAAGAGGAAGCATGCATGCGCTGGGCGCGCAGGAGGAAAGCATGCTATGCGCTGGGCGCAGCAAGGGAAGCATGCAATGCGCTGGGCGCGCAAGGGGAAGCATGCAATGCGCTGGACGCGCAAGAGGAAAGCATGCTAGCGCTGGGCGTGCAAGGGGAAGCATGCAATGCGCTGGGCGCGCAAGAGGAAAGCATGCTATGCGCTGGGCGCGCAGGAGGAAAGCATGCTAGCGCTGGGCGCGCAGGAGGAAAGCATGCTAGCGCTGGGCGCGCAAGAGGAAAGCATGTTATGTGCTGGGCGCGCAGGAGGAAAGCATGCTCGGCGCTGCATGCGGCGTGTAGGTTACGTTATTTTGCAGGGACTCCTCCGAAGAAATTCAAACAATTACGAGGGTGTTTTAACATTTTCTTGAAACTTTGTTTTTTAAATCGAGGGGGAGTAAGCGCGCGCACGGGCAGCACGCAACAATGCAGCGACATGGAGCATGGCATTCGACGAGGTGGTTCGAGGTGTTAGCCGTCAAGGACGCAAATGGGGTGCGTCCCGGACTTCCAAAAACCCTTACCAATTGATCGATATGGGTGATCACTATAGTGAGAGGGATGATGGTGCGATGTCCTCCTAACATCAGTTCCTTACCAGTGGCATATATCCGGGCTAGAGAACAGCGGATGGTGAAACGAGCTGCTGAGTGGGGTGAACATTCAGCATGGAGAGCAATAGGATTGGTGAAGATTTGGTTGAATAACCTGATGGCGAGGCAATCCAGTAGTCTGGGCGACTAGGTCAGGATGCCCATTGACATCCGTCGGGACATTAGGCACTACCATGGCACTCCTTGGGTTATTCCCAGCAGCAGCCTGCTGAGCACTTTGTCCAAATGCTTGGTTGAACATAGTCACCATACAGTTCGTTTGTTCACTAAAATTTCGCATGGTACGTTCCCTGGTAATTAATCGATTCGCCTTGTCTCTCCTTAGTCTTCTAAGTGGAAGTCGGGGTTGCCTGAGGTTAGGCTCCACCCCAGAGGATATCACTAATGCCCTCCCTGTATCAACTACCCTTCGGCGTCGGGGAGGTGCTTCGACCTCGATTTCCTCGTCAACCTCTAGGGAGGTTGAGTGTTGGGATTCGTGGCTCATGATGTGTTTGAATATGTTTTGGTAGGAGCAACAACTAAAGAGGCTTGAATTGTCGTTCCCACAGACGGCGCCAACTGTTGATGCACGGTTTCCGGACGGCCGGGGGAGCGGGTCGGAGCTCGGGTCGTGCGACGGGTCCGGTCCTGCGAGCACAGAAAAACGGTCAGGGGTTCCGGCGGTGGTGCCGGCGGTGACCCTCCGACGCTCAAGTCAGTATCCGGCACTCCGAATTTTCTGAGAGAAATTCCTAGAGAGAGAAGCTCTCAAAAATAGAGGAATTGTAGAGAGATAAAAGTTCAGAAAAATGTGCATTTGTCAACTTGTGAAAAACTTACCTTGAGCAACGTTCCGGAGGGTATATATAGGAGTCGGGATGGGCTATTGTGGAACCCAGATAATAGGCCCAGAAGATGGGATACAGTAATGGGCTTACTGTAATGGGCCCATGTAATGGGATACGGTAATGGGCCTACCGTATGAGCCCGGATAGTAGGATACAGTAATGGGCTTACTGTAATAGGCCCAGCTAATGGGATACAGTAATGGGCTTACTGTAATGGGCCCAGATAATGGGATACAGTAATGGGCTTACTGTAATGGGCCCATGTAATGGGATACGGTAATGGGCTTACCGTATTATAAATAATTGAGCTGGGCTGGGTCATTGTGGGACCCAGATAATGGGCCCAGATAATGGACCCAGATAATGGACCACAGTAATGGGCTTACTGTGTTAGAGACAATTAGGCCCAATATTATTATGGCCATAACAACGACGATCTTTCTTGAGGTTTTTTGAAAAGATATGAACAGCAAAATTTTTTACGAAATTGATAAATTTTAAAAAACAAATGCATATAAGGGTCTAATTATATTACAATGGTATTAATGAAAATTGATTAAATTAGAATTAAGAGTCAATGGGAAATCCTTATATTAGAAATTTATAATTTGTAAGGCTCAAACGTTTTACAACGCCGACGTTTTAAACTGTTCCTTGAAATTAATTTGTCTTAGAAAAGTGTGTATGTTTAATCACATCCCAAGCTCGAGCCCACAATGGACAGTAGGTTACGAGTTGGCTCTTCTGAGCTCGATCTATTGCTTCGACGGACGTGTACATGCGCCGTTAAAATTAACAATTACATTCAACATGTGAAGTACTTCTTAGCTTATATTAAGGTTTCAGTTTGGAAATAAATTTAAACCTTCTGCTGTTCTGTTAGCAATCATGATAATGATGAAATGCCATTACAAGTTGGGATATTTTTGGTAATTCTTTAAATGCTATTAAAGTCATACACTTGCTAGCATCGATTTTGTCCGTGACATCCCGTGCATCGATCGTTAACACTTGCAGCCAATGCTCGAAATTTCTCATATTTCGATGCCACCTCTACACACTTCCAGAAACTCTCATCAAGCCCTGCCAAACTCTTCTCTTTGCATACTCAATTGTTGCATATTTGTCATTTCCTTTAATTACCTTGTGTTTAAGTACAAGAATTATATACATGCATGTTCAATGGACAGTCCTGCTTTTCATATAAAATTTATACATTTCTATAGATTATAATTACATTCACCCGATTTTAGTGGTTGAGCATCTACTTTCTAGATGAGCTACTAGTGATATACATTTAAAAATTATGTATCTCCAATGACGTATCATTCATTACATTATCACACCACCCACCTAGTAAATATTAATTAAATATACAAAATTTGAGATAAATTTTAGGAAGAGTATCAATATTCTAATTTAGATTAAAAAGTAATGTTACAAAATTTGTATACAAAGTTGATGTGACATACCCATTCAAAGCAATATGACTCATTAGTATTTATTACATTAAGAACACATATTAAACTTGATGTTACATCAATTTTATACACAAACTTTGTAAATTAAATTACATGCATTAGTTTATTATATATCATCCAAGAATAATCTTAATGGTTGCAAGTGGAGTACAATTGGCCTTAAATGTTGATGAGAATGCATTAATGTATATAAATGGGAAAAAAAAGATGAGGAAACTTTCTAAACTTTTGATATTTGATGGGATAATTTGTTAAAAGTCAAGGAAGCTTAATCTATAGTGGAGGATATATGAGGTGGGGTGAATTGATTGAGAAATTATTATTTAAGTAGGAAATGAAAAGGGGAAAAAAGAAATTTTAGTTAGAATATGAATCGAAAAGGGAAATTAGTATTCTAATAGGAGAAGGAAAGATCTATTAGAATTAAAAGAGAAAAAGAAAAATTAAATTAATATTTTAATATATAGAAAAAAAATTTGAGAGATATGAGAGAGTATATTTTAGTAATAAAGTGGAACCTTTTAATTTGAAATTTCAATTCTATGTATATTCATTTAAGTAACAAAAATAGTTAAGAGGATAAATTTTGAAAAGGGAAAAATGGGGGAGAATGCTTGAGAAAAGGTGAGAACCATTTAATTTAAAATTTTTATTTTACCTATATTTCATATGCTATAACAATAGTTGTTTAGAGGACAAATTTGAAAAAAGGAAAGATATATAAGATAGAATGATTGGAAAAAGGTAGGGAGTATTTCATATAAAATTTCTAATGAACTCATTGATATATCTCATTAAAGTTATTAGGCAGGCCAAAGTGGTAAACTTGTATGTTATCAAACATGTAGGCAACTGAAACTACCTTATATACTTAACATTTTTTTCAACATGAAGGGGTCATGGCCACGTCAAGTGTGAACATGGCTCCGCCCCTGATTATCACACTATCTACTTGATAAGCATATATTAAATAGAAATCATTTAGAATATAAAATTTATGATATAATTTTAGAAGAATATCATTATCCTCTAACTTAAATTAAACATGGATTAGTTTGTTATACATCATGCATCTAGGAATAATTTTAATGGTTGCAAGTGGAGTGTATTTGGTCTTAAATATTGATGAGAATGCATTCATGCATGTATTTAAATGCGTGCACGTAGTAACATTGTATTTGGTCTTAAATATTGATTAGAACGGATACATGTATGTATATAAATGCATGTGTATGTAACATTTCATTTGGTCTCAAATCACGTGCGCACTTGTTACGTGAGAAAGTCCAAAAAACCCGGTGGTATTCTAGACTACTTTACTCCTTTATACGTATACAGCTAAGTTAAACTTCCCTATAAATTAAGCAAAGGTTGAAATGCATTGACAGTTAGATCCTCCGTCTCTTTTTCCATATGCGCTTCTTGAGTTCATCATAGCTGATCTCTACTGCATCATCCTTTCTAACTCAACACATTTCACACTTATTTTTGCACCACAACACCAACTTTTTTCCTACATAAATGCATTTCTCAATAAGTCAAATACCCTTTTGTTCAAAATTAAAGCACTCAATTAGTGCTTTGCAATAATTATTCTATTTTTAAGAAATAATTACTAGATATTTTAAATTTCTAATTGTTTGAACCATTTAAATGCTATAATCAGCTCAAATCACTTGGATTCAAGATGTTAAGAAAGAGATCAGCTATAATGAGCTCAAGAAGTCCATATGTGTCATAGCAAGATTGTATGCGTATGCTTAAAGAGAAGCCAGAGATAGCTTTACAGAGAGGCTGAGTCATGACGAGCATGAGAAGAGAAATCTCTCGGCGCAAGAGATGCATCTCGGCAAGAACCCAATATCTTTTTTTTAATCATCGAAGTAATTTGGTGGGACAAATTAAAGGTGAGTTGGATCAAAGTTCCAATACACTAATTTTTAACCATTTTATCTCTCTTTTTTATACATTATTATACACAATTAATACTACATATATTCTGCTCTAACATTGCAAAACCATACGCCTTGATATGTATTGGAAGGGAAGTTTTCTACTAGAGAAGGGCCAAACGACAGCCCAGTAGATAGCTACTTGCATCCAATTTGACGTGGTAAGCCTAGAGAATAAGTAGCCTTAATTTTTGGAAGCATATATTGGAGATAGATAGAGATGATCAGAAAGTTATCTCTCTCTCTCTCTCTCTCTCTCTAAATATATATATATATATATATATGTGTGTGTGATCAACAAATATAAAAAACAAACATTGTAATGTGATTACAATAATGCTATATTTACAACCTTCATAAAATCCAAATTCTACAACCTACCAAATTCTACAACCAAATTAATGTGATAGTCTCTATGATAAAATCTTATTATAGATATATTTTTTATTTTTTTCTCTTCTAAGTAAAGTTTTGCTATGAAAACTATCACATCAAGTTGTAGTGTTTTGATTGTATAAAAATTGTAAGTTTAGCACTACTTTTGTAATCGTTTTGCTATGGAAACTATCACATCAAGTTGTAGTGTTTGGATTGTATAAAAATTATAAATCTAGCACTACTTATGTGATTACAAGATCAGGTATATCGCATCACACAGAGTTTGTTTAATTTCTCTTGATTGCTATATTTCAGTAGATAGGTAGAAACTGTTGGGTTGGCACAGCACAGCAGATATAATAATGAGAACTCAATCCGTTGTGGTATCATCAACTTGTACATACTTTAAACTTGGGATTGATATATGTATGTAGCTATATATTCTACATATCACTATGGCACACTCATTAATAAATTTTGTTTTTTATTTATCTATGTCTATGCAAGTCATATCTCTAAATACTCTGTACGGACAATGTGTGGTTTAGTGTTATACGCACAAGGGCCTCCAACTAGAAACAGTTAAACGACAGCAGAACAGCCAAGGATCCAGCAATGTTTAGAACTTGTCCATATTTTGTTTTGTGTACTGCAGGAAGAACCCAAATACAAAAAAATCGGTCGTTATAGTTCTTAATTACTTCTCAGAAATTCTATATATATATCCAATTTCCTGATTAGTTTGGCTTCTTACACATTTTTAGTTTTAACTCAAGATATAGCAGTGCTAACATTAGAAAACATATATCAATTTACATTCTCACAACTATAGTTTGTAATTCACAATGAAAATATCAAATACAGAAAGCAGGTTGATAATATAACATTTCACATGCCCTTAAAAATTATATAATACTTCTACTGATCGTAAATAAACACACAATAACCTCTTAATTACATGAAATTAAACTAGCGATCGAGCATGCAGTAATAAAACATGTCTTAGCAGCAAGCAGCTGATACAGAAGAGAATCTTACGGCCTGTTCCTCTAGCTTGTACTAGTTGCTTTAAGGTAAATGAAATAGCCTAGGTTTGTGCAGAACCAGCAATACTAAAGCTCGTACGAACTGACTTGTTAATTAACTCACACTAAACAATTGGAAAATCTGTGTGCGTAAAACCGATTTGCCAAGGCAAGAGTAGAAGGGAGTTGTCATAAGCAAAAGAGAGGAATGTGTATGCGTGCTCATCTGCACCATATGGCCAGTTGTTTGAGACAAAAAACAATGAAGAGAAGAGCAAGAAGAGGGTAGTAATAGGTGCCATTGCCTCTTCACCGGGTTGATAATTATAGAATGTTTTTCTTCTGGTCTTCTTGTTATGCTCTCTGTTAAGGGAGGTAGTAGTAGTAATTGCTTGAGGTTGGATTATTGAGCTATAGCAAGCTACGGACAAAATGATCATAGAAGCATTTTTTCATTATTAAATTGTGAAAAAATTATCATGTTTGTTAAGGTGCTTGCAAACACAATCATACCATGGCTACTTGGCAGTGAAATAGAAAAGTAACGGGTACCTTTGATCAAGGTGTGTTATAAAATCAAAAGGTTAGCAAAAACCAGCATTAATTACGAACCGATAAGAACATTTATGAGTTATTAGGTTAAGTGGATCAAGTTTATCTCTTGATTCGACCTGGAAAAACATATTTTATTCGGTTAATTGGACCGAGTTTATCTCTTGATTCGTCCTGAAAAAAGATATAAATACTCAGATATAATGTGGACATGGCTGTTTTTTATGGTAGCCACTTCTAGTTGGTTTCCAGCATAAGTTGGGCCAATCTAGGAGTTCAATAATCTATAGTATATATCCGTTTGATCTCTTAATTAATTAGTTCTAATTATCCATTTATGAGAAAGCCCATTGTAAATTTAGATTTGCATTGCTTGCTGCACTAAACCATTTTGGGTCAACAACATCGGTCCATAAATTGGCCATTAGCATTCGAGTTCATGATGTCCTAAGCTAGTTTGAAGTTCTGAGTACAAAACACAAACTTGGCTTGCCCAAATTCCTTTTTATCATTTAATTTTGAACTTTTATGATTTTACTCCTTTATATATCTCTGATTGGTGGTAACGTTTAAGTGTATATCTTGGTTGAGCCACATAAACAAGCATTGAATGGCAATTTTAACTTTCTTTATAGTATAAAACTATAAATTACACAGATAAAGGAAACAGGGATAAACCACCTAGAGAATGACAAAATTGAAATACCCAAGTGAGTAAAACCAATGCATTTCAATTAACAACTGCTCCTCCTAATTAGATTCCTTGAGCTGCAGAAGGCTTTAATGGCAGCCCAGTAAATGGTCCGACCCAAAATATCCGCGGCAAAGATTTAAAAAAGAAAAAAAAATGCTACTTCATATGTAATAAGATGCATCATTAGTTTAGAAAACGCGTTAATGATGAAGTAAATGATTAGTAACTTCTATTGTATAATAAAGTGATTGTGATTTGTTCATAGTTGCTTAGACTGTGAGTTAGGTTTTTTTCAATGGAATTTCATGCCATGGACCTGGAGAGCAGCATCATTATTGTTGTACAAGAAAACAGAGATATATTAAAAGCATGGGCTCATTGAATTATTTCCAAATAAGTTATTTTGTCCAATGTATTGGGTACAAATGGTAGTATTCACCGAAGAATGATATTGATAGCCCATTGTTCGACTTCTCCATAAATTCTGAATGACTTGTCAAATTTGGATCGTAATTACGGATACGCGCATTCAGGTCCAAGCCATAAGTGCTCGTTGAAACTTGAAAAACTTTTCCTACAATCTATGATGAAGTACAAAGGAAAAATAAAGATTGAAGAGGGAAAAAGTAACCGCATTGAAGGAAACTCTGAAGACACGGTTTGAAGGGACAAAAGAATCAACTATCAAGCAGTAAGGAAGCATGAGATTTTGTGTTAAATTCAATATTTTCAACCGTTTTTTATGGTCTAAACTGAACTTAGCCCTTAAAATCTAATGGGCATTTTAATCGTGCTGCACTTGACCTTTGCCGCCCATCACCATCTCCGCTGTCCCAGCTCTCGTCTTCTTTTGGGAAAGAGATGAAATGACAACGCTTTTAACTCGTGTTTTGCATCATCATAATTACTTTTTAATTAATTCTAGACTCCCTCCAGTGAAACGATTTACCCGCGTGTTCCAACTTTATTTTCTCGTGACATTTTGCTGTGAAATGGCCCCATAATTTCAAATGGCAATAGCACCGATCAGATCACTAGCAAACATCCACTTTTCTTCTAGTTATGAGTGTTCTTTTGAGAGAGTTGAATATGACACAGAAAATAAATAAATAACTCACATGAGTACATGACTATTTTTTTAAAACAAAAAAAAAAAAAAAAAAACATGCTCACATACAACGCACTAAAAGAAGACAAAAACATCGACGTGAATTCAAAGGCAAGTGCTTAAAGAGTTCAGCAGGGATACTTAAAAAAGCCCCAATATTCAAGAGACTTTATCTACAATACCATGAATTACATCCATCCCCCACTTCCAATCTCCCCAAGAGGAGGAATTGAAAATAGAAATACAGGATTCCACCATAACCAAGCACAAAACACTTCCCTCATTATTCACCTTCAGCTAATTAACCCTTCTTCCAAACTTTTTTTGTCCGATGAACCCATAAAGAAGGCAATTTTTTAATAAGTTGAAAATCACACATGGCTTTGGCTCCTGAATGACCCAAGAGCCTTAGCAGCTGCTGCTCTCAAAATGAATTGGTGGTAGAAGGCTGCAATGGCTGCACCAATGAAGGGTCCAACCCAGAAGATCCACTGAAAAAAATAATCATAAAAAGTTATAAAATCAGAAACATTGTTAGAGAAATAATGAAAACAATTTAAGAGTCATAGGCATGTTATACTGACTTGGTCATCCCAGGCCTTCTCGTTGTTGTAGATAACAGCTGCTCCAAGACTCCTAGCAGGGTTGATGCCAGTGCCAGTGATTGGAATGGTGGCCAAGTGAACCATGAACACAGCGAATCCAATTGGGAGTGGTGCCAAAACCTGATATCACACAATAAGAACATTATAAATGAGTAGATAACAAAACAAATTAATTATTTAGTAGTCACCAAACAATCCCATCATTAATCATTAGTCCAAAGAATCAAAAGCATAAAAATAAAAATAAAAAATAATTAAAAAACCCACCTCGTGTAACATGCTATATAACCCAAACAACTCAAAACATGCCAAATATTTTTAAAAACCATTTTAAGAATCAAAAACATTTTCTTAAAACGTTCATTTCTCTACAGATTTTAAAAACGTTTGTTCTATTCCAACCAGATAACCATAGTCAAGACAAATCCCAAGATAAAGAAAGAAAAGGCTGATATGGTTAGTCAATCATCACAAGGGTAAAAAGCATAAAAAGCAAGCCTATTACTATATACTCGTGAAAGATCAAATCCCACAAAATCTACACGTGAAACCCATACTTGTTTGTCAATGATATTTATAATACAGAGATGAAAGAAAACGATAAAATAAGAAGAATAAATGCTAAACAAGACTCTTAGCCTTTGGCCATGTGAGATAAGCAGCAGCTAGATTCTCACGAAATTCCCGAAATCTGGAAAACGACACCGTCCTTGCAGACAAATACTTTTTGTCAAAACTTGGGAGGGAGCCCACACCACGACCAAACCAAGGCCGTGGCATTGGCATCCATTACGGTCCAAAGTGGGGCCTGCTTCCCAGTCGAGTGAAAAGGCAAAGCAAAGCAAAACAGACGCTTTAAAAAGCAGACGAATCCACTTCTGATTTTAGAGAAGAAGAGAACAAGAAACTTGGCCCTATGCAATATGAATGTTTCATACCCTTTGATTTTCCACCACGAGTTGACGGACTATATCTTAACCAAGACACGCCACATGTTATCCTCCTACTTTCTTATCATCTGATAAGTCTATTTTTCAAATACAATATTTAAAAAAAAAAAGTTAAAATTCCCACCTCACAAACTACTATTTGTTTTAGAAAAACAGATTTTTTTTCACAACACTTTTTTTCTTAGAAGTGATGTATTTGCACTAACTCCCTAAATTTCTTCGTTAACCTTTCTTCAACTGCGTTTTCTAAAACAGTCTTTGTCTTTTGATTTTTATGCCCTGATATGAAAGGAAAAAATGAAAATCAAGTAGTTCATTTGACGACAAACCAAGTGCAGAAACTGTGTTTTAATGATTTATTAATAAAAAGTATAAATAGTTTTCAAACTCATACATTTGGATATAACTCAAAGATATTTATCACTAACACAATATTAAATTACTATGCAAACAACTTAGGGCTCAAAGTCATGAGATTAGCGTCAGTTTCAAGAAAATATTTTATATTAAAAAAAAAGAGCCTTACCCTCAGTGTGGATTGAATCAGGATATCTTTGTTTTTATTAATATATATATATATTGCGTTGGATTTGCAATGAATGTAAGATCCGATCTTACAATTCTATTTCTAGGAAAAGACCACACCAACTTCAGGTTTCAAAAAGACGTTAATGTCATCAAATCATGTGTCTCAACAGCTAACAACTTTATGCTGAAGCCAGCAAAATCGTGAAAAGAGATACAGAAACTATTATAAAAATAAATAAAACAGAAACAAAACGTTACAGGAATACTTAGAAATTAATGTTAAGATGCATACCGGAACATGGGAATCCCTTGCATTTCTCTTGGGATCAGTGGCAGAGAAAACAGTGTAGACCAAGACAAAAGTTCCAATGATCTCGGCTCCCAACCCAGTGCCTTTGCTGTACCCATCAGCAAGCTCGTTGGCTCCACCACCGAATCTGTTGTAGTATGATTTCTGGAAAGCCTTGACCAGCCCAACACCAGCTATGGCACCCAAGCACTGAGCCACCATATACAGCACAGCTCGCACCAACGAGACCTTCCGGGCCAAGAAGAGCCCGAATGTCACTGCTGGGTTAATGTGACCTCCTGCAAGTTGAACCAAAGTTGAGTGTCTCAAGTTTTTTTTAGAAAAAATAATAAATAAATAAAGTTTCTGGAAGAAAGGAAGAAACTTTAGCGACAAAGTTTGAAGCTTTTGCTTTTGCAAGTTAAGAGAGAAAAGAGATGGAACCCACCAGAGATACCGGCAGTGCAGTAAACAAGGACGAAGATCATGCCACCGAAGGCCCAGGCAATACCAAGAATGCCAACTCCGCCACAAGCATCAGTAGCACTCTGGCTCTTGTAGCCAATGACAGTCAAAACAGTGATGTAAAGGAAGAGCAAGGTAGCAATGAACTCAGCTATCAAGGCCCTGTAGAATGACCATTTGCCTAACTCCACTGGATCAAACAAGGGTGCTGGTGGGGGGTCTGTGTAGTCCTTGGATGAGAATGACCCGTGCTCTGCCACCCCCGAGTCCTTTGCCATGGATGTCCACTAGCAAAAAGAGAAAGCAGAAGCAGAAGAACCTCTAGAGATTGAGAGAAAAGAGAGAGCTTTTGGCTATGGCGAGACTTTGGTGTGAGATACATGAAGAGGGGTGGTGGGGGTATATATGGAGAGAAACAGATGATGCTGGGATTTTCTTTTTTTTTTTTTTTGGTTATTTCACTCTTTTTTTTAATTTTAAATTGTCAATTTGATGGTTATACTGTCACCTAAAATACATAGAGTTAAGGTATCTTTCAAAATGAACCGTATGATTACATGCACCATTAAATAGTTCTTAAAAGTTCCTTTTAACTTTATTAAAAACTTAATGTGTAAAAAAAGTTATGGCTATAGCTTATAAATATGAATCTAGTTAATGCATTATGCATCTTTTCTTAAAATTTAATAAATAAAGAGTCATTCTTTTTTTTTTTAATAAGTTGGACAATTTTAAGTGATTTTTTAATAAATTTTGATTGAGTTATTTAATAAAAGATAAAAGAAATGACGTTAAAAATAAAAATATATTTGGTGGGGTCCATTATGTTCATTACATATTGGTGCAGATATCGCTTTCACTGACCCCACCTGACATTAACCTCTGTAAACAGGCACCACCTCCCCACTTCCTTACTACTTTCCTGGCTGGCGCAATTGGCAAATGCCAATATGTTATCCGTGTTTTCACTTTCATTTCCAGTCCACACATTTGCATGCCCCCGCCCTCCCCCTTCCCCACTCCCTCTCCTATCTATTTCTTTTTTATTCTTTAAGTTTACTCCCTTTTCTTTTCGTTTACTTGTAAGACAAATAAATGATGCTTCAACAAGTTTATTTGTTTTCACTCTTCCATGCTGAAATCCTTTTTACTCGTTTTTTTAAGCTACTTAATGCATTTGAAAAAAAATTGAAAAAAAACACTATTGAGGTGTATTTTATTTGTGATCTTTGGAGTATATAGATTTGGGTGTATATATGAGAGTTGTATCTTCAAATTATTTTAAAAAAAAATTACCATTCCAAATTTTGAAAACAATACTTTAATTAGAAAAGAAATTCATTTCTGAACGTGACAAGCCTTCAACTTGAATTATCTGGTCTCAACATTTCTGTTCTATTTTACTAAAATCTCCTTATTACAATACCATACATTTAAAAATGATTAGATAATTACTTAGCTAATTGTTTAAGGAAAAGATAAAGATAAAACATATAATAATAATAATAATTCAATAAATTGATAGAGGATCTTTCTTTTACTTATACTAATTCTTAATACAATGGATGAAATTTGAAATAAAAATTAATATACATACATATATCCAATAAAATATCATAGTGATATTCCTTTTCAATTTTCTTGATTAATAAAAACTGATTATTTATAACTTCTATAAAAAAAATTATGCAATTTTAAATATTAGCTACCCTAAAAATTTTGATGCTAGGCTCTGGCTGGTTCTTTCTTACCAGTTACCAGCCTTGTTCCTAGTCCCAACGGCTCTATGCCTCTATTACAGTTTTTCAGCTCCTTTCCCCGCCAAAATGCTAGCCTTCTCATTGCAATTGGCTATTATTAATGACGTTTAGATAACAATGCATGCACCCGTGCAGAGCAGGTGAAGATTTTGAAGTCAAAAGACAAAAGTTATGGCAGCACCCCAGCGACCCCACTCATCTTTGAGCCCGTACCACCTCCTTAATGAACCCTCTCTTCGCGCTCTCCAACCCAACCAGACCCAGGGCCGTTTCGACTTGTCACTGGCTCCGGTTCTGAACCAACGAACTCTAAATGGACTCCCTTCGCTTGACAGAGATTCAAGGAATCCTCACGTGTTTTCATCACCTTCACTCGCTCCACAGCGCAATCCAGGCCTCCCAGACACAATCGCCCTCGCACGTGTCGTGAATCTGTGGTGTGTGACGACTTGGCAGTTTGGCTGTGGGGCCCGGGTGACAGTCACTGGCGTCTTTTTATTGGATAAGGGAGATGATGAAATGACGTCTCTCTCTCTCTCTCTCCTTGGCATTAAAGGTTCTCATGAATTGTCATGTTTCAAAGGTGAATAGTGAAAAGCTTTTTAACGTGTTCGGAGTAATTACTGACAGAGGAAAAGGAAGAAAGGTAGAGTGTCGTTTAAGAAAACATTGATTATGTTTATTAGAAGGACCTGCTCCTCCTTAGAAAAAACTATTTAATGGAAATGCAAACCATTGCGAGAGAATTTTCTTCTTATTCATCAAACGTTATTATCAACTTTACGATATACAGGATTTGGTTTGTCACTATTTAAAATTTGTAAAATAATTAATTGACCCAAAAAAATTCTTTGAAATTGGGTATCAATTTGAAGAGAAGAGAAGTCTATCTAGAGAAGAAATCTTGCTGCTGTAGGTCCCGGAGGCCAAAGCTAAGGAGGATTAATTATTGAAACTTATGAATGAGTCATTGGGGTCCCAATCCCACGACCAAGCAGGATTGTCATCGGTCGGTCAGCCAGCGAAGCAAATAGCATCAAGCACATGGTAGCCCACCACGATTGACCCACTCAGCTAGACGTTGCACAATTTGTCTTTAACCTAACTTTACTGCTCAATTCTACCCTAAAGTTGAATCGGTGGAGAGGGCAGGGAATCCAATCCACCACTTTCTTCTTTAACCTTATTCTTTTGGCAATTTAAGCAATGGTAATAAGGAAATCCTCACAAGCCATCTTCTTTTATTCTTAACCAGTTAAAAAAAAAAAAGGCAATGCCGACATATATATTAATGTAAATCTGATTGTTTTGATGTCTTTATCTAGTTAAAATGAATCTAAGATGTATGAGCTTCCAACTCATCTTAAATTCTTTTGTTTCTTTTGTTGAACTTACTACAGTTCAAAATTCATATATATATAGATACAAAATTTTGTCAAAAGTGTATCATTTTTTTAGAATTTTCAAACTGCAAAAGCGCATCATTGTTTAAACTACTAAACTAATCCAATTAACATTTAACTAGTCTTTGCGTGGTTGTCTCTATTAACCAAGTTGGTTAGTGGGTAGTGACAATTATATGCAGCTTAGCAGTCCCACATCCTAATCTACTATAAAAGTTAACAAAATGGGGGAATTCCAATCCGCAGCTTTTTACATTTTGTTTGGATTATCGGAAGATCAGAGAAAGTTGTTAATTTATTAAATTAGAAAATCCAATAATGGTTAAATATTTTATTTTTAATTGTTGCTTGCTTTTTACATTAGTCTAAAGAGAGTAAAGATTCGTCTTCTTTTATTGTTGGCTTTTTCACAAGCTTCATATTTCAAAAAAGCCCGTTTTGATCGTTGGGGAATTTAACGGTTCATTGGTTACACTTTCTAAAACTATTTATTACTTCAAAGTCTTCACCTAAAATTAATTATACATTTGAAAATAACTTAAGCAAATTAACGTGTGCATTTATCACATATGTTAACGAAAGTTCTTCTTATGAAAAGTCCAAGACAGGACTATGACATAAAGATAGTGATTTAAATTCGTCCGTACATTTAAATGCACAAAAATTTATTTAACAAATGAACACAGCTATATTTAAAAGATTTATTAAAAAAAATCTATTTAAGTAGCCAGATAAAATGATACTATGTTTGTATAATTGAACCAACCCATATAGTCTGGCAGATCATTTTAATGCAACAATTTATCGTCCAACTATTTATGAGTAGACAGAAAAGAAAATGATTTGGATATAATATTGATATTGTCTCTCAAATCTCTATCACAAATTCTTATCCACATTTATTTATATATATTATCTCCATTATATATTTTTCTATTATTGTAACAACGATATTGATAATTATAAAAAACTATTAGACAAGGATTGTTGTAATCACTACCCAAAGAGCCAAACCGACAAAATGATGTACACCCAATTAAATTACAAGTTGATAATTAAAATTTATAGGTAGAATGTTAAGCAAGCAAATCAAATTGTCAATGATTGAGCTCGATTAACGACCATAATATCATATTGTACATTATTCTGCAGAATATAAGATTGGTCTTTAATGAAGAGTGACGAGAACATGCTAATAATTATTTGAAAAATTTTAAGCATTATTTCATGATAAACCTAATAATTTTTCATTTAACAACTAAGTTTTGAAGGCAACAATTCAATTATTTGTTTAGGGTTTTGATGCCAATCTGTAAATGAAGTGGAGAGATGTGGTGATTGATTGGGGGGTTTTGAATATAAACATGTGAAAAATGCTTTTTTTTTTGGTGAATATAAAAACAGCAAAAATTGTGAAAAATGATTGTGAGGATGAAATTGACAATATCTAAAAAGTCAAAATATCAAAAAAGAGATTTTTCCCCTTCCTTTGCTAAATTAATTTCAATTATCGATATTTGTAATTTCAAAATAAAAAAGGACAAAGTGGCACCGAAATAAACTCAATCCAATATACTTTATAAGTAGAATAAATTATAGTTTAAACTAAAATTAGGTCAACTAAATTAACCCTATTATTATTCAGTTTTAAGATTTATAATTTTATTAAAATTACAGGAAATTCATTATTTAAAATCAAGTCAAGAGTAGATCAGCAAAAGCAAACGTTGTGAGATTCAGCAAGCCGACCAGAGGCCCACCAGCCTACCTCACACTGAGGGTCACCCAACCAGTTCAATTATGCCACGTAATGACCAACCCGCAAGACGGTGCGACCTTATGAGGCAAATGATTGGTGTCACCGGCAAAACAGCCGCAATTTTGTTGTCCACGATAAGAAGGGTTGTGGCGACGATCTTGCCACGTGTCCAGCAAGTTAAATGAGTTTGGTCCTGACTGTAGTTAAGTAACTAGCACAGCATACCTTACAAACTGGTCGGTAACGTTGCTCCTTTGTTGACCGAAAGAGAAAGTGAAGGATCGATTCGATCGATTGTTGTTTGATTTGGTTTTCGTCTTAATAGTTCTCGAATTTGGAGAGACCGGACACTTCTTGTCGTATTAATGTTCTCGTCCCTTTTAACTTCTTCTAAATTTTGGTTTAGAAATGCGAAAATTTTTTGCCGTTGAATTTATACAATTATTTACTACGAGTATTCAATTTCAAAATTGTGGAGGATAGGCTGAAGGAATATGTTATCGTAAGAAAAGGAAAAAAAAAAAAGTGTGGGAGTCGAAAGTTGAAAGTAGCAGTACCAACACGAGAACAGAGTGAGAGAAAGCTGAACAAGCACTTTCAAACTCACTACATAGAGACACACAGGGACCCCAGGTCCCCAACTCCCGCTTCACAAGGTCCTTGAGAACTGAGAAAAGCTTTTATACTTGATTCATTAAAACCAGGCCAAACGATTCTTTCCACCAGGGTCCAGTCCAGTGATTCAAGGGCCTGAATTTGAAAGCAAGATCCCATATTGAAATTCCTGCCATTGATGATAACATTTGAAGAGTAATTTGTCTGTAACTTGTTGGTCCCATCTTTACATTCCCTTCAGCGCTTGATTAAGACAGCTTTCAGGGTTGGTTTCA
Organism: Boswellia sacra; assembly: GCA_013180625.2. NCBI lineage: Eukaryota > Viridiplantae > Streptophyta > Magnoliopsida > Sapindales > Burseraceae > Boswellia > Boswellia sacra. Next base: position 1,154,277 of record SNVD02015555.1, on the reverse strand, counting down.
ACTTTTTTTTTTTTTTTGGGTGTAAAAAACAAACAAGTTGTTGGAGGAATTGCAGATACACACCACATGAATGAGAACACAGATAAGCCTCAGTTCTCAACAGTCATAGATACCACATTAATTTGTTTGTATAAAAATTCTTTTCTTGCTTCATTTATTTTTTCTATTGTTTAAAATATTCTGCTTTCAACTTTTTCAGGACTCATTTCTGCCTCTTGAGTGTGGTGCATGTGCGAGTATCTGACCCCTGATAGCGATTTTAACTCAAAGAAAGGATTTTATCTATTTGAATCAAATACTATAAAAGAAGATAAGAAAAATAGTTTCAACTATGGGAAATGAATCAAATATTATAAAAGAAGATAAGAAAAATAATTTCAACTATGGGAAAGGGTTATTACTAATGCTAAGAACATTCCCAAAAGTATCAGGAACTTGAACAAGTAGATGATCAGAGCATGACCTTCTTTTAAAGGTTGGAGGGCAAGAAAAACTGATTTTGGAGAAATTATGCAAGCAAATAAGAGGGGGCACAAGCACCCACTCTATGAATACTTTTCTCGCATGCAAACAAAGATTATAAAGTCTGCTGTGTAATGGATTTGAATGATGAAGAAATGCTGACAAAACTGAGTTCAAAGGCAAATGCAAGTCAGTAACACTTATGATTACTTTAGGATATAACATAAAATAATTTTTAATATACCATTTGTTCTATTATTGAAATGAAATCATCATACGGGAATGTGTACTATTTGGTTTTGATTTTGCTTGCGGATGAAACAACTCAGCCATCCATTTGGTTGTCGTAAGCATGGCTTGAATACACTTAAGGATGGCAAAAACCCGGGGCCGGGCCGAGTATTTTGGTTTTGATTTTGCTTGCGGATGAAACAACTCAACCATCCATTTGGTTGTCGTAAGCATGGCTTGAATACACTTAGGGATGGCAAAAACCCAGGGCCGGGCTAGGGACCTCAATCCCTGGCCCCGGAAAAATTTTTAATCTCTGTCCTCAAAAAATTCTCCGAAAATTTCAGGGCCGGGCCGGGTCCTAAGAATTCAATCCCGGGGCCGGGGAATTATATGTACCCGGTTTTAATTTTTTGTATGTAATTAAAGTATTTTATATTGATTTCTAAATTTTATTTTACGTTTATGTGTAGCCTAGTGGTATGCTTGTATGTTACCTTAGTTGAGCACTCGGGTTTGAATCCCTTTGGTTGCATTTGCTATGTTTTATGTTTTTTAGTAAATAGTAATTTAATTGGGCTGGGCTTAGTTTATATTTGTTGGACATGTGAAATTAGTGAATTGGGTGGGGTTTATAGTTGTTGGACATTGGGTTAGTTGTGAAATTAGTGGATGTGGGCCTAAATTATATATAAATTAAATATAAATTATAAATATTTATTTAATTAATTAATTCTGGGCCGGGGTCGGACCGGAGAGCATACTCCCCGGCCCCTGCCCAGCCACGGGTAATCTCCGAAAAATTCATCCCCGTCCCCGGCTTAGATCCCCGAAATTTCGGGTAATTCCCCGGATATTTCCGGGCCGAGGAGCCGGGTACCCGGCCCCGCCCAGGTACAATTGCCAACCCTAAATACACTCAAGAAGACACCTTGACCGCACAGGCAACACGTTCCTACGGTGAGTAATAGAGCCACATTATGGTTTGGAATCCATATTTGTATGATAAAACTGACCTTTCATTGCCTGAGATACCAAAATGGTTGCAAAGTGATTATTGACAAAGGAAAAGAAATGAAAGACGACAGTGACCGGAATACAAAAGGAATAATATTTAATAAGTCGCCATCCAACTGGTAGAAAAAGCGGGGTGAATACTCCACTAACCTTGCGGATTAAAGGATGAATTTGGAAGCATTTTATATCACTTTCCAACCAAAGTTTTCTACTCCAAAACTTTAAACCAAGGAATGTGCTTTCACTTTTTTAATGCGTAAAAACCTAGCCAATATTCCTCGGCTCAAGAGATTGGTACGTTACCAACCCCAATAGTGATCATGTTACTTTCAGATTTAAATAATGCCTACATCTACGAGTGGTCTTTGACTAAATATACATCTCTCACAAACTCATAAACCTTTCTTATTGATTGAGTTGACAAAAAAATCTTTAAACAACTATAAAATGAATATGAATAAAAGAAGCTAAATTACATAATATAGTAATTATATATCTACTAATATTTTACATACTCAAGTTATAAAATAAATTGGTTGCAAATAAGTTCTGTAAGTAATATTATTCTTCGACATTATGTCTAAACATTGAAATACTTTCTATTATTTGAGGCGTTTTTGTTATACGACCGAATCCCGTAACTCTAAGATCAAAAGAAAGGGACAGCGACAGAATCACCAATGGCCACTCAGAATCTTAAACTTCTACATCTAGAAGAGAACTGTTTAAAATAAAGAAACGGCCGTGCAAGCAAACCCACAACATAAAATTCAAAAAGAAATAAAGAAGAAGTTAATTACCGGTAAAGTAGAAATGAGAAGAACGATACGCTGCTAGACTTAAATAGCCATTTTTGGTTCTTTCGCCCACTGTCAAAATGCCATCATAAAGAAGAGTTCGAATTACTACCAAACATGTTTGTCTTAAATTCTATTATATAAAATCAATTTGTTTTTTAATAACATAAATTTCATTTTTCCCCCCTCTACGGAGGAATCAATCTGTTCTTCGTTCACATACAACTAATCTAGATTTGGAGCCTGATCAAATTTTCTCCCTTCAAGCAATCACACTGGACAACTTTGAAATGTGACCGTAGCTTTGACTGGTGCTATTGCAGGTCCCAAGCAGCAATCATGCAATCCGCAGATGGCAAGATGCCATGCCAGGCAGCTTCGAATCTCCATTTCGCTCGAATATTGAGGATGCCAGAATTTGCTTCCAAACTATCTGCAATTTACACAAGAAAAGTAACAGAAGCCGATATACACAAATATTTTCGTTGGCCTAAGGATAAAGAAAACCGTGACGACCATTTCTCTCAAGTTTGCTTTATTAAATTCAAAATCCACTTAAAACCTCCCCCGCTTATCAGAACAAGACACCAAGAAAACATAACGAAAGTGTACACCATGGCCCCGAAAAAAAAAAAAAAAAAAGAACCATCATTAACAGAAATCAGTTCAGAGTTGTTGTATAGAGACTGCATTCTTCAGTTTAACTAACAGGACAACGAACAACATCGCACCATTTCCACTAAAGTGTTTCTGTACAGAATATACATGGCACCCAAACCCGATAATCTGATAATACTATACAGCTGGTACAGCAACCAAATTTCCATGAAGAAAGGTTAATGCTATTCGATAATACAGGCGGAACGGTAGAAACCAACACAGCTATGTGAACATGTAAAATTCACAAAAAAGACCAAGTTTGACCTTTAAGTTGAGAAACCAGCTTCCATTGCTTGTAAAATGGCAGCAGTATCAAATCTAAAGTTCTTGAAGCCATTGCCAGGACCTGTGTCAGGAGGCTGAGAATCAGAAGCAGGTTTGGCAAACTGGCTCTCCACTATCGTTGTGTTACTCCCTATAGAACTGTTCTTTGCTTTCCACACACAGATCCCTTGAAAGAGATGAAGAAGAAAATATAAGCAGAAGTGCAGAAGATAATTAGCGCACAAACCAAGTTTCTGCGAAAAGGTCAGCACTAACTTTAAAATATTCAGAAACACGATATTGCATAGGCCATCCGATATTCCTCATTAGACTAATCAGATGACAAAATAACAAATTTGATCAATCATCATTCACACATCCATCAATTAGTATAGTTCTCCTTTTCCAATAAAATGAGTATCCAAAATATTAGTTTACAATTAGACTGGGATCTTATACACATTTTTGACATAATATTTCTAGCTATTCATATCATTTCATCAAATCACTGATATTTAAAATCAAAAGGTTGCATTAAAAGATATCAACACATCAAATGGATTATGTGAGATGAAAAGCTATAAATTTATGCATGTCGAGATAGTGTCAAAATTTTGTATTAAAAGATCCCCTCCTTTTACAATTTCTAATATGCTGTATTTGAGTGCCAAGATACATGAGGAAAGGGATGATTAGTCAGAATAAAAAAGAGGGTAGCTTTTGGAGGGCTTTTTCAGCTTGTATATTTCCACAATTTCTCTACAAGCTGCAACATACAAGTTCTAGATCTAAACCAGAAGCAATGATGTGCAGCCAAAACAAAACTAAGACAGCTGAGAATCATTATATCAATCAAATTTCAAATGGTAACAATTCTTCATAATAGTGATGGACACAACTTAATTTAACATAAAAGTTTTGAAACGAGCTAAAACGTGTATGATAAAAACATGCAAGATCCTATGATAGTAATTTGCTGTGTGAACAGACAGTTTTCCTTTAACTCTTCCTTTCCACAGCATTCAAAATAAAGCAACTATTAATAAAATTATACCAAAATTAAAATTCCACAGAAAAATGGAAGGACAAACCTTTGAGAGGCTTATCAGGTTTTGGAGCAACAGGAGGCTTATGCGCTGATATCCATTTTTTCAAAGATCTGCACAAGGATGTCATACCCATCAAAACAACTGCATACAATTGTTTCCAAACATCAAGACGAATAACAAAGTACTCACACTAAAAATGGAGCCACCATGTAGAGCTTGAGACCAGTGACCCCATGGGATATCACATCTTCACTAGCTGGCTGAAGTTCATCAAGCCGCTGCCATGCAATTTCCTACAAGTAGCAGAAGGTATGCTCGTGAAGTAACACTTAAAGAGAGGAAAATAGAATAAATTGCATGGTTAAAAGAATAAACAGTTCTTGGTATGCTACAACAATTCTTCAAATAATTACAAATTCAAATTCCTAATGATCATATTTATCTACCAATGGTAACATACACTAATCTCCTTTTTTGTTTGTGGAGCAAAGGCAGTATCATCCCTCACACCAGCAATCATGTAGAGCCGCACCCTCTGCTGTCCAAAAACCTTTTCAACGTACTCATCTTTGTTAAGAAGCTTTGAAACATCAAAACCAGTTTCCTCCAGGACCTATATATGCCACAGTATGTACATCAGTAATTATATATGAAGTACAGCAACAAAGCTTCCTCTCTATGCTTATAAAAATTGAGTAACATCCTCCAAAAAATCTTACGCTACAGGAGTGACCTGCATGCTCTAAATAGAATATTTGAACAGAATCCAGCAGAAATTGTATATTTTTTCTATATTGATGTATGAATTTCAAGCCCTTAGATTATGCCTCTCAACATAAACCAATAAAGTGAACTTCTTTCTGATATCAGTTGCTCTGCCATCCCATATTCGGGCCATACGCGAGCTTTGAACTCCAGTGCCAAAAATTTCTCCATTCCATCTGAGAATATTAGCTCAATGAAAAATGCCAAGCAATGGACTCGTGAATCTCAAAGGACCTTTCCCTATGATACCAAGATTGGAAATTTAAAGAATATGACAATCTACAATATCAATTGCAAAGGCGACAGGCTCAATGGAAATAGTCGATAGGTGAGCTAGTTAACAGGAGCATCATCTATCAGCGTGAATAAAGAAGCAATTTCTAGTCTCCAAATATTCATGAATTATATGAAAGAACTTAAAACCTTCGAGTATAACATGTTTATCGCTTAAATTTTAACTAAAGCTAGTCTTCAAACTCAATAAGGATGCTAAACTAAATGAATATAGACGTAAAACAACAAGCCAAAAAGCACCTCAAGCTGAATCAGACATAAAAAAGAGTCGAGGAACTCAAAAGCAAGCTTACTTCTCGGATGGCACATGTATGATCTTCCTCATCTTTGTTTTTTTTCCCACGTGGAAAACTCCAGCTTGTCCCTTTCCATCCCTTCACTAGTAAGCACTGTCAAATGCAGGATATAAAACACGTAAGGAAATGGTATAGAAGTAAACTTAAGCTTTAACTTGAAGAAAAGTGTTATGCAATTTTAAATCCTGAACTACACAGAAAAGCAGTCACTGAAGACTCAAACCAAATGGAATACAGTTTGCTGAATGAAGCAACATAAGAGTATTGGTTTGCTGATAAGTCCATTCCTATTTGAAAGCTACAACAGGAGAAAGGAACGATACAGGTCCCAGAATTGGCAGGCTAAATTCTTTTATATAAAGATAGATTAATTTCGGGTAACAAATTCATGTGATGCACTCTAGCAGCTTTTGCTGCTGTTCAGGCCTAACAATATCATACAGCTAGAAGAAAGTCCAGTATATGAGCATGAGTGTAGGCAAGTGGAGACATATTCATGTTTAAAACAAAACATTATTTTACATATACAGTTGAAGTACAACATCAGAATCAATTACAAAGATCCATAAAGCAGAAAAAATAGATTGGCAGAATATCAAATATCATTTCACATTTAGGGGTTCTTTAACTAAGAAAGAACAAAACCAGCTTTGGTTCACAAGGAGCTCACCCGTTCATAGGTTTCATCCAAAATGATTGCCCCAGTTACAGGAACTCGAACCTTGTAGGAAGTGAAATCCTTGAATATGTCGTCTATATGAGCAACATAAGGTCTTAATACATCACAACTGTTGAAAACTGAGAAATATTAAGGAATACTTAATAAAGATATCAGAGCATAGGGGACAAGAAAAGAAAAAGACTATAAGGGAATACAAAAAATGTGTTGGGAGATAAAAATCAAACTTCCATGCAAAAATGTCTCCCATAGTATTCATCTGATACCAGACAATAAATAGTATAGAAAATAGATGAGAAATGGAAATAGATACTCCAAAGGATACGTAAAGAAGTGAATTCCTTCAAAGTGAAAGACTTCAGTGATGGATTGTTTTCCACTGAATTGTCCTCATAAAACCAATGTGCATACTCCACAAGAAACAAAATCCTCTCAAATGACTGTTGATCTTCCTTTGGCACGTTTAACACAAACCGGCTGCAAGAAAATTATTTCACCAAAAATACTTAAGATATGAAATGAAAACCAAGAGAATATAATAGAAAGGAATGAAACAAGCAAGTTCATAAAAAGGCGTGAGAAAGGAAAAGAAGAAAACCTAAAAGAACAAATATTTCTAATGACATAAGTGCAACAACAATAGAAGCCAATATCTAATCCTAATGCACATAAAGCAAAGACTATAAGACGACCTATTGTCAGGAAACTTCTAGTGGCAATAGAAAACAGGCATAACAAATCCAACAAAGAGAGGCGATGTCGAGAACAAGTATTATATAATTGTGCCCCCATCAACCTGGGCTAGTGGGCTTGTATGTATGCTGAACATGGTCCGGTACTCCAGTTCACCCAAAGTGAGCACCATAATTTCATCAAATCGAAACACGTTTCCAGGTGATAATTCCAAATTCAATCATCTGTCATGCCGCTGCTTAAATTAACCAATCGTTAAGGCCAAATCAAATGCTCTGTTATTCAACTTGCCATATAGAACAGCTCTCAGAGCTCAATATAAAAACTTTCCACATCCAAATACACTAAAAAATTCAACCAACTTAACGTTTAACAAACTAACTACCAAATTTCTAGAACTCGAAACACCATAAGTAGCTGAAACAACAAGACCCAAACAAAATAATAAACAATAAAAACAGTCGGTATTTTTCCATTGATCGCGAAGCATTGTGAGACTCCGAAATTTTTGTCCCTCTTCGGCAGCTTTCTGAGCAAGCAAAGAGTAGTAGATAAAGAGGCGAAAAAAGTAGAGAATAATGTAAAGGCACCTGCAGAGATCGTCGAGGAGTTCTTGAGGAGGAAGGCCGCCGTTTTTATACGAAGCACTTGAAGATCGATGGAGACCCGACATCGCCCGTTCCAACGAACCAATTCCAAAACCTCAAACTATTAAATGAAAGAAACCCTAATTTATTTTTTTTGATTTTGAAATTGAATTTGGGGAGTGAAAAGGGACAGTGTAGGCTCTCTGAGGCTATGGGATCTGGAGTGGTGAGAGCAGAGGAAGCAACAAAACGATTTTCTTTAACTTGTCTCAAAGCCCCCCTCTGTCTCTCGAGTTTTCCTTTATTTTTATTTTTATTTATTTATTTTTTTGTTCTGGCTATTCTATTCACACCCTCTAACTTCTCTTTAGTTGCAACAGGATAATGTATTCTCGTATTTATCACTATTCACTACCGACCAAGCCTTCTTAAAAGTTAAAACGGATGTATCGTATTATCATATGATAACGGTGGTATAAACTGATTACATCATTGATCATGTTATCTCATTTATTCAATAATATTATTATTTTCATACGCCAAAATTATATATGTGTTTCAGCTAAATTTTATCAATATAGATCCATTATTCAATGGAGTTTCAACAGATTCAGCACAAATTGCACAATAGAATTCACCCTAAGTTGAGCACAATAGAGTATGCAATTCACCCTCAATTGAAATCATACGTAATTTTTTTTTTGATGAAAATTTTTTGGGTGATAATTATAGTATGTTTGTGACTTACAGTGGATAATAGCCACTTTATATATATATTTGAATTGCCATGTATAACATTTGATTTATGTTGGCAGGTTGACCGATCCTTTGACCACGATCTAAGGAGCCGTTTAGTACAGGAGGTAAGGAGGTAGGAACTGTGAAGTGGGAAAGTGAAACCCACCTACGGAATTCATATTATTGGTAAAAGGGGCTAATCTAAAACCCCCTTATCTCGTCCCTTAAGTTTCAATTATTGGGAATCACTTTCCCGACCTTCACTGTAGACAAGCCATGACCAAAAATCCATCTCCAGAATCAGTCCAGCCAAAATTCCAAAATCCCATTTTAGTATCAGCATACCAAAATGCCATTTCAATGTCAACAAACCAAAATCCCAAAATCAAAACACATAAAAAATAAAATTAACAAAGACATAAATTTAAAAGAAACAAAGAAATTAAGAGTTGTTGCTGGTCGGTGACGGCTGGACGTGATAGCGAAGACTTCAGGCGACTGAGAGGTACCACTGGTCAATGATGATGCAAAGCTGGCCAGCGATGTGACAGCAGTGATGAGTTGTGTCCTTCAGGCGACAATGCAGGGAAGGAGAAAGAGGGGGGAAATAAAAGCCAAGGAAGAAGAAGAAGAAGGAAGAAAGAAAGAAAGAAAGAATAAGGAGAGGGTGACCAGTTTGACTGGAAAGTGGAAGGAGATTAGAGGACAGAGGAAGAAAAAAGTTGAAAGAAAAAAGGAGAAAGTGGAAGAAAATGGTGACCAGGCGTGTTTTTTATTTTTATTTTTAATTTTCTTTTCTTTTTTTATAATATAGAAGATGGCAGAAAATGGGTAATTATTCAAAATTTTATTTTAAATTTTTTATTTTATACAAGAATATAAAAAATAAAATTAGTGTTTTCTAACGTATTAAAAAAGTTTAATTATAAAATTTATTCACGTATTAAATAAAATTAGAACGTTCTTTTATTCAATAAAATACAATAATTTAATTCTTATAATAATAAAAACAATATTTCGATGAATAATCAAATAAAATAATATTAGTTTTTTTGTAGTCACTTCTCGAATTATTTGTATCTCATCCCCAACTTTCTTACCCCTCTCCCCAAACGGCCTTAAATGTTATTTAATAACCAATAACTAACGTTGATAGCATGACTCTCCGTCCGTGCCAAGTAACAGAGAGGGTAGTGTGGTGCAATAAATCGTGTTTCATAGATGAAATAAATATCTAAAATTAAAAAATAAAATCCAGAAGACTACAAATTACAGAAATTCATGAGCTTCACCGACAAAATTGAAAAACATAAGTCTAGCAATAAATTTGAAAAAAAACATAAGTCCAACCAAAAAAAAAACCACATAGCAAACATGAGAATTCAAAGAATATATCCATTAATATTCAGTATAAGTACGCACAAAATATAGGCTCTGTTCGTTTATAAATCTAAATCCTGTTTTCTGTACTGCACATTTTCTAATATAATTTACATTCAATCTCAACCACATATCATTTTCAAAATTCAAAATTAACCACACATTCCTAAATTCAATTGAAAACAAAAATATCGGATTCATAAACGAACACATCCATACTTATCAATAAAATTTGAAGAATAATATTAAAAAAATTACTTGAATCATGTTTCGCCAAGTTACAGATTATGAAACTAGAAATGGGCTTACCTTCATCTTCAACTTTCTATTGTTTAACAAGTCTGTTAGATGAAATAGGTTTAAGAACACATAAAACAGGCATAAAACAATTATATAAATAGTATATGATTAGAAGTGGCTTTTGAGACAATTTTTTTATATAATATAATTGATCAAAGAAATTATTAATTACCGGACATTGTTAGTTGTTATAGTTGGATGAGGTGATATGAATTACCGGACATTGTTAGCTGTTATAGTTGGATGAGGTGATATGTTGCATCATAAAAGCTGACAAGCTTTCCAACCAAAAATGTCCCATCCCTTTCTCTTATATTCATATTTAAAGGCTCTCAAAATCTCCTGCGTTTTTCTTTCTTGGCTCCAGAACCCAGCTCTTCTGCTTTAATGAGTGGGTTACCCTCTTTACTCCCAAAAACTTTAAAATTAAATAAAAAAATGAATTTGACAGCTGCAAAATTTAATGAATAAATATTAAATAAATTTACATTAAAAATCTACGAGAAAAAAATACATAATCAGTATTCATTAAGGGCCCGTTTGGAAGACGGGCTTAGCTGGGATTGGACTACACTTAGTCCAATCCTATGTTTGGTGTAGAGGTGGGATTGGATTGATAGTCCAAGTCAGTCCCACCTCCTTTCAAACCAAGACTAAATTAGTGGGACTAATAGTCACACCTTATAAGGTGGGACAAATAGTCCCAAATTGGGACAAAATTTTTTAATTTTTAATTAAAATTAAAACTAAATAAAATAATAAATATAATATAACAATAATTTTTAATTATATTTAAATATTTAATAAAATCAATTTTGATTGTTTACTAAAAAATAATAAAATAATAGTATGATATTAATATAAAAATAACTATTAAATTAATAATAAAAAATAAATATCATCTAATAATATTTAAATACTAATTATTAATAAATTATTATATTTATATAAAAATTAATTTTAATATAAAATATAATTTTATTATTATTTATATAGAAATATCAATAAATATTTAATATTTAGTTTTTATTCAAGTTCAATTTTAATAAAATTAAGTTAGTTTATTTTTTAAAATTATTTTCTTAAAAATTATTATCTATGTTAATAGTTCAGTCCCATATTACACCAAACATTAGACAATATTATTTAGTCCAATCCCATATGATACCAAACACAAGATAATATTACATAGTCCAATCCAGTCCAATCCTAATCCTAATCTCAATCTCAGTCCAGTCCAGTCCAATCCAATCCCTCCTCCCAAACGTGCCCTAAGGGTTATGAGGGCTAATCCAATTCCATTGTTCGGCCTGGTCCGCCAATTGGGCAAGTTTTTCTCTGAAACCACTAATTGATGATGCTAAAGAGTGAACTTGGGCCCCACTTAGTTTGGTTGGTTAGAGATTGGGCTTATAATAGGTCAAAGCCCATTTGTTCAGACGATTCGCTTAGGCTCAGGCTCAGGCTCATGCTCACCCAGGTTTGACTTCGTACCTGTCAAAATGCACAGTTGGCACGATTTTATTCTCTCACAGTATTTGACTAATGTAACCTAAGAAGAAGAAAGAAACTGTTATTATAAGGTAAAGAAATAATTTAGTGAATTGAGATCCGGAAGTGACTGAAACTGCATAGTGAATCTGAACTCCCTTCTGAGCTAAAGCACAATCTCTAGTCTACTAAAATTACACCAGAGCAGAGACCTCTTCTACCGCATCAACACAAAATCCCCATCCTACGTTTGAGAAACTTTAGCTCAATCCAACCATCAAAACCAACCTCTCTTTAATTAATTTAAAAAATAATTAAAATAACATTTTTGATCAATTTTACTGACTTATCTACCAAATAATAATAGTAATATTTTATTGAATATAAGACTTTCTTGTTTTTGTAATATATATTCATATTTATATATTTTCTTCACCTTCCATAATAAAATTTCCAACCAATCCTTGACTCTGCAATTATCGAAATCACCAGCCTGCAACTACAATCATAAAAGGCAAGGAAGGACCATTTTTTATAATCTCGAAACTGATAACGTAGCATTTTCCACTCAACCACCAACTTCTCCAACATCTTTGCGCTTCCATCGTCACAACAATGAGAAAGCGTCCGCAAGGTCCTGCCGCTTCGGCGCCCTCTAAGCCCTCGTCAACCACCACCCCGGAAACTGATACCAAGACTCATAACAATAATGCTTACCTCAGAAGTCCCCCGAGGTCCGGGATTGTATGGATGGTTGCACTTGTGTTGGTGGTGTACAGCTCTTGGGGTGTTTACTATTACCAGTTTCAGTTGATGCCTCCGCCGCTCACTGCCGAGCAGGCCGGCAAGAGAGGCTTCTCGGAGGTTGAGGCCATGAAGCATGTCAAGGCCTTGACTCAACTGGGTCCCCACCCTATTGGTTCTGATGCCCTTACTCGTGCTATGCAGGTTGGATTCGTTATATCACTTTTATGTTCTAAATTAATATGAGATGATGAGATCATTTATAATTAGTATATAATATTTGCTAGTTAAGTTTCAAGTGCTTTATCAAGATTTCATTTTTAAGTATCAAAATATTATCTTGCCTTGCCTGTTACTAAAATCAAGTTTACCCGTTATATTTCTGTACTTGTGCTTGTTTTTGTTTTCTGGTAATACTTGGTTAGTCACACACTGTGGAAGTAAAAACACGTTGCAAACCAGGATGTATATGGAAGTCTTCATTCTTGTAAGAATTGATAGTAGACACATTCTTGGGCACGTTAGTTTTTCTTTAACTAACATCTCTCCCTCTTTATTTTTTAATTTTGATACAAGATTGAAGAATTATAAACAGAGTCATTTTGTTATTATCAGTCTTATCTTTTGGTTGCAATTAACGAGCACCATTAATTTTAATCTTACTGCTGGCAAGCAGTTGGCCACTTAGCCGCTGTATGCTCTGTCTGGCCGCCCCTTAACTTGCTGAGGGTTGTGTGTGGCCAAAAGGTGAGGTCAATTGCCAAACTCAAACTTGTGGATTGTTCCATATGGAAATTGTGAAGCAGCTGGCTCTCAGAAGTCTGATGGCACTGTCTAGCAGTTATAATTGACGCATACTTTTTTCAGACTAGCTGGATCATGCATTTCGTTATTTAGTTCCTCATCGACACTGATGATTCTGTGTCCAATTTGATTGTGGATTGATCTTTCTTTTGCAATCATGTTGTAGTTCTCATAGTTTCAACCGTTTGTTTTTCCCTCACCTTTTTCTTTTTTTTTTTTTTTTGGTGCGTGCAGTATGTTTTGGCAGAAGTAGAAAAAATTAAGAGCACGGGTCATTGGGAGGTTAGTGTTGAAGTGGACTCTTTCCATGTAAAATCTGGTACAAATCGTCTGGTCACTGGCGTGTTTAAGGGGAGAACACTCATTTATTCAGATCTCCATCACATCATAGTAAGAATCCTTCCAAAATATGCATCTGACGCAGAAGAAAATGCTATTCTGGTCTCTTCTCACATTGATACTGTTTTTGCAGCGTATGATTTCTTCATCTTTTAACTTATGTTGAAGTAAATTATCTTTTAAGTCTCTTGATTTGGGGCTTCTTTAACTTTTATCCATATATAATGGTGTTTTTTTGTGTCATTCTTGAATGCAATGTTCTTCATTCTTAATATTGATCCTTTATTGTTTGTTCCTGGTGCACAATTCATTGTCATCATAGAATTCAGAACTAACCCTCTTGGTTTTAGATGTATAATACGTTAGGAAAAGGCTAGAAAGAGATAGGTGGAAATAGAAATGCAATTACATATCCTAATTCATTACTTGTAGAGAAGCAGAGAAAATATTTGATATTTATAGAAGTCACAAGTTGGCCAGAGTTAGATGAGAGATCTAAGAGATTATGGCTGAGATGAGAGTCATTGAACTCTTTGAGAAGAAGGAGGTGCAAAGTGTGAATAGGATATTAATTTGCTTTATACATACAAGATAATTTAGTAAATACATTAGTGGTGGCCAGTCTGTTGCTCTTTTTTACCTAGAAAAGTCTTCTTCTTCATTTAAAGTCAGACCAAAGCACTGTGGTTTTAAATTGCGACCATTACAGACTATTTTGCATGTCCGCTCTCTCTCTCCCTCCCTCCCTCCCTCTTCACCACAACCCCAACCCCCAAGATTTTATTTTGTTTTTTGTTTTTTTTTAATTTTTATATATTTTCTTATTTTTAAATGAAAATGTTGTTAATAAACTTTGCTTGGTGCCTAAAAAAGTGCTTGCACTTGTTCAGGGAAGGGGCTGGAGATTGTAGTTCATGTGTTGCTGTTATGTTGGAACTTGCTCGAGCAATGTCTCAGTGGGCTCATGGGTTTAAGAATGCTGTCATATTTTTATTTAATATAGGGGAGGAGGAGGGTCTAAATGGTGCTCATAGCTTCATAACTCAGGTTTGAAGCATTTTAAATGTGTTTACTTAATGGGTTCTTTTTTCAAATTTTTTTCCTGACTTATTTTTCGCCTTTGCGTAATATGTAATATGATGATATCATAGCATGCCGATGTGCAACAAGCAAGTCAGCACATCATGCATGCAGTTAGTTTGTTCTATTTTTCTGAACTATCTAAGATGATTGTTTCTAGTACCTGAAGCTCATATTTATATGTAAAAGCACAATAGCTTCCATATCGAGTGATTGAAGTTTCAATTTATCGATGTAGCATCCCTGGAGAACAACTATTCGTTTGGCTGTTGATTTAGAGGCTATGGGCATTGGAGGGAAGTCTGGCATTTTCCAGGTGCAGTGTTTTTTTTTAATAATTTTTTTATTGTTTTTAAAGTATTTTTATTTCATTTATCTATTTGAATATAGGTAGGTAACGTGAACTTCTTTGATCAAATGGCTTCACTTGATGGTGTTGATGCTAATAAAGTAGAGATTTCTGTTAGACTTCGGTTATCATCTAGGTCTGTGTTCATCTGTCATATTTATCTGATTATTGTTTGACTTGATGACAGACCTAAAATTTTAAAGTATCCATTTTTTTCCTAATTTTTTCTTGCAAATCATATGTTTTTGTATTGCTGATTCCAAAATGGTGTTGTGTAATCTTATTAACATGGCCATGTTCTCAAGTAACATAGTTAAGAATGCATCTAGATAACTCATACTAAATACTAAGAACTTACTTTCTATATGATTTTGGATTAATGTAATCTATAGTTGACATTCTAGAAGTGTATCCCACACATACCCTGTCTTTCTGTGTCTAACCTGGCGATTCACACAGTTTATTGTGCCTTTACACTGATTACAGAATCCAGTTAATGGTCCCATTCTAGTTTCTGCTGTTTCTATTTTTTTCTTAGGCCAGACAGTCCTAACAAAATAGCTTTAAGCATTTCATTCTTCAGATAATGGCAGGAAAGAATCAAGCATTTATTTCTGACCATGAGTTAATACTGTGAGATGCTGATCATGAACTATGTGATCACATTTGCTTTGATGTTGTTCCTTTAATTTATCACATCAAAATGTAGAACATTGTTTCCTTTTTTATTTTTTATTACCTTCTTATATCTCATCTTCTGGCTATGTATTAAATTATCATGAGTCAGCTGCTCAATATGTTGCCCTAGGTTTTCTGTTCTTCTCAGCAATCTGTTAAGCACATTTTCTTTCCTTTCTTATTTTTGTTCTGTCATAGGCTGGTCCCGATCCTTGGGCTATTGAGAACTTTGCTGCTGCAGCAAAATACCCTTGTGGCCAAATCACGGGGCAGGTTAGTGGCACCTTTCTCCGACTTCACCTTTCATCCTTTCTGTATGCATTTGTTACCTGCAAAACTTCATCCTGAGAATTTTAATGCCGCAGGATTTATATTATTCTGGAGCTATTACATCTTCAACTGATTTCCAAATATACCAAGAGATTGCTAATCTTTCAGGCCTTGACTTTGCATATTCAGATAGAAGTGCAGTATATCACACTAAGGTGTGTCTTTTTTATATCTTTTCCAGCATCAATCCAAAACTTGAAAAGCTTTATTTTGATTGCATAAAGCTCATTGAATTCAGATGTTATTTTAGTTCAAGGAATGGGATTACTCCTTCCTCGGAAAGAACTTAGCACGATACCCAAAAAGGATTATCTGGTTCTCAGCCAGTTCTTGGTTCAATACATAGCAGGGGTACCTTCTCTACCCAGCCAGTATAGACCACATTAGGTCCTTTGATCATACTCCTGTCCGCATGTCCTTATGTGGCACAATGTTCATGGTTTATGATGTGGCATAACTTATAAATTGGCACAATTTAGAGATGTGGGTGGCCCAGCCAGCGAAGTATCTGTACTACAAAATGACGTGAGACCAATTTGGGATCCACTTGCTAAGATATTGTCCTCTTTGTTTTCTATCCAAAGGTGTATGACTTTAATTGTATCTTGGTCTCAAATACTGATCATACCTTGAATATTTGCCTTCTGCAGAATGACAAATTAGATCTATTAAAATCAGGGTCTCTTCAGCATCTTGGAGAAAATATGCTTGCTTTTCTGCTTCAGACTGCTGCATCCTCTCATCTTCCAAAAGGCAGGGCAATGGGAGAAGAGGGAAAACCTGTCTATGATAGTGCTGTATACTTTGACATTTTGGTAATTCCGGTATCTTTGTTACTGTTAAAATCTTGGACGTTTTTTCTGTTATCAGAAACCCTCTCACCACTCTCTCCTCATTTTTTGTTTTCCTTCTTGAGTAGTGGGGTAGTCGTTGTATTGAATTCTGCTTTTTTGAAATGACATTGCTATATGAATTTCTAATTCTTGTTCTATCTCAGGGAACATATATGGTCATATATCGTCGACGTTTTGCAAATATGCTTCATAATTCAGTGATAATGCAATCACTTGTGATATGGACCGCGTCATTGGTTATGGGTGGCTATCCAGCTATCGTTTCCTTGGCCCTGACATGTTTGAGTTCTATCCTCATGTGGGTATTTTCAATTAGTTTCCCTGTTCTTGTTGCCCTGATTTTACCCCTAATTTCTTCATCGCCAGTGCCCTATGTGGCAAGTCCTTGGTTGGTAGTTGGGTTGTTTGCTGCGCCTGCTTTCCTTGGGGCACTGACAGGTCAACATTTGGGTTATATTTTTCTGACAAAATATCTTGCAAATCCATATTCCAAGAGGAAAGATTTATCACCTACCATGCAAGCTCAGTTGATCAAGTTAGACGCTGAAAGATGGCTCTTTAAAGCTGGTTTTGTTCAGTGGCTCATTCTTCTAATTATTGGAAGCTATTATAAGATCGGGTCCTCTTATATGGCTATTGTCTGGCTAGCTCCGCCAGCATTTGCATGTAATTTTCTATCATAGCTCTTCTAATTTGGCTACAAGAATGTGGACTCTATCATGCTTGAGATGTCTTGAGTAGTTAGATTCATCATTTCCTTAAAACCATTTATATGATATTCAGGAGTTATGATCTTGTGATACTTTTTGACAGAGTCTATGTCAATACCATAAACAAAAGTGGAATTCACTATTTCAAGTGCTTCTCTGAAATAATTTTTTCTATTCGACTGTCCAGATGGCTTCCTTGAAGCAACTTTAACCCCAGCCCGGTTACCGAGGCCTCTGAAACTTGCAACTCTGCTGATAGGCTTGGCAGTACCAATTTTGATTACTAGTGGCAACTTTATTCGATTGGTTGTTGTAACGATTGCAATTTTGGTTCGACTTGATAGGTAAAATTTTGTATTGTTGATGTCAATTGTTAAAGTTGAAATAATTAAATACAGATTAATACCTTTGATTAAATTCTTTCCTCTCTAGTTCATTTGCTTCTGGTTCTTCAGCATGCTTAAGTTTCAAACAGTTATCAAAAGTGAAGTTGAGTTGGGCCACATCAACTGTTCATGGTTGAGATCCATTGCTTACATAGTGTATCTCTTCATAATCTCACTTTTGAAACTTGGCTCTGCATTTTGCGTGTTCTGTTTACAGAATGACAGTTCTGTTTTGCATTCATGAGCAGGAACTCAGGTGGCACTCCTGATTGGCTGGGAAGTGTGGTAATTGCTGTTCTTATAGCCATTTTCATATGCATAACTTTGGTATATCTCCTTTCGTACGTTCATCTTTCAGGTATTCGTTTTCCAAGTGCTTTCTTTCTTATGACTTTGTCACTTTTATTTGTGATAGTTGGTGTCACCATTAGATGGTGTCAATTGTTTTTTGATATTACTTCTAAAGTCAAAAGTTTAAGCAAAATGGCAATGACCCAAGAATATTATTCAACGTTTAATATGCTTTCTTGCATGCAAGGCACATGGATTGAGCAAACTACAAACATATACACGGCTTAAACTTATTAACTTAATTAATGCATTGATGAGTTACACTGTTCTATTTTCTTGTATTTCTTTATTCATTGAGAATCATAGAGGATTTGGTCAAAGGCAAGAGGCTATGGCGCTAATGCAGAATTATGAGTCTTTATTTTTAGGTAATTTGGTTGGAAATAAATCTTAAAAGTTTTGAAGATGAAGAATCAAAGAAGTGGATTTTTTTTTTCCGGATAGAGTTCAAAGGAATTTTTTAAAAATCCCTTTTCTTCATTTATTTCAGATTGGAGTGTTGTTTGCTTCTGAAAAATTTTTATGCTCACATTTGTTCTCTTGTTGTCTTACTGCAAAAGTGTGGTGAACAACTTATTTGCATTCTCATTTCTTATAAATGAAAAACTTAATGGTTGTGCATGTTTGCTTGATCAATTTTAGGTTCACTTTACATATGATTCTATTACACTTGAAAATAATTACTATGACTCCTTATGTGTAAAATTGATTTCTAGGTGCAAAACGACCAATTGTCCTTGCAACTTTTGGTTTGTTTTTCCTGTCACTCGTTCTGGTATGGTCTGGTACAATTTCCCCATTCAGTGAAGACACTTCCAGAGCTGTGAATGTAAGTTAGAATGCGTACTTAGTTAATATTCCGTTGTGCCTTTATTTTGTTGGTACCATTACTCATGATGACTATTTCAGCTTTTCTCTGAACTGTCCCATTTATATCTTTTATTTATATATTTATTTATTTTTATCACTTATTATGTAAGTGCTTAACAAGTTTTTACCAAGAGATGATCACTTGAATTCAGTATAGAAGATGGTTTCAGTGGCATGGTCCCAGAGTACAAACTGTTCCTTTATTTTCAGACCATATAGAAATTAATTTCAGTGTAACATTTAAACATTAAAGACACTTTTATAAAATGAAGAATCAACCTAAGCTTCTTGGATAGTGAACAACTAAAATGTTTGGGATTAACTGCAAAATCTGTCAGATCGATGGTCTTGCCACTATAGTTACTGCATAGATATTTTGAGCGCATAACTTTCTAATATATCACCACATAGGGTGATATTGTTAATTAATGTTACTGCTTTACAAAGTGCAATTTCATTAGTGAATGCAAGTATTTTATACTAGATGTTCTAATGAATATTATGGAGGATATTTTTTATAATTTAAGATTCTCAGGTTGTGCATCTTGTGGATGCAACTGGAAAATTAAGTGGAATGAGAGATGGCGGCTCATATATAGCTTTATTTTCTTCAACTCCTGGAAAGTTGACAAAGGAGGTTGAACAGATGAAAGATGGCTTCATATGTGGTAGAGACAGGGTTCTTGATCTTGTTACCTTATCTATGGAATATGGTTGTTTAGCCTATGATGACACTGAAGGTGGATGGAGCGAATCAGATATTCCCACAATACATGTTGTTGGCGATACGAAGGGGGATGAAAGAGTAACACAGGTTTCACTTGATTTGAAGGGCTCTGTACGCTGGGCTCTTGCCATCAATGCCAAGGAAATAGAAGATTTTACTTTCAGAGGTATAACAAACTTCTGTTAGTTTGCATCCTTCTCCTTCCGCTTCATTTGTGTTCCTGCATTTATCAATTGTCATGTTTGAAATTTAAAAAAAAAAGGGAGGTTATGCTGCTACATTCACGTTCTTGTTGCCTGGTATAATTGCTGAAAAGTTCTAAATCTGTAGGACCTGTAGTAAATAATGAATACTACTGAAAGGAATATATAAAGACTGATTGTCAAGAAAATGATATTTTAGTAAATCATTTTGGATAACAAATTGGAAGACTACTTCAGATTTTTGGTTCCTTATTCTATTTATTTTGGGTTGGCATGAAAAACCGCTGCTTCACCTATTAGTTTGAAATGACTTGTAATCATACTTCAATTTGTCTCCTCTTAACCTGGAATGCAGATGATTCAGAGGAGCTAGTTCCACGTGATTACAAGGCCAGCTTAGATGGATGGTTCATAATTCAGTTTTCAGGAGGAACAAATGCAGCAACGAAGTTTGATCTGACTCTTTACTGGTCGAAAAATTCTACGCGGTCAGCTCAGAATGTAGATGGACAGAGGGAATATGAACATCTCCTAAAGCTAAGAACCGATTTTCACCGGCTGACACCAAGAGTAGAAAAAGCTATTTCCAAGCTTCCTCTATGGTGTACCCAGTTTGGAAAATCCACATCTCCTCAAACCTTATCTTTCTTAAATAGTCTTCCTGTTGATCACTAGATAGTTGAAATATCCTGCAGACAATAAGAAAAATTTAGGAGACATCAATATAATCAGACAGATTGTTGAGGAGCAAAACTATAATTGCATGGTAAAACAGTTAGATCATTCTGTTCAGTTTATCTTGTACTAGTGGACAGAAAAAGTTGGTGTATCAGGTTGAAAGGGGTGCGAGTTTTGATTTTCTTTTTGGGTTTTGAAACTTGTAATGAAAATAAACTTCTAATGGAAAAAAGAAAGAAGGAAATGTATTGTTGAATCCTTCATTTTTGTCTAGCAGACTGGAAAAAAAAAAATTTTCTGTTTTTCTTTTTCAATTACTGACAAAATTTGTAGTCCATTTAATTAGAAAGTGTTATTTGATGAGAAGATAACAGACCTATGAATACTTTAGAGTGAGAACATACTAGCAATAACAAATAAAATGTTATTAAATACTTGATATTTTGTTACTTTATTTTTTTATCTGAAATATGTCTGAATTAAACTGAAATTTGAATTGGTCTAAATATAAAAATCTAAATGACATATATTTTTTTTATTTTAACATCTGAATTAAAATGCCTGAAAACTAATGGTTTTATACGTGTGTAAATATATATATTATTTTCGCTTGTGCTTTTATTTTATATAGTAAAAGTATTTGGATACCAAAATTTGTTATGACTTTAATTTATTTAAATGTGTATAATTGAGAAAGAAATTATTTTTTAAAAGAATTTGATATATACATAAGTTAAATAACCATAAAATAATTTTAAAAATATATGAAGAATCATAATATAAAATTACAAATCAATAATAATGTTTCAAAACTAAAATATTAAGTTATGTAAAAATTGATCATAAATAAATTTTTATAAGAGCATTTAAGAGAGTTAAAGAGTAATAAATGACTCAGATATTTGTATTCAGATAAAAGCTAGAATTTTTAGATATTTATATTCAGATAAAAGTTAAATTTTTTAATTTTTTTTCATTCAGATAAAAATGTCCTAAATTAAATCTTAAGTAAAAAAATTACTATAAAAAAATTTGAAACATGAGAATAAGTTAAATTCATATTTATGATAAAAAAAGAATCAACTCCCTTTGTCTCTTGTACCACTGATCAAAATTAATATCCTCTCAATGGTTAGTATTAGAAATAATCTGTTAATTCCCTTGACGACATAATTAAAATACAGATAAATCTCGGTGATCTTATCTGTCACTAATGAGTTTCCTTCCGTCTGTTGTAAAAAATTTGTGAGATTTTTTTTTCAAATTTTAAAAGAAATTTTTAATAATTTTGAAATAAAGTTCTAAGGGAGATTTCTAATAGGTATTCCGTATCGAAACTAATAAGATGTTTATAATTACAAAGGCAACAATGTATTTTTTGTTTTTGAAGATTTGATTAAACATTTCATTGATTTCTAAATTTATAAAATGATCTACTTCAAAATTTAAAAAAAAAAATCATAAGTTTCTATAAAATTTATAAGAAAAATATCTCTTATAATTAAAATATATATTTATTGTTGGGATAATGAGAAGCCAAACCTCATGGAAGTAAGATTTACTTGCAATGAACAGAACAGGACACACGTGCGTATTCAATAGCAACTTGTCCGCATTTGACATTTACGAGCTGAGTAAAAACCAGCTCAGTAGTTGTGTTGTGTCTAAAAACAAAAACAAGAAGAATCTCCAGTTTTTCAGAAACAGAAACAGAAACAGAGAGTGAGAGAGACAGAAAAAAAATCTCCAAATAATGCGAAGCATACCTCTTGGAACCCCTTCTCTCTCTTTTAACCACTTCAATTTCAAGAACCAAACTTCACACTCTTTCTTCTCTTCCTCTTCATGCCCCAGGGTTTCTCTTTCTCATCAACCATCTTCTCCCTCCACACTAGGTACTTCTTATAAATTTTGTAAGCTTAACTGCTTGTTTGGATCTACTATTCCATTGATTTTTAATTCATTTTTTTAAGTTCCAAACTGTGTTGACTTATGTGAAGAAACCCATAGATTATAAGTTGAATTTATCATCTTTTTATCAGACCAGAAGCTCAACATCAACTTCAATCTCTTTAATGTTTATTTATTTGTTCGGTGGGGTGTGTTCTACCTAGATCTTGGAATTTTGTTTTTAAAATGGTAAATTTTGCTATTACAAGCGACCCGCAATTGCTTTTAAGAAACAAAAACTAGAAAAGGAAAGAACTTGATATTTAATTTAAGGATTTATGTGTCTTTCTCTATGTGGGATACAAAAGTATTGTGTTGATAATTATGCGCATGTATGTATCTACTTGGAATGTTGTAAATGATTGCTTTAAATGATTCTGGTGTGCAGGAATATGCAGAGCGAGTCAAGTGGTTGAATTGTTTTCAACTGTGTCTCCTGAGATTGTTGTGCGGGAGGCAAGGTTGGAAGATTGTTGGGAAGTGGCTGAAACTCACTGTAGCTGCTTCTTCCCTGAATATTCCTTTCCACTCGACTTGATGCTGCGAGTTGACAGGTTGCTGGCTATGTTATCTGGTTTCACTGTGCAACATGGTGGCAGGAGAACTTGTTTGGTGGCTGTTGTCGGTAGCTCAGTGGATGAAACCTTCTTTTTGGGAAGTGAAGATTTGAAAATTGGAATATTCAATCTCAATAGAGGTTATGTTGCTGGGATATTAACAGTGGATACTGTTGCTGATTTTCTTCCAAGAAAAGGACCCCTTCGGCAGAGAAGGTGAGTTGAACATTATACTTAAGGCTAGTGGTTGGTGGAAACTTTAGTAATGTATAAGTTTTTAAATAATACGCAAGTTAACTTAAAAGAAAACATTTTATTTATTAGCCAACTTTTAATCTCGGTTCTTATGTTGTCACTGCTAAACTGAAAAGTCATTATGCTTTTTGACTCGGTGTAGATTTAGATTACCGAAAAGGAATAGTGATGTTTTGAACATTGGAAACAATGTACATCCATTTCATTCCAGTCTTGTTTTCTGTATGGTTATCTGTATGAGTTTTTCGCCACTCAATTATGTGGATCTTAAATGAAGTCTGCTATCACCTATCTTCTCGGGAATTTATTTGTCAGTTTTTCTGTTTATATAACTTCTCTGTCATTATTAATTTGCAGCTTTGTGTTCCTTATTCAGCATCAAAATAAAGAGCATTATGATCTTAGCATCAGTCTTTTATGTTACGTAGGTCTTAGTTTTTTTGACCCCAAACCCTATGAATCACTTGATATGCAAAGGAGGTTCCAAAATTGAGTTTCATGTCTATGGTTCTGTTCTGGGTTATATCTGTAGGTATAGACTGGCTCTCTTGGTACACTTATACCTCCGGTTTGTTATGGTTGTCCTGTTAATAAATATTTGAGGAATGAAACCAGATATCCACTCATTTTGGATGCTTGATGAAAATGTTAGAAGAGGGACAATGATACAAGTAAATAATTTTCTAAGATATAGATGCATGCGCACCATCATCCTAGACAAGTTAGGAAGGGGAGCCTGAGTTGGGATATATTTGGTTGCTGCCCAGTCTTTTGATGTATCAATAACTTAATCCTACGTTGACAGAAATTCGATGACTTGGTGATAAAAAGTAACAAAACATGTCCTATCCCCAAAATCCTTCATGGAATTGGCTGTCTCCTCACGTGTGCTTTTTATGAATTCTTATCCTCTGCGTGGTTCATTGTGTTTTCAAATTTTTTTTCTTACAACTGAATCCTAACACATCATTGTTGCTATAATAGGACTGGAATTGCATACATATCCAATGTTGCAGTTCGGGAGAGATTTCGCCGGAAGGGGATAGCTAAAAGGCTCATAGCAAAGGCAGAGGCCAAAGCCAAGGCCTGGGGCTGCCGTGCAATAGCATTGCACTGTGATATGAATAATCCTGGGGCCACAAAGCTATACAAAAGCCAAGGATTCAAAAATATTAAGATCCCAGAAGGAGCAAATTGGCCTCAGCCGAGGACCTCTCCAGACATTAAGTTTGGCTTCATGATGAAGCTTTTAAATACCACAACCACTGCTTAGCTTCTTAGGAACATGCAAAGAATTATTTAGGAGAAAATGAAAAAGGGAAATGTAGAAATTTGAACTAGCTTGTTGTATAGAAAAATCGATGGGATTAACTGCATTTATAGGCCTGTAATGTTTATCCTGTGCCAACTTTATATAACAGGAGGTAACACTTTTGTAAAGCTTTTTGCAACTTGGTTTAGAAAAATTTTATTTACTAATTCATTTGGAGCTTCCGGAATTTAATACTCGGTCTTAATGAAGTTCCCGCAAACCTCAAGGAGATCATCGATATTCATGGAAATATTTTTCACTAATCTTAGTAGTCTTGTACAAACTATGAAGCAATGGCTGCCATTCTTCGTACCATTGAAGAATATGTTAACTGCTTTTCCTCTCTTGAGACTTCAATTGAGTCGGAAAAGTTTCCAACACACTCCCTCTCTCTATACATATATACAGAGGGGTTCGTGTTGATACGGCAACTTTGGTTCATGACAAGAATATCTCGCCGTAAATTAGAAAAAAAAAAATGTACGCGTGAAGCTGATTTTTTGCTTACACAATGTGTTATGGTGCTTTTTAACGAAAGAGTTTTCCCAAAGTTGACATTGCTATTCTCCTAGCATTAAGCCGGTTAAAGGCAGACAAATAAGAAGAAACATGGTACAAAACAATCTTCCATCAGAGTTATGTTCCAGCAAGCTGCGTTTATATTTGAACGTATATGAACTCGATTTATCACAAACAGAAGTGAAGTCAAAGAATTCGCACCGCACAACAAACCAAAATTGGAAGTGTATGATCATGTTGTTTGTCTCTCTGTAACTAAACCTGGCTACTGCGGCCACCTCCCCACTGGGAAACGAGTTTACAAGAATTTTGCTCTTTACTCTCAGCTCCAAATTAACTGCTGCCTTAAGTTGTGGATTAGCCACAGAGAAGCTGCGGCAACTGTGAGAGACGTACACATCGAAGGTAAGGGTAGACATTCAGGAGTACCACTTAAGATGCTTGAACGAATTTGTCCAGGGCAGATGTGTCCAAAGCTTGGAATTCATTAACAGCCGCTGCCACAGCAAGTCCCAGTTTCACAGCCTCTTCGTTGCTTGGTGCCTACCATATTTATAATTTTCCATTTGAAGTGCAATTTTAATTAAGAATACAATGATTGAAACTGTATTTGCAAGTGTCGGATGTAGTTCCATACCTCAATGTTAAGGGGAAGCACAGGGTCATGAAGTGAGAGTCTGAGAAGGAACCACCCACCAAAGCCAGAAACTCTGACCTGTTTTCGTTACAAAAGAAAAAAAATGTTGGAAATTTTGTTGGGATACATTGGCATCAAACTATCCAATTTATTGAGCTCATAACTAGCTAGTGACTAGTAAGCTATGTGAATGCTTCAGATATAATCTACACAGCATTGTTTCCTCATCAAAAAATACCCCTTCGTAGTTAACAGGAGCTTTCTGAAGCTTTGGATCTGAATCTATACGATTCTCCAAGTGTTTCAACACTGCCTCCCCATAATCACGGAAAGATCTGCAAATTACTATCTATCAGATACTACAACAGCAATAAATAAGAAGTCCCATCCACACGCACAGGGCAAATTATACAGTTTACCTACCCTCCTTCAAGATCTGGATGATTTTGATTGATTTTCAGTCTCAATTCCACAGCAAAACCTGGTTCTTGCAGGCCTACTACCAAATCAGTCAAAACCTTGCTACCACCACCTATGCCGGCAGCTCTAGCTGAAGCCAGTTTGTTTAAGAGTTTGACCTGCATTTTCAAGACAGCATAGCACAAGATGCACAAACTTATAAACATCTTCATCAATTCTTTGATGTATTTATGAATGGGAGATGTGCAAAACCAAACAAGTTTCAAGGGTTTTTTCAAAAATAACTAAAATTGATTTTACTTTCGGTGCCTAACCACCCATTAACTCGTAATGCGTTAACAGGGTAACCCATTACGATTAACAGGTTAAACATGTTAACTCCAAACAGGTTAACATGTTCAACCTGTCAAGCCGATATGTGATAACGTATTCCAACCCGTTGATGGATAGACGCATTTTTGTGTTTTTTTATAAGGGTATTTTCATCCACTGCTAAGCTTGGCCAGTCAGTCAACTAAAATATTAAACTTTCTAATTTTCAAAACATCCCTTAAAATTAGGTTATTCCACCGAATTTCTGATTTAGGATAGCCAGACTAACATGTTAGAAGAAGCTGAATATAATGTTGCCCTGAAAGCGTACCATGAGATATGCCCCATCATCAAGCCAGTGATTTTCCTTGAGAGCTCCATGGCCACTGGTTTCAATGGCCAGATGTGACTCCTCTCCAACAGAGTTCTGTCAGTAATGCCATTAGTCAGTTTGGCGTATTACAAAATATGAAATCAAGGGCTTAAAAGACTACATAGCAATATCACAGAAGTCATAAGCTCCAGTAAGGACAACTAAAATATTAAATCATCACATGGCAAAAGCCAGATGTCAATGCCAAGATATTTCATTATTAAGTTGAATGAATGTCATACTCAAAAAGGGCGAAGAGAATGCATTAGCTAGGAATTCAATCTCTCAGAGTCTTACTCCACCCATCTGTCCAAGCACATAGAAATTGAACTAAATCCCCCAAGGCAGATGTGAGGTGGATTGATCCCTAAACTCGACCTCTTGCTCCAAAGCAAGTTGAACCAGTTAGGCAGTCCATTAATAGACAAGAAAAGTACTAGATATAAAGTAGGCACAGGAAGCAACTTTTTGTGCACTCCTAGTTAAAGTATTGACCAAAAAACTGTAAGAAGAAATTGTTAGCTACCATTTATCATATAGATAAGATCATATCATTGACAACCAGCACAGACTAATGGCGCAGAGAAAAAAAAAAAAAACCGCAACTGTTGCTGATACCATTATATTATTTTTCATCCCCAGTTTCTTTTAATTGCATGCCTTCATAGCAAGCACTCAGATCTCATACTTTCCCTGTGGACCACCTAACTAATGTAAACATTTGTAGCACTCATTTAAGTAAAAGCTCATTAATTTCAAATAAATCTTACCAAACGAATTGCCTCATCAATGACATTTTTGTAGCCTCTTTTAAACCGATGGTGCTTTCCCCCTAAAAGAAATCACAAATTATAGCACATAGACTGTAGAAAGTAGAAATAAAGGCGTCTTATATTTAATTATACCAAGTTTCTTTTCAATAAAAGTTGTCAGCCCATCTGAGGTCACGCTGTCTGTAACAATAGTTGTTCCCGGATGCTGAAGGAAAGAACATGAAGGAACCAAATGGGTAAAATAAGTTATTTTCTTTTTAATAAAAATCAGATAAAGAGAAATTAAAATAATAATAATAATAATGAAGAGAGAGAGAGAATATGAAGAAATACGAAAATCTTACTTCCTCAAGAACAATGGCAGACATAAGGGCAATTAGACGATTTCGGTTAAATTCACGCCCAGTGGAATCCACAGCAGCAGATCTTTAAACAAGACAATTTAAAATCAGTATTTAACATATTGGATTTGAAAAATAAAGAAAGACGATAGTGAGAACCATTACCTGTCAACATCAGTATCAAAGATGATCCCTAAATCAGCCTTGTTATCAAGGACAGCCTGAATGATAGCTTTCATTGCTACCTTATCTTCCGGGTTGGGAATATGATTAGGGAACAAACCTGATCCCATGAAAAATTTTATTCAAATGTTCCAAAATCTAAGCCAACTTAAAATATTCAGAATTATAAATTACCATCCGGCTCCAAGAACTGACTACCAGACGTTACAGCGCCCAAAGGCTCGAGCACCTTAGCCTGAAAAACAATTAGAAGAAAACAGCTCTATCAAATAGGGGAAAATCAAGGCAACTCAACAATATATACGACTATAAAAAGTCAGTTCAAGATATCTTGGCTTCAAATACTTCCACCAGAAGTCCTAGTTGCCCTATTAGTAAAAAATTTCTTTTACTAAGCCTGGGATCTTCTAGACAATAGATGACTATAGATTTCTATAAAAATTTTGCTTTTGACCAAATTTTCCACAATCATAGAAAGACTAATAAAAGCCCTCTAGACATGCTTTCTATGAGGAAATGAAAACCATACAGAAACAAATACAGACAGAATTAAAGGCTGTGTTCTTTTATGTTTTCAGTCCAACGTTTTCCGTTTCCAAACTAATTCAATTCAGGGAATACATGTGCTTTTATGTTTTCAAATTTCATTTCCATAAAACTCGTATATTTCCGTTTCTACCCCTGATTATTTCCCCAAATATATAAACAGTATCCCAAATTACCCAAATTAGGGATCGTGTTTTGAGTTTCCTCTACGCCTCTCCTCTCGCCTCCTCATCTCTTCTCTCCTTCCCTGTCAACGCCTAGGCCTTCCTCGGCCTCACCACCTCCATCCATCAACAAAACCCTCACGTTTTCCACAGCGCCTTCACCAACGAGGTCATTTGGCTGATCGTGATTTCCTTCTTTTTTGCTCGTGGGTTCGTCAAGACGGGCCTCAGGGACAGGATTGCCACCTACTTCGTGAAGTGGTTGGGGAAGAGTACTCTGGGTTTGTCGTAAGGGTTGATGTTCAGTGAGGCGCTTATTGCCCCTGCTATGCCGAGTATGACATAATCCCAAGCCGGTGGAGTTTTCTTGCCGATTATCAAGTCGTTGTCGTAGTCGGCTGGGAGTAGACCTAAAGATTCCTCCTTGAAGAAGCTCCGGTCGTATCTGGTTCAGTCTTAGTTTCAAGTTAGTTTTGAGAATTTTGCGATTGAAGAGCAAATATGGCAATTCTGTGCTACTTGAACTGTTGATCCCGGTAACTATACTGGTAAGCACTACAGTAACATTCCGTTTATTTGTTTGTAAAATGGAAGGAATGACGAAGCCTTTGAAAGTTTCAGATTTATTTATTTGTTATTATTTTTATTCGTTGAGTTAAGATTTTTTTGGTTAAATTATTAAATGGCACCATCTCACTTCTCTCCGATTTCTTCTTTGTACTCATCACTCCTTTCCTTACACCTCGCCTCACTCCCTTCCCATCCAATATGGTACCACGCTTCTTCCTCTCTTTCTCTCTTGCTCTTGCTGTCTTGTTTGAATATTGTGTGTTTTGATTGGCTGAGCTTTCTCTGAAGAATAGTCAACGTTTAGGGTTTCTTTCTGTCTTGTTTGATTGAACTGCTCTATTTGTTTATAATCACTTGATTCATGTTTGTAGTGTTAATTCTGAGTTGGTTTTCTTCTTTTTTGGAAAAATGGATCGATTTTTTTTTAATTTTTTAGTTTTATGTGAATTGATAGATCAATTTGTTGAGAAATCTAGCTCTTGAATGATAGGTTTACCTATCAGTTTATTTTCTTTATATAGAAAGTAAAGCATGGGATATTTTTTAAGCATCCTGCCTAGATGTAGATGACCAATAATGTATTACAATAGATTGTATTATTGAGAGACCATATTTGAACACATATTTGTGCATTTTCAGGGAAGAAAAATATTATTTGTTCATAATCCTATTATTTATACAATTTGTAAGAACAAGTGTTTTGGATTCATTTCCAAACACATTTTATATTTTTGTTTTGAAAATTTGATTTTAATAATTCATTTCCAAACACATATCTTGTTTTTGTTTTGAAAATTTCAATTCAAGAATTCATTTCCAAACGCATATCCTTTACTTAAAATACATTCTCTAAATCATAGAAATTTATTTTCCAAATCATTTTGGAAACAAAAACACATAATTCAAAAAAGAACACACCCAAAGCTTTCCTGAAAAAAATATAGCATTATCCCCAATTATATATTTTAATCCCAAATAAGATTGCAAACGAAACTTACCGCGAAAAATCCTCCTGCTCCATTTCCTGCATCAACAACTATATGGAATCCCTCCAAAGGTTTTTCTAATTGTTTACAACACCAATAGAAATTAGCAAAATGATTGACAAAGGCGAGAAAGATCAAAATAAAAACTTTTACAAGCAATAACAACATATATAGGACAATTGCAAGAGATGGCAGACACAGAATAATAATGTCAGTTTGGCTAATATTGCACAAGTATTGTGACAGAAATTGATGTTAATCTCCCAATTATAGTTCCACCTTAATTAAACATTCGAAAGCTGTTATTACCTATATCTCCTGCAGCTTTGCGGACAGCCTTTACAAGATCAGATGCATACACAGACATGTAATCAACTTTTTTCACTGATGTGGAAGCTTTCCTTTGTGAATTTATTAAGCCTTCAACAGTAAAATTTTTGTATATATCTGCAGCACGCTCCAGGATGTCTTTGATATCAGCTTTCCCAAGTCCTCCAGCACTAGTGAAGAATTTGAACCCATTCCTATTGAAAGGCAGATGGCTAGCTGTTCACAAGGTTAAACCTTTATTAACTAAAGATAGTCTGAAAACAAGATAGCAAACCTATTTTGGTTAAATCATCGTCCACGCAACCCATGGGGCACTATTTCAGGCATGTGTATTTTTAATATTAAAGGGTTATAGGGCAATAACATTTAATACACTACCTGTAATCATAATAGCCCCGTCAACCGGACATAAAAATGCTTCATCTTCAGTGAGTGTGCTATTAAACATTGCTGGTGTAGACGCTAAACTACAAAAATAAAAACCAAGTTTACACACTAAATGATAGTACATAAGTCCAAAATAAAAAATAAAAAGAGGGATATTCACATCATCTCAGAATCACTTGAAACCTACTCAAACCAAGACACCACAAGCAAGTACACCATCTAATGCTACAGTCAACAAAACTACAATATCATTACTACATAGTATTAAGAGCAAAAGCTTAACATAACCAGGTCTAGATTACTAAATGACACAAAACCCATCCACCATTTTCCATCCAAGCCAAAAAGTGAACCCTGTCTAATTAGAACAAATTGAATTGGTTCAATTTAGAAACTATTCCCAATCAACTAAACAAAACACACTAGACTCAACATGTAAGGGCATGTTTGATGCGCTGTATAACAATATATACGATAGCATAAATTTATTTGGATTTGATTGAATAGTATAGAATAAGATTAGATAAGACATAATACTACACTATGTTTGGTAAAGTATTGTATTAGATAAAACGTAAAAAATATATACATATATAATATGAAAAGTTTAATTTAAATATAAAATAAATTTAAATAATAATTAAAATTATTTTTAAAATAAAAAATTGAAATATTAAATTTTTTATTTATTTAAATAATTAATTTCTATTTAAATATATAATAAATTATTTATTAATTATATAAATATTTAATTTATATAATTTTTTGATATTTATTAGTAAAAATTAAGACAAAAATAAGTTTATACGTTGTTAACCCATGGGTAGGCTTGGTATAAAAACGCTCAACTTTTATGCAAACAGTACCTTACAGTACCCGCTACATTGTCGCTACAATACCCACATTATGCTATACAGTCCCGCTCAAAATCTTACCAAACGCCGTATAATTTCTTAATACTATACTATACAACGCATCAAACACGCTTACCAGTCTTGCTTGAGCCATCAAAAGTTACCAGACAATCCCAGACCACAATGTCCAACAATGTAGGACCAAAAGAAAAGACAATCAAAATGAAAATTTGCAAATCATCACCTACCCATACTGAACAACATCAAGACCTGCACCAGCAATGCCTCGCGAAACTGCATCCTGGAATCAAGTCATAAAATTCTCAGTAAGTAAAGAAATTAACTCTAATATGCTTCCTGAATACGCAGCAATTTATTAAAAGACCAACTCAATTGCAAGGAAGCACTGCAAGAAATAACTTGAATTGCATCAGCCTAAAACTTAATTTTACAATGGGGTAAAAGGCTACCTGTAACTTTTGTGCAGATATACGAGAATCATGACCAATGGAGATTCGTAAGCGTCTCAACCCATCTGCCTTTTTCTTTTCCACTAACCACGCAGCAAAGGCAGCAGCTATTGCTTCTGTAATGGGTTCAGTGAGGCTAACAGGTTCTCCCTCCACACCAGCAACAGCAACACCACGAATATCACTGAATGCATAAGAAAAATGAACATAAACATTCTATGATCAACATGGCTTGGAATGACCAGATAAACCTAAGTATACAATATTTTGATTCCACTAATTATTAAAAAAAAAAAAGTCCATTCTCCTTGAAGATCAGACAGCGAAAAGTTGAAAATCAATGCAGAGATCAAGTGCAAATATAAAACTAATAGGTTTACTATATATCACTTCTTACACAGTATGAAAATCAGTAAACTAGTAACATATGGAAACCAATGAAACGAGGAACTGCCATGTTTGAAGGAATGAGAAACTGTTAAAAGCAAATGCTTGCAGTAGAGGGATGGAGTCTTCACCTGCCATTTTGAAGCTTAAGAAAATCAAATCTGTCAAGGACTGGTACAGGAGTAGTAGATGAAGCAGCTACAAGAGGGAAAAAAAAAAGGAAAAATACAAATTTAGTAGGCCAGGAAGATTATGAATTTGTAAAAGGTAGTTAAAAAACAAATCAGAATCATCAATATACTCCTGCAAGCAAAACATGTGCATACCAATAACACAACAAAAATGCACTTGATGCTTCAAAAATGGATATAATTAATGCATATCAATGATTCAAAAGAATTTCAAATATTAAACTTCATTTTAGGTATCACAATGCGGTTTGTTGCATCTGATATCAACCCGGGTAGTAAGAGTCTAGAACAGACCGTTGCAGTAAACATTTCGTCGGTTAACAAAACCACTCTGGTATTTGGGAAACGTGCGCATTTGCATGGAAGATAAGGAAGTCCATGCCAACTTCCCCCCTTGAAAGGGAAGCAAGTTGCGCATATAAGGGGCAAAACAGTCCCTTCGGTATTGGGTCCCGAACTGCCTATTCTGATGGTAAGTCTGTGCTACAAATACATTTTGAACAATCTTCCCTGACATTGCTGCATAAGAATTTTACAATTTTATCAGACCACCAACACCCGTAAGTCCTTAATCAAAAGTTTACAATCACTCATCTCATCCCTCCAAACTTTAACGTTACAATCACATTTCTGTTATTACCAATCATCAGCTAAAATTTCTAGGATTAACAGTAACTTTACATTAAATTCCATTTACTTCTACCTTTTTAGCTACAGTAACTGGAAGAATAAGCATTTCCACCAACGCCACTGATTCAATTCAGCAGCAATTTATTATGCTCATAATTTGATCATCAAAAAGAGATGCAAACACAATCACTTATACTGTAAGCTACTGTAAGAACAAAGATTTAAGCTTCAACAAAACAAAAACATTATTTCCCAATTTGACAAGCAAAAAAGTTAGATAGCACTGCAGAAGTCAAGCTCGAAATTGTAAAGCTAATATGAATGGTTTAGATCAAAAGGGAAACAATGAAACTCACCTGACATTTTTGCTCGTTTGTCTGGTGAAGATTTAGAGGGTTTGGCGCAGAGAAAGGGAGAACACTCTGGAAAAACACAAAGAAGAGAGAGGAGGAGCGTTGGTGAAGCACTTTATGTGTTTATTACACGTGGCAATGGTTTTTTATTATTCTTTTGTTTTTTTCGCTAATAACTTGTTTATTATTCCGAGTAATTAACCATTTCCGGATGAGCATCAAATTGGCATTGAATTATTCTGCGTGAATTCTACTATACCTGTCGGACAAATAAGATTTATAAATTATGGGTAATTCTATAATGCTGGATAAAAAATCTCCGTATTAATAAAATAATTAAAATTGACTATTAAATTAAATAAGATAATTTTCACTTTTGATTATACATGAGAATTAAATATGTTATAACGGTTGACTTTTATCTGTTATTCATATTATATATTAGAATTACAACAAAAAAATATTTTTTTGAAATTATGAAAAAAGATTTAAAAAAATAAAGCATTATGAGAACATTAAGAAAATTAATCAGAATTTTGTAAATGAACCAATAAATATATTAGAAATAGACAATATAATTTTAGATTAAATTCAGGTTTTTATTTTTTTATTTTTTAAAATTTTATTGAATAACTTATTTTTTATTTTATTTGAGCATTTTAAATTACATTTACAATTTTTTATTATGATTTATAAATAAAATGATCATATACTACTTTCATATTATTTTTCAACTTTTATTTTATTTTTATAATTATTATGTTATATTTTTGAAAATTATATTAAATTACAAAAACTCTATTCTCTTTACTTAATTTATAAATTCTTATTCTTATTTATAAATACAATGTTTATTTACTATTTTGATATAATGTTTACAAATTTTATATTTATTTTACGTTATTTATTAAGTATTTTTAAAGATTAAATCGAATGACATGATTTAGGTTTTATTTATGTGTTTTATATTGAATTTTCAATTATTATTTCATAATTATCAATTTATATTAATATAATATTTTTAAGTTTTGTTTACAACGTACATATTGCATTTACAATTAATCTGTTGTATGTTAAAAAGTTATATTAAAGTATAAAATCTGTATTTTATTTACAAATCTATATTGAATTTACAATTTTATGTTATAATTTATCATTTTTATATTAATATTCTACTTTTATATTATGTTTACAACTCGTATATTGCATTTACAATTAATTTTTATATTTTGAAAAGTTATATTTAATTATGTAATATGTATTTTATTTACAAATTCTATATTAAATTACAATTTTATGTTATAATTTATCAGTTTTATATTTTTATATTATGTTAACAACTTGAATATTACACTTACAATTAATTTGTTGTATTTTGAAAAGTTATATTAAATTATGTAATCTGTATTTTATTTACAAATGCTATATTGAATTTACAATTTTATGTTACAATGTATCAGTTTAATATTCATATACAATTGCTATATTATATTTATAAATTGTACATAGTTTTATAATTATTTGTTGCGTTTTAAAAAAAATTATGTTCACATTTTATTTTTGTGTTATTTTTACAACTTATTTATTACTTTTACAATTATTTGGTTTCATTTTGAATTTTTATAATGGATTCCAAGATTTATATTATATTTACACGTTAAACATCAAATTTACAACTTCATATTCAATTTTATAAATTAGACATTCATTTTATTTTTTATGTTTTGCTTACAACTTATATATCACTTTTACAATTATTTTGTTTCACTTTGAAGATTTGTATTGAATACATGATAATTATTATTTTTACAATTTCTATTTTAAACTCACAATTTTATGCTATTATTTATCTGTATATTATAAATATACTATTCTATGATATGTTTATAAGTTGTACATCGATTTTACAATTATTTTGATATAGTTTAAATAATTATGTTGAATTATATTCTTGAGATTATATTTACGCATTACATATTAAATTTACATTATCATGTTTTCATTTATGTGTAAAATATTAATCTTCTATTTTTATGTTTTGTGTATAACTTTTTGCATTGGTTTTGCAATTATTGTATTGTATTTTATAGAATATTAATATTTTTATTTTTATTTAGTAGTCCAAGCATTCAGATAAATGGATCTAAGATGGATTTCTTTCTATATTAAAATTATTTAATATTTTAAAATATTGAATATGATGTTAAAGTATATATGCGTGTATGTGTATGTGTGTGTCTGTGTGTTTTTTTTTTTTCATTTAAGATTATAAGTATTCCGATATGTGGAACTAGAATAGATGTCTTTTATATTAAAATTGTTTATTATTTCTGTTGATGCACGGTTTCCGGACGGCCGGGAAGCGGGTCGGAGCTCGGGTGGTACGTCGGGTCCAGTCCTGCGAGTAAAGGAAAACAGTCAGGGGTGCCAGCGGTGGTGCCGGCGAAGACCCTCCGACGCTCAAGTCAGTTTCCGGCACTCCGGAATTTTCTGAGAGAATTTCCTAGAGAGAGAAGCTCTCAAAAGCAGAGGAAATCTAGAGAGAGAGTAAGTTCAGAAAAGTGTGCATACCTTGAGTAATATTTCGGAGGGTTTATATAGGGGTCAAGATGGATCATTGTGGGACCCAGATAGTAGGCCCAGATGATGGGCTTCAGTAATGGGCTTACTGAATTATGAATAATTAGGCCCAGATGATGGGCTTCAGTAATGGGCCTACTGAATTAGAAATAACTAGGCCCAGATAATGGGCTTCAGTAATGGGCTTACTGAATTAGAAATAATTGAAACTGGGTCATTGTGGGGCCCAGATAATGGGGTACAGTAATTGGCTTACCGTAAGGGCCCAGATGATGGGCTTCAGTAATGGGCTTACTGAATTAGAAATAATTGTGGCCCAATTTTGTTATGGCCATAACAGTAGTCCCCCCAGTCCCAAGTCGACTAACGGGTCGACGTAGGGACTATTTAGTTGTTCTAGGCTATAAATTAAATGTATGAGGAGGCCGGCCCAAATATGTAATTTATTACATATACATGCATCAAAAAGTGAGGCCTAGTTGGCGAGAGGCGAGCGGGTGAAGGGCGAGCGAACGAGGGGCAGTACCCAAGTAACCATGGGCGAGCTCGCGAGGGGCGAGTATGCAAAGGGCGGGCTCGCTAAGGGCGAGCTGTATGCAAAGGGCGAGCATTCCTTGGCCTAAGAATATAAATCATCTAAACAAACAAATAAAATAATCTATCTTGGATGTGGAATGCATGATTTTTAATATGTCACATGTAAGTGGAAATTTCTTCAAACAAATATAAAGAATGTTGAAGGCTTTGCATTGCAAAAACGTATCAAAAAGGAGGTTTGGTAATGAATGACTTGAAACACTTTAATATAATGGGAATATACTAGTAGTGCAAGCATGTGGCATGAGATTTAATATTGCATGAAGCTTGAGAACCAAAATGAGCTGCTATGGTTCAACAGATTTGTGAAACTAAGAGTGATCATAGTTGTGCTTAAGCATACTTGGGAACGTGATGGAGGGTGGGTGAGTGATAAATGAGCGGGAAGGCTCCTGGAACGTGATGACTTACTGCATGAGGAAAGTGAGGGGAGTTGAAAGTTGGTGAGTGACGACCATGTGAGAAGAGAAAGGCGAACTGCATGAGAAGGGCGAACTCCCAAAGGTGAGGGCCGAGTTTGCAAGGGCAAAAGGCGAGTGCGCATGGGCGAGCTCGCGTGCTTGCTGCGCATGGGCGAGAGGCGAGCTTCCAAGGGCAAGGGGAGCTGCGCGCGCGCGAGGCAAGGGAGAAGCATGCCAGGTGCTGGGGCGCGCAGGGAGAAGCATGCAGTGCGTGAGGCGCTGGACGCTGGGCGCATTGCCTGGACGCGCTGCCTGGACGTGCTGCCTGGGCGCGCTGCCTGGGCACGGTGGGCGTGCTGCCTGGGCACGCTGGGCGAGCTGCCTGGGCGTGCTGCTTGGGCGCGCTGCCTGGGCACGCCGGGCGTTGGGCGTAGCGCGAGGCGGAGAGGCCGGCTACCGGCGAGAGGGAGAGGTCGGCGACCGGCGAGGAGGAGAGGCAGGCGACCGGCGAGGGGGAGAGGTAGGCGACCGGCGAGGCCGGAGGGCGAAGGGAAATCACGTAACCCTTGCATGCAGGTTACGTGAATCTGCAGGGGCCTCTCTGTAAAATTTTAAAGCTTCATATATATTAGTTGTAGGGGCGTTCGTGCAAAGTTTTAAAGCTTTAATTTTTATTTTGCGGGGGTGTTTCCGCAAAATTTCAAACTTCAATTTTTATTTCGCGGGGTGTTTCCGCAGAATTTCAAACTTCAATTTTTATTTCGCGGGGGTGTTTCCGCGAAATTTCAAAACTTTATTTTTTCTCCGCGGGGGTGTTTTCGCGAATTTTCAAACTTTAATATTTTTTCCTCCGCGAGGATGTTTCTGCGAATTTTCAAACTTTAATAATTTTTTCCTTCGCGGGGGTGTTTCCGCCGATTTTCAAACTTAAATAATTTTTCCTCCGCGGGGGTGTTTCCGCGGATTTTCAAACTTAAATAATTTTTTCCTCCGCGGGGGTGTTTCCGCGGATTTTCAAACTTAAA
The DNA here is from genome assembly GCA_013180625.2 of Boswellia sacra. Taxonomy (NCBI): domain Eukaryota; kingdom Viridiplantae; phylum Streptophyta; class Magnoliopsida; order Sapindales; family Burseraceae; genus Boswellia; species Boswellia sacra. The sequence goes on along the minus strand of SNVD02015555.1, from coordinate 1,115,368 downwards.
TAATTTTTCCTCCGCGGGCGTGTTTCCGCGGACTTTCAATACAATCCCCCAACTTTTTTTTTTCTTTTTTTCTCTTCCTTCCCTCAGTAGACTTGGTTTGATGACTAACGACCCCTCTTTGACTGTGCAGATGGCTAGAGTTAAAACCACTGTGAAAGTGCTACGGGGGGAATCGAGTCATCAAACCCAGTCTTCCAGGGACAAGGATCCAGCGACCAACCGTAAAGAGGTTAACGAGTTTTATCAAAACTTCTTCGGTCCGGATCGGGAGTTGGGACAGAATTCTGTCAACCATAAGGTGGTAGACACTAAAGGGGATAGCGACTGGTCATCCTCTGCCACCTCGGATAGCGAACCTGAGGTCGAAAAGTGGTGGGAGTCTGACCATATTGATAACCAACTCCCGTACGATCGATTAAAGATATATAGAGCCCATTTCCTTATTCCGGCTTCAGTCATCCTATTTTTTCCAAGGAAGGGTGATCGGTGGAGTAGGCCACCACGAGGTGTCATTGGTTTGAGCCTAGAGCTATTGAGAGCTGGTCTCCGGGTGCCCTTTGATAACTATGTTCGCCTTTCTCTCTGTAGGCGACAGGACCCTTGGCTCAAGGAGAGTCTACCAATACCAACCTCCTCAAGGAGGTTAACCATCTCACTTCTGAGGTTGACGACTGGAAGGCGAAGCATCTAGTCTGCCTTGACAACTTAACCGAAACGGAAAGAAGAATGGCAGAGATGAAGGAACAGATGGGCAGAATGAAGGCGGACTTGTCCGAAGCCAAGAAGGAGGCAGCTATCCAACATAAGAGGGCCAATGATTTTGGCCGAGAGCTTCGAGAGAGAGCTGCTGCTGAGCAAAGTAGGATTGACAAAGCAGTCGCTCGCTTTCGTAGGGGTCGTATCTACCAGCAAGCTATGGAACGCTCCTTTATTGAGGGAGTTAATGGGGTGCGTAGATGGTTCCATGACCGCCACCCAGAGATTGATCAGTCACCCATAGCCGAGGAGTTAAACTTGGTGGAAGAGTCTATCCCTACAGCAGACTCCGATCCCGAGCAATTCCGCCGCCTCATCCTTAAAGATGAGGATTATGAGTCGACATTGGACACAGCAGCTTGGGAGGCCAAGCAAGGCGACTCTACCTCATCGTCTTCAGACGAAGAAGGAGGTGATGAGGCCACTTCTTGGAGATAGTTGGAATTCTTCCAACTAGGTAGATGCTTATTCATAGGGAATAATCATATCAAGGCTGCTCTCCAAGCCTTGATTTTATCTTTTACTGTCTTTACTTTCAGTTCAATGTACTAGGTGAGGATGTGTGGCATCCCTCAACCAACTTTGAAATAATAAGAACACTAAGAAATTTTTTTTCTTTCTGGTGTTGTATTCTTTTACTCTTTTCGTCTTATTGCAATTTGATCATACATGTGCCTTAAGGGTGTATAATCATAAAAATTCTGAATAAACTGAACACTTTATTGACAATCTCTTTATTGGTCTCCCTATGGGAGTTGTTACACATGCATAAGCTCCTGGGCGGAGTTATTGCACATATAGAGAGATTATAGGTAGTACTTCTTCAAGTGCTCAATATTCCATGGATGACGGAGCGACCTTCCATCCATGGTGACCAGTCTGTAGGTGTCTGGTCGGATGACTGCTTTGACTTGGTATGGACCTTCCCAGTTGGGCCCCAATGCCCCATCGGTGGGATCTCGGTTACTTCGTAGTACTTGCCCACTTAGTTTATGCCCACGGAAGGTTCTCCTCGAATTATCATCAGCTTATGTGCCTTCTCTTTAAAGCCATGTTGTAGCACTCTCGAGAGGCTCGCTGTTCACCTCTAACCTCTCTTATCCCTGCGGGTGTTGGAAATTTCAAGACATGGTGATAGATACCCATCACGGCTTTGAAGTCATAAAGTGATGGCCATCCAAGAATGGCGTTATAAACACACGGATGATCCACTACGAGAAAGTTCACCATCCTAGTTGTCTGTAGGGAGCCTTCTCCCAAGGTTACTGGTAACGAAATCACTCCCTCGGGAATGACTTTTCCTCCAGTGAATCCTATCAAGGAAGTTTGGATGCCTCTCATATCTCTACGGTTGAGACCCAATCGATCGAATGCATCCAACGACATTATGTCAGCCGAGCTTCCGTTGTCAATCAACACTCTTCGTAGCCTCTTGTTGGCCACTATCACTGTGAGGACCAAGGCATCACAATATGGATGATGGATACCCTGCGCATCTTATGATGAAAAGGAGATAACATCATGATCTCCTACATTGGTGGAAGAGGCTGTCAGGTTGACCTCGTGGTGAGGGAGGTCGTATCTTGCTTGCCTAGCTAGGTGCCTTCGAGCTTGGGAGCTCGAACCAGCCACTACTCCCCCAAAAATCGTGGCTACTTCTTCTAACGGTTCCTTCCCTTTATCATTCTTGTTGGATGGTTCGGGGGGCCGATAGATGTATTCTTGTAGCTGGCCATCCTTGATAAGGCCCTCGATTTGTCTCCTCAGTTCAAAACAGTCTGCAGTGTTATGACCATGAGCCTGGTGAAAATGACAATACTTTCTCTTGTCTCTTGTCTTTGGATTCGACCGTAAGGGGGCAGGTTCCTTCAGCAGACCTTTATCTTTGATTTCCTTGAGGATATCCTGCTGCGGCATAGTAAGCAACGTGAATGTACGGTGCTCCTCCTGAGGTTGGTCATGATGCTCTTGGCGGGGTCGGGTGGATGACCCTTGTAACAGGAAGCGACCATTTCTAACTGTATCTCGCGCAGAGCGTTGATCCGGAACTAATCTATGATTTCTATCATAAGGGTCTCCTCTATTATCATACGGTCGTCTATCTGTACGCGAGGAATTAGGTACCACCGGAGTCTGCCCAGGGTAATTTGCTTGAAAAATTTCCTCTGCATCAGCATGACTAGAGACCCTTGCTAATGCTTCTTGGTACGTGCGTGGGAGGTTAACAGAGAATTTCCATGCTAGAGGGAGCTCCCCTTTGATTCCTTGAACCAAACCTTGCATGGCGTAACCATCATTGAATAGATCCACTCGGGCAACCTCCCGTTGGTATCGGTCCACAAATGCAAGGAGGGATTCATTATGACCCTGCTTGATGGACAGAAGGCTCTGTGCTGGCCGACTTCTCGTCTTCATATTGCCAAAGTGCGTGAGGAAACTACGAGCAAGCTCATCAAAGCTAGAGATGGATGCGGCTGGTAACCTTCTATACCATTGCTTAGCTGATCTTTCAAGAGTAAGAGAAAAAGTTCTACACATGATTCCCCCTGAGGCCCCTTGTATCTCCATATGAGAAATAAAAGAGTCTAAATGCTCTCGGGGGTCCGCCGTCCCTTGGTATAGCTCAAGTTGCGGTATCCGGAATCCGGATGGGTATCTTTCCCTAAGGATATCTTCAGCAAATGGTGATTCCCATTGTGGACGACCATCTTCTTCTCCTCCTGAATGCTTAATCAACTTCTCCAGTTTATGGATTTTTTCATCCATTTCTCGCTTGAACTCTGCATAATGATTGTCTGACGTCTCCTCCTCCGAGACATCCATTGGGGCAACATCTGGGCGATGATTCTTAATTCTAGGTGGTGAGCTAGGGCGATTTCTTTTTAACTGATAATTACCCCTTAGAGCATAAGGACCATGATAAGAATAGGCGGGCTGATCAACATTACTTCCCCTTGGTATCCGCTCAAAGCTTGTAGGGCGCTTCTTGTTCAGAGAGTGTCGAAGGTCTACTGCTGCGAACTGTTGGTCAGATATGATATGCGAAGGGGAGGGAATCTTTAGGCGACCATCCCCTCTTTGAACAATAGGATGGGGAAGATTCGGTTGAATGACCTGATGGCGAGGCAATCCAGTAGTCTGGGCAACTAAATCAGGACGCCCACAAACGTCCGTCTGGACATTAGGTACTACCATGGCACTCATTGGGTTATTCCTGGCAGTGTTTGCAGCCTGCTGAGCACTTTGCCAAATGCTTGGTTGAACATAGTCACCATACGATCCATTTGTTCACTGAAATTTCGCATGGTATGTTCTATGGTAGTTAATCGATTCGCCTTGCCCTTCCTCGGTCTTCTAAGTGGAAGTCGGGGTTGCCTGAGGTTAGGCCCCACCCCAGAGGATATCACTAAAGCTCTCCCCGTATCAACTACCCTTCAGCGTCGGGGAGGCGCTTCAACCTCGATTTCTTCGTCAACTTATAGAAAGGTTGAATGTTGGGACTCGTGACTCATGATGTGTTTGAGTATGTTTGGATGGGAGCAACAACTAAAGAGGCTTGAATTGTCGTTTCCCACAGACGGCGCCAACTATTGATGCACGGTTTCTAGACGGCCGGGAAGCGGGTCGGAGCTCGGGTGGTACGTCGGGTCCAGCCCTGCGAGCAAAGGAAAACAATCAGGGGTGCCGGCGGTGGTGCCGGCGAAGACCCTCCGACGCTCAAGTCAGTTTCCGGCACTCCGGAATTTTCAGGGAGAATTTCCTAGAGAGAGAAGCTCTCAAAAGCAGAGGAAATCTAGAGAGAGAGTAAGTTCAGAAAAGTGTGCATACCTTGAGTAATATTTCGGAGGGTTTATATAGGGGTCAAGATGGATCATTGTGGGACCCAGATAGTAGGCCCAGATGATGGGCTTCAGTAATGGGCTTACTGAATTAGGAATAATTAGGCCCAGATGATGGGCTTCAGTAATGGGCCTACTGAATTAAAAATAACTAGGCCCAGATAATGAGCTTAAGTAATGGGCTTACTGAATTAGAAATAATTGAGACTGGGTCATTGTGGGACCCAGATAATTGGGTACAGTAATGGGCTTACCGTAAGGGGCCCAGATGATGGGCTTCAGTAATGGGCTTACTGAATTAGAAATAATTGAGACCCAATTTTGTTATGGCCATAACAATTTCAAAATATATGATAAGATCTTAAAGCATTGAAACAAATGAACGTAAAATGAATAAACTCTCATATTTTTATTTTATTTTGAAGTATAAGCACTCAAATAAGTAGATTGAAGATGGATGTCCTTCTATGTTTAAATTATTATTTTAAATTTGAATATTTTTCTTTTATGGTTATACTGACGAAGCATGGATTTAGATTTTAAAAATTTGGGGATAGGGATAGGGTCAGGGCTTGCTTCAAATTTTGTTATATAATGAATTATCCAACGAGATTAAGCCCACGTTAAAAATACAACACATATAATAAAAATAATGATACATGTGCAAATAATTTATGCATTATATTAAAATAATAATTTGGTTAAAAAATATTGGAAATCTATATTCTTTTTTATTTCATTAGTTTATTATGCCATTTTAAGTTTTTAAGCTAAATTCGTAAAAATTGATATGTGCTTAAGTGATTTTACAATTATTATAATAAATTAAATTTGTAATTTAAGATATGGATATCTACACCTTTTAAATTTCAATCCAAAATTGACAATTTATCAAAAAATTAGATCGTTTAAATAAATCAAGTTTTAAATATGCAATTTGTTCTACGTGTTAAAATTCTTGATTTGATGTGTGTGTGTGTGTGTGTGAAATATCAAATATAGTCCCACAAAATAATACGCTTCGAATGATAGCATAAGCAGTTAACTTAATTAATTTGTTAGTTAAGTTATTTTGATTCAAAATCATATCATGTGTATAATATGATTACCAATGTATTTTTAGTTAATTTAAGATTAGATGATAAATATTAATTTAATTTCATGGTTATATTAGAAAAATCTTAAGAATTTACAATTATAATGTGAAATATGGACTATTAAGACTATTAACGTTTTAATATATAATTAAAATTGTATATTAAGTTGTTTTTCACATAGTTGGATGTGTTTAATATGTGATACATGTTATTATATTATTTTAAATATATAATAAAATATTGACATGCAAAAAATATATATGAATTGACTCAAATATAATCAACAAAATAATTTACATTATTTGAATGATAACATATAAACTATGTTAAATTATCCAAAACAAACACCATCGATTTGGATGCTCTTGTACTTTTATGCATGTCTTTATGAATATATTTGGCCAATAATAAGCCCAATTTAGTCTCATTTTGGCGCTTTAATTACTACTTTGATATTTTATTAAAACAATATGATAATACTGATTATTATAAAGTCATGGGAAAATGAAAATTTTATAATGTCTTCATTATTTCTCTTAATCAATTTGAACTATAAGTAATAAGATTTTTTATTTTGTGAAGTACTTAACATAAGATCGTTAAAGAGGTATATATATATGAACTACTGTAAAAAGTTTCATAAGTTTACGTGGTTACACTTTGACCAATATAACTCATTGCATACGTTGAAGTGCTAGAAAATGCATTATTAATCATAATATAAGGTTTCATAGGACCAAGTGGTGGGAATTCAATTTGTTTTTTGTTTTTTTTATTTAATATATTCAAATGGTGGGAAACCAATTCTCAAAATTAAGTTTTCAATTGTTCAAATGGTGAAAAATGATATTAAATTTTAAATTAATGTTTCATAGGATAAATCGGCGAGAAACACATTTTCAAATTGTATTATGTTTCAATGGGTTCAAATAGTGGGAAATTTTAAATTTTATTTAACTTTTAATTGGATGGATACATATATGGATTTCCATTTTACTTAACTTCCCAAAAAAAAAACCTCTCTTATGAACGGACAAATTGATGAACTCAAAATGGACTTCCATCTAGATAATATAAATTTAATCAAAATCATTGTTTAATAGATGGATGCAAAGATGGACTTCTATTTAATGTAAACTTTGAAAAATTCATAATGTTATTGAGGGAATCTTAGATGGACTCAATACGGAGTTCTGTCTAAATTAGGTAAATTCAACTAACATTATTGTTTAATAGATGGACCTCCATTTAATATAATTAACAAGAAAAATGTTTATTGTTATTGAATGACTCATAGATGGATTAAATACAAACTTAAATTTAAACTAGATAAATTCAGTCAAAATCATTATTTTATAGATGGATTCAAAGATGGATAACTTCAATCAAAATCATTGTTTTATATATACAAAGATTGACTTTCATTTAATGTAATTTGTAGATTTTTTTATTTGAAGTGGTAACCGTAATTTTAAATTACTTAAAAGCGATGTTTTCGAATCAAACCATACATATTTAACTGGTTATTTAACTAGTAAACTTTTAAATTTCTTTATTTTATTTTAATTAATGAAGACCATTGATTTAATAAAATGGTTTATTTTCATCCAATTATTAATGCTGGGATTTTTTTCCCAGTATCATAGAATTTCTCTCAATTTATTACTTATTAATTAATAAATTAATCCATATTTTATTAAAAATTATTTTAAAACATAAAAATTATTTAAATATATGACATATTAATAAAGAAAAGGACCTTTAAAACGACTTTTCTCATCAGTTTTAAAATAAATATTGGCATATCATATTAATTATATAAATTACTTACAAATTATAGAAATAAATCGCGATAAAATCTAATTATTGAATTTTAAAAAGGAGATAGGCGCAAATTGGTGACAACGACGGGAAAGCTAACGGCGTTCGTTTATTTCAAACGACGTAGCTTTGGTTTTACGCGGTACGTGTAAAGCCAGGTCGGCTGTGAATATATATATATAATAATGACCTGATTAAAGAAGAAACCAAAAGTAAGCGCAAATCCACAACAAAGACAAAGAAAGAAGAAGAAAAGAAAAGCAGGGGAAGATGATAGAGGTGGTGTTGAACGACCGTCTGGGGAAGAAGGTGCGCGTGAAGTGCAACGATGATGACACGATCGGCGACCTGAAGAAGCTGGTAGCGGCTCAAACCGGGACTCGAGCCGACAAGATTCGTATTCAGAAGTGGTACACCATCTACAAGGACCACATCACCCTCAAGGACTATGAGATCCATGATGGCATGGGCCTTGAGCTCTACTACAGCTAAGCTATTTCAGGTCCGGCCTTGTTTTCTGATTTTTACTTTACTGTTTGTTTTCCTTCTGGATTATGAATTGTTATGGCTTGTTTGCGGCTTTTTTTTTTTTAAATTTTTGTGTACACAAAGCGGTTGTCTCTGTGTACTGTTTTATAGTGTTTAGACAAATGGATAAGCACTCTCTGGAATAAAAATTCAGGTTGAGTTTTAAGTGTTTGTTGGTGATTTTATGAATAAATTTGTGATAGAGGCACTTGTATGAGTTTAAGGTCTCGCCTTTTATTGCTATTGTTTTTCTATGTATCTGTATGAATTGCAAGAAGCGCTTTGCTTGTGCAGTGTGTAATGCTTAAGAGCTCAATTTTAGGATAAAATTAAACATCGGGGATAGTCAATAGGGTTTCCCTTTGTATTAGTCTTAATCTTAATTGCGAGTGAAATGGTGTTAATTTCTGTGTTTTTTTTTTTTTTTTTTACTTGTGTAGAAGGCTATGAATAGTTGTATTTTAATGGTTTTATATATGTCTGCTTAATAGACATGAAACGGAGAAGCAAAACAGACTGTTAAAATATGATTTATCATTATTTTGCCTCTTGAAAATATAAAATAACAAACTTGAATAGGTTTGTATAATTAGCTAAATTAACTAAGTTTAAGTAGCTAGATACAGGAAACCGATTGGGGCTTTGATCGGAGATGTGCTTGTTTGGATGGGATTGATGGACTAAGGAAGGCGAATTAGTTCAAAGTAACACCAATTTTGTATAATTATGTTTGCTACTCCTGCTCGTGATATCAGTTAAGGATGGAGTAACTGAGAAGAACTCCTACCAAACTTTGATGAAAAGAAAGAATTAAAAGAAAAAGGCAATTGAAGTAATGTTTCTTTGCTTTTTCCAAAATATTTTCTTGTTCTCAGAAACTTTTGTGTTTTCTTGTTCATAAAACTCATATTGCTAACTGTTACAAAGAACTGTTCTCAGAATCTCTGAACACCCGTCCCCAAGAGTATTTTAATGTTATATTCTATATCTTTTTCAGAAAATTGTTGTGAATGATCAACTTAAAGAAATAATTATATTATATCAGTTCAAAAGATATATAGTAAAGTATTTTATGTTCTCTCAAGAACATCTTTTCACCCAAAAAAGAAAAGACAGAAAAAGTGGCTAAGCTGCATGCATTAGTCATCATTATCATTGAGTTTTAGACATTATAACAGAACATTAAACAATGAAATAGTACACAAGTTCTAGAACCTACTTTAAGTTCAACTTTAAAGAGTTGAGAGGCCCTTAAACATATTTTAACCTGTGTCTTTCATTTGCGAAGCATATAATACAGCAGGCTAAGCTTCTATTTCATTGTATTCCCTTTAAGTTTAATTGTATGTATAAAACATTGGGAAGCACTTAGCGAATATTGCAGTAAATTAGTATTATATAGGACAGCTAAAATATTTATTTTGGTGGAGTTGCAACCTTTACCTTGGTGTTTCTTTAGTTTGTAAGAAGTTTTAAGTTGTAAGATAAAGTGTTAAATACACAATTGATCTACTTGTCAAAGCCAACAAGCCATAAAAAAAGACTAGTTCGACGCACATTTGATTTTGATTGAGCACCTGATTGGCAGTTCAAACAGTCCAAGTTCTGCTTCATCTTGGGTTTGACTGTAAATGCAAGTCCATACTGATTTTATTTCCTGGTTTGCGACTGCTTCAGTGACTTATTCCCATTGAGTCTAGTATGTTGATGCTTGTCATTAAGAACTTGTATATCTTAGATATGAGTTCGGTTAAGGTGTGTTTCGGGCTGATCTATGGCTGAGTGTGAAGGGAAGAACGCTTTGGGGGAGGAGTGTAGTGGATCTAGCATTTTTTGTTTGAAATAGATAGTCATCTTTTTGGGATCCAGCTTATTTTGGATATTGAAAGTGGATAATGAAGAGCCAAACCAGTATTCTATGTGATTATAACCATTTTTTTGGGTCAAATTACCATTGCTAGTGTGGGCTTCAGCTGTGTTCAAGAAATTGCTTATAGTTAACTATTTAAGACAATTATTTGAGAATTACACTAAATATAAATTTTGGATGGTTGGAGTCCACCTAGGAAGTTGTTTAGCTCCAGTTAAAGAATAAGAGAGTGAATGAACTATAAATAAAAAGATGGGTGTTGGTTCCATAGATTGGGAAGATCATGGGCCTTTTTTTTTTTTTTTTTTTTAATATCTTTCAGCGATTCCTTAACTAGCTTTTTAATTGATCTAATTTGGTAGCTAGTCGCATCTTCTTGGGATGGATCCCATTTGTTACACAACTTTGCATGTTTATCTTGAAATGTCCTGTCCACCATATTTGCAATCTCTGAAGCAACTTTATTAACTCATTTATTTTAATGGGCTTTTCCTTTTAGTTTCAAAGAATATGCAGAGCTTTTCAGGCATAACAAAATTTTGAGTCAAGAAACTTACATTTTTTTTTTTTAATTATATGCAGGTGAGTGATGATCAATAAGCAAGGCATGTTTGAAGATGTAAAAGGATAATTTTACTAGTAATGTCTTGTAAGATGGCACAGTTAGGGCCAACTTTATAAGTGATGTATCGTAAGATTGCATATGTTAAGCTCATGAAAACTTGTAACGCCTTGTTTGTGGTGATTTAATATAAAGGTTCTGTTTTGTATAATATTATATTCTATTCTGAATAGCGTGTGGATATTTTTGCTCTCAATCCATGTGGCGATCTGAGGCATCAAATGGGCTTTTATGCATTGTGTCTAAAGTTGAGAAGCCTGGTTAATGAGAGGAAGGTGTGTGCTTTCTGTTTGCTTGGTATGTTAATGTTTTATCACCTTCTTGATTACAGCCATTTCTTCTACTTGGACTTTCACATTAATCTCAAGATTTTTTGGGTTGATTTCTTTGTTATGCTCTGATCATAGGTTTGGTACAATCTTTGTCATGTCTGATAGCTTTTGCAATTGACATGTATTACGGGGATGCTAAGTCTCTAGTCTCTAACTAGTAATGAATAAATGAAATGATGACCACCAACGAAGGAAGTGGAAGTCATAGAAGGTGTGACAGACATGGACCAAGTTAGTTCAACATCTTAATAAAAAAGGTGAAAATTTGTCTAGGCGGTCCCCAAAAATGATGCAGATTCGAACCTGGAATGTCTTTTACTTTTTGAGTGGTCCATTGCAAACTTTGGAAGCCTTTTTTGAGTTTGGCTCATATTGGTCCAATGGGGAGAAGCTTCATTTCAGTTCATTCCAGAGCAACAGCAATCGTAGAATACTTTTTATGGAAGCTTCTTTGGAAGGTGCAATATGCTTTGTGCGTGACTATGAGAAATTTGTATCGTGCCTACTTCACTGAGTCTATTTGTGCAATTTGCTTCAGTGAATATGCTTCCAATTCATTCGAGAACTGTTGACATTAGTCAATTGACACAACTTCTGCTTATTATTAACCATTTTTAACATTTTTTTTAATTTTTGTTTTTAAACCGCATGCAAAGTCTCTTAATCACAAACCTTTTCAGCCATTGTTTCTCACTGAATTATTGAGGTACTCTTTACAAGTAAAATGAGGGATTGCAAAATCCTTGCCCCATTAACTTTGTTAGGTAAGCATTTGCTTGCTTCAGCTTTCACAAATGAATTCCTTTTTTCATTATTATTTATTTTTGGTCCTTGTCTTCGGTTGATTCTTCCAGGGAAGCAGAAGTTAACAAGCCGTGTGGGCAAAGTTATGATGATGATTGATGAGTGCTTTCTTACCCCCCATCTTCGACCCGAGTATGATGATGGTTCAGCAAAGCAATAAAAACAGACTACAATAGTAGCAGAAAATGAGTTCTTCATTGCAAATTTTAGACATTATTTTCCCAAATTTATTGTTTCACAAACAATCTTGTTTTTTATAAAAATCACAATTGACGTGAAATGTATTTTCTGTTTGTAAAACAAGGTGAACTATCGAGTCAAATTGGGTTGTCTTTGCATTACCTAGTCCATGATGCCATCCTTTTATGACTTGATTCATCAATTCTTATTCTCTTGAGGTGGATTTCGGCCTAGTCAAATGGGCTCAGGTCCAACTCTTCACATAGTCATTGGGTTTCTACTTTCTATATCCAAAATTTCTCATTTTGAGAGGAGAAAAATGAATTTAATATTTGACATCGTCTTTTCTCTCTTTTATTTAATCTATCAACGGGACAATATTGCATTTTGCATTTGGCCTCCAAATTCTTCATTTAGAGCGTTTTCCTTTAAAAAAAAAAAAATTAATAGTAACAATTTGAGATATAAAATTTGTGAATTTGTTTTAGTCATGATCTTTCACAATATGATAAACGTCATTAAATGAAATCTTGAAAATGCCTCAAAATGTAAAATGGATTATGTTTTGTCACGTTACCATAATTTATGGAAAAAAAATTTCTTAAATGAATTGCATTAAATTTCTTTTTTTTTTAAAAAAACTCAATTTAGAAATTAGAATTCATCATTTAACACAATTTAAATATTGTTTCCATCTTTAATAATCAAGTATGAGAAATTCTATAATTAATCATAATTGTTTGAACGACAACTGTAATCAGATAATGTCGAATTGACCCAATTCACTGGGAAATTGAAAACATAATTATAACAAGGAAAAATGTGGTCAAGGCCGTATGATGAAGATGCTTTCATTTCACTGGTAACTCGTTTCAAATCTGGGAATAACAAGTCTACAGTATACGATGTTATTTTTGACAAATTCCCGTGTTTTGACAAGGAGCGAGTAGTTGACCCAAAGTGGCCCAATGTTTCATGTTCTAATAACTTTAACTTGTACAGGTGTTAGTGTTTTTAAAAGATTAAAAAAATAAAAAATAAAACTTAGAATAACATAGCAAGCAGTAAAAGACAGGTTGGAGATTTGCAATTCCCATGTCGGAAATCCGTGTTGACTTGATAACATATTTATGGGAATTCTTGGATCTTGTTCATTAAAATAACACAATTAAACAGCTTAGCACCAATTAAGAGATTCAATTTCTCTTCTTCTCAACGCTATTTTCTCTCTACTTTAAACATTTATCTCATTCACAACTTAGTATCTCGTATTCTTCTGGTCTTACAGCATGAGTCGCCCTTTGCTACCTTATTATAGTCATAATACATCTATCAAACCTACCTTTTCTTACTCTATTTTTTTTTCTTATAGTTATTTTAGTATTATGTATCGAGTTTCTTGCCATCTAAACTTATTTGATTGTAATTGGGCTTTAATCATGCTCCAATTAAATTTGACTTATTCATCTAATTATTTTTGTTACTATAATTGTTATAATAGAAATACAAGAATTTACTAGTATTAATATTTTTTGTGTGTGTGTGTGTATATATCTATTTAAATTAAGATAAGTTAGAAGGACTTTTGTTCATAATCGATATCAAATTAAATTATTGATCTAATAACGGTACCGGTAACTAAATCTTTGATACTAGTCTAAAAATAAACCATAATTCTCACACTATGATTTATAAAAAAAAAATAAAAAATTACTATGCCATATGGAATGATGCTTGTGAATGTGAATGGGAAACAAACATGAGATTGACAGTCGATAGACAACAACGAATGTTGCACGATCTGACTTGGTTCATGTGCCTAAACGGGTGCAAGTCAAGGGGTGAACAAAGGCAAGTTTCAACTTAGGTTAGCTTAGGTAGCCCAAACAAACGCAAAAGTTGCGATGAGAAATGAAAGAAGCATATGGTATTGCTTTGTTAGCATTCCTTCCTTGACTCACGAATCTTTGTCTGCCTCGTGCAACTTAATTAAAACCCACTTCAAAACCTTTGACTTCTAACCTCTTAACCATGGTTAATCTAATCAAATCCCTATGATTTATTTATTATTTATTTTTTATATATTTCTCTCGACCGTTGTGGCACAGGACTCGGTTGTCATGCTTAGAATTTAAGTCCACACCTTCTCTCGAATCATTTCATTAACTACAACATTTTGATTTTGGATTTGGATCATACATACTTGCAAGTGCATCAATTTTATACTGTCAAATTACCTAAAATGTCTCCCTTCGACAATGTTAGAAACATTTCCCAACACTACCCTCTAACTGAATACTTGTTATCACAGCATCCTTCAAGATTTTGTTTGATTTTAAATTCTTTTTACCTCGGCAAGTATCCGGATGAATGTATAGTAAATAGGGAATTTATCGTTGATTTTTAACTGTTTTAAGTATGCATAGTAAGTAGGGACTTGTCTCTGATTTTAACGGTTCAAGTAAGCATTTTTAGGAGACATATCAGCCTAGCTATTTTCTTAAGACCCGGATAGGCTTGTTTTATCCCTCGTGTCAAGGCATGATCTTAACAAAAACATCCCAGAATCTCTGCCCTCTGTTCTGCAACAAGATCCTAGAAATACATTACATTACATTGTTTTCCCATTCAAATTACCCATTTTTGAACCTAGCTTTTAACTGGCTAGGCAATTAGGTGAGTAAAGGGACAAGATGGCCTTCCCAAATTTGTCTCGTCTTCAAGGTTTAGCGGTACAAAATCTAGGAAAAGGCTGAAAAGATTAGTGAAGTACTAATACGTCCACTCCATATATGCTCTACTCTAGACATTTTTTTTTTTTTTTTTTTAAATTGTGGAACCTCCCCTCGTTAAAAAATCAATTACTCATAAAACCCTTCCATTATATTACATTGTTATTGCTTAGAAAGTGTTTCCAGTCAACTAATTGTTTTCCGCAACACGGTGATGTCATCTTCAATGCTGATAAATTGGAGGGGGGCAATCGCAAAGGACTTCACAGACAGCTTACTAGCTAGCGCTCCTCTAGTTGTTAAGGTTTGTTGAGGGGTTGTTCCATCATCCAAAATAAGCCAAACATAACCAGCTGGAAGCTGGAGAGCATCCATTTGTTTTGAGAAATTGATCAAATGAATTAGCCAAATCAAAAGAACATTACAATAGAAGCTTTGAAGTTTCAGAACAGCTAGTGAGTTGAGAAGACAACATTGCCATAGTTCTTTTAACGAAACTATAGTTGCTCCCATTCCCATATGCCTCATGCAAGGCGGAGCACAGTTTCTTTAAGAAAACGAAACATTTTCTCCATTTCTTAGGCACATATGCTTATAAGGCCACTATCACAAGAAGTCAACATTAAGCAGATATTCAGCATCTTGCAACCTTTTGATTCATATTATGTACAAAAGGTTATTCAACTCTTATAATATAAACGATAGGCTACAAATTTAAACCAAGCGC
The DNA here is from genome assembly GCA_013180625.2 of Boswellia sacra. Taxonomy (NCBI): domain Eukaryota; kingdom Viridiplantae; phylum Streptophyta; class Magnoliopsida; order Sapindales; family Burseraceae; genus Boswellia; species Boswellia sacra. The sequence goes on along the minus strand of SNVD02015555.1, from coordinate 1,100,060 downwards.
AAACTTGAATTTGTATTAACAAACGTGAATTACAATATCCAAAATTTGGATGAAGTGGACTTCTCCACAACTTCCAAAAAGAACAAAAAGAAGAAAAAAGAACTAACAAGCGATAATTAAACAAGGGATTTGGAACTGTACAATTAACAAAAATTTCCTTGATCACTACCTCCCTACGTTGTCACTGCCTGAATCTGCAAGAATAGTTAGCCTTCTTGCTGTCTTCAGAAACTCACTGCCACAGCAAACACGTGGAAACTAGTAAGAATATGTTCATATAAAAAATACGCAAAAGAAACAATAAAACAAAAAGAAGATTGTGAAAACAGAAAGAAGATGAAATTACCTGAAGGGTTCATCACCAGTTTGCCTAATAGAACCTGCTGCATCCCGGTACAGCACATTGCTAAACATCTCTGAACTTCCTATGCCAAACATTTTGGCCAGCTTTCCATACAGCTCCTCATATGATCCAAGCATTGACAGATCAAGGGTTCGACCTACATCCTCTGATTCCATGAACACCTTGCAATGACCAGTCTCCAAACCAAGATCAGATTTTTGACGATCCTTGCACCAAGGAGACCCTTCATCAGAAGAGTTGTCTAATGGAATATTCTGATGAACAGCTGAACCAGAGCCATCAGAAGATATTGCTGTCTTCTCTGGATTCCCATCTGAGGAACTGTTGCCAATTGTATCTCCAGAGCAGCTTTGAGAACTATTTTGCTGGGGCAGAATGAGTTGACCAAACAATAAGATGTGGGGTGTTTTTATTTCATTGTTATCCTTGAAACCCTGGGTGGGGTTTCCCATAGTCAATAAGCAAGATATATTCTCTCTATTTCTGGTGTTATTCATAAAATTGCCATTGGAGATTCGAGCAGGTCGTGTAGCTTGATCAAGCTGCTGAAAACCAACTGGAAACACACCTGACTGCAGCTTGTTGAAGTGGAGATCTGATGAAGATAGTCCATATTGGGCATGCCTGGCTCCCTGTATGCCTGCAGGAATATTGTCTGAAATACAATGTAAAGGGCTGCTTGTCATGAGGGGATTTCTGGAGAATGACGGCATTGGAAGTTGGTTAATTAAAGAAAAATCGGGGTGTTCAGGAAGCCGCAACTTTTTTCTCGGTGGTGAGAAGGGAGAAAGATGGATGGCCGGTATGTTTGATACCAGTTCAACCAACCATGGGTTAACACGCTTCACATTCTGGAGTAGATCTGGCTCATCCCACGCTACCTGCAAGATAATTTTTTCAAAAAAGAATTCAAAGGCAAGTATTTCTTCTAAATAAAAGAATTCAAGCTAGATGAAATTCTATTCAGAATCACCTAACATTGGGTGTGTTCAGGACATCAAACTTGGAACAACTTAAAACTTAATTAATAGTATATTTAAATCTGAACAGATATTCATTCAGAGCACCAAATGCAACCGCTATTTGCTCACAGTGAGCTTAAAGCTCACTAAAAAGCTGTTTCAGTATTCATCTTATCTGCCACTGACCAACTGCTATCAGCACATTAGCATCTATACTCTTTGAGGTCTTTGGGGAAGTGTCACAAACTTACTATATGCATGTGAAGAGGCTAAAAGCTATAAAGGACTAGGGAACAGTAAATCCCCGCCATACAAACGATTTAGGTACAAATTGTAAGCTAATCAGAACTAGCTACAGGCACCGTATTTAACTGCGTTTGCTATTTACGTTGAAGCATAAAATTCAGATTCAGTTATCAGAAATTTGGATCAGTCCATCATTTAATGGAACAAAAACTCATTTTTAATAGTAAAATAAAATAGAATAACTACAACAGTAATGAAACATGAAAAAGAAAATGCGTGGTGGACACAATAGTACCTGCAGAAGCCGCCATGGTGAATTAGGCCAATGAATAGGGTCAGCAACCTGAACGGCAGAAATGGTTCCCATAAACCAGCTGATCCGAGATGAATCCTCTGTTTCAAAGGCCATTTTAAATCTCATCCCAGAACACCACTGGATTTGCATTGCAGCTCTAACAGCTGAGGCCTTCACAACAAACTCTGGAGTGCTAGCACGTGGATAGTAGACAACCTCAAAAGGTTGGCCATTGGCGGCAAGGGTTGCAGCTTCAACAACAGACTCAGCCCGCACTTTCCCCCTTAAATCACCATTGGAATTTCTCCTCTTTAATTTATTCTGATCATCCCTCATATAACCCGAATATCCCACGAAAGGAAAGCCACAATTTCCACCTCCTGAATTCCACCCAACTGAATAATCAGATCCACCACCAATTCCTCCTTTCTTTGCTCTTCTAATCCCCACGCAAAGATCACCATTCTCTGCTCTCAAGAAAACTATCGAGTCCCCTGCAACAAGCTTCTTCTGGTTCACAAAATTACTCCAACCCGTCGTTAAAAGATGACGACGTGGTGTCCCCCTATAGATATGTCTAAACTTCCAAACTTCACCATGTACATCCTTTGCAATAATGGTTTGTACGGGGGGTTCTGCACTATAATCCAATCTTGGAAATATAGTCTCAGCACAATAACGTGGAACAGAAAATCCCCCACCATTGTTTGCATCAGATTGTGTCAAAGTCTTAGCAAACGAAGCTGGCTTATCACTACCCTCATTGATTCCTCCATTTCCATCAAACCCACCATCCTCAAAATCATCTAACCCATTGCTTCTCACTCCAATCAGCCTAATTTTTGAATAAACCTCGTCAGTTTCAGTATCTGCCATATACTTTATGCCAGTTACTCGACAAGGAATCATCGCAGGGAGGTTATGATTTGACAGTTCTATACTCCCTTTAGCATGTTCTACATGTCCCTGAGGAAAATAAAAGACTTTTGAGTTTATTAATGGCATTTGAACCATACCACCGGCACAGGCATGCCATAGCTGTGAATCCAAACAGCTTTCCGTTGTTGGGTTCCTCTTCATTGAATCTTTTGCTGAATCAATAACTCTATTCATTGTTCAATTATCACCTTTCAATCAAGCAAACAACTCCTCCTTCCCTTGCTCGCTACCAGCCCACAGACAAGATACGCCTACAAACAAATTAATAAACAAATTTTGTGAGAAATAGTAAGAAAAATTATAAAAAAGAACCATCGAATAATAAACTTCAGAAGATGAAGGTAATACTTGAAACAAAGATCGAAAATTTATAATCAAAATTACAAAAAACCAAAAACAAAATTGGAACTTTATCGAATTTTTTCAACAACCCATTAAAAAAAAACGAAAATCTCATCAAATAAACCCAAGAAAAAAAGTTAGATCAATCTCCTCACCTTATTTCTGGGACGGAATTCTGCAGAAAGAATCACAGAAAAGTACAGAGAAGAATCGCCCTAAAACTTCTCCTAACTGCACTGACTTTGTGTAAAGAGAGTACAAGAGATGATTCTGCGAAGTGGGTCAACAGTGAAAGCTTAAAAGAGAGGCACACAGAGAGAGAGACTTTCAGAGTGTATTACAGTGTTGGAGGTGTGAAGCTCCGTTTCGTTGGGTGGCCTGCCGACCAGACTCAACTCAAAGTGTTAAAAAGAGAGGCTTGCTGAGGAGAGAGAAGTTGAAGTAAATAAATAAATAAAGTGAATACAAAAACTGTTTTTGTTTTTATTTTGTTTATTTTTCACTTGCGATGGTTTTGGATCGCATCAGTCCACTGCCAAGGCCAAGCTCAGGTGATTTTACCTGATCTTCTAAACCAACTCACTTCATGTCAACCACGCGCTCGCTTGCTTTTTCCGTTTTCAATTCTAATTTTTATTGCCTATTTTCCATGATAATCTTTATTAATTATCTTAATATTTCAATCTCTACCTCAAATCAACAAAAAATAAATAAAACAAGCATGTTAGAAAAATGTGTTGTTGTTGATTAAGCTAAACTCAATAATAGGAACTTTACGTATTAATTATAACAAATCAATTAATGGAATTTAAAAAATAAATTAAATTTTGATATGATTGTATAAACTATTTTCTTTGTCCATAAACTAAAAAAATAATAAAAATTAATGGAATGTATGTTTTATATTTTGGTGACCAACTGACAAACTAATACAAAGCCAAAAATTAATAGTGGTTGGTCCAAATCCATCAAAGCAAGTGCAAGTGGTCAGCAGAGAGTGAGTCACGCGCCAGAAAAGCAAGTTGGAGAAAGGTGTGGGGCAAATCCCCTTATAATCATGAAGGAAGCGTCCAATTAATAAAATAGAAAACAGAGAATTTATTTAATATTATTAATAGCTTTGCATTAAAGAGAAAAATAGATAATCCCAAAAAGAGGAGATATTGGTTTTTCATTTCGTATGACGATATTTTGAAAAAATCCTCGAGTTTTACGTACGTACTTCTCTGAAATCAAGGCATGGCTAACTAGATACATTTGACCATGGTAACTTCATCTAGCCCAAGGCCCTAACTATTCGGGACTAATCAGGGTTAAATCAACTAACCATGGTTAATTAACATTAGTCATCTTCGCTTCGGTCAACACCAAGACTCTTTTCTGTTACCGGTTGTTAAGTGCGTCCCTGATTTTTGGGTCGGGACAAGATTTGGGCCCGTAATTTTTAATTACAATCAAGGGCAAATATGGAATTTTGGACAACTGCATCAATTTAATTACAACTATATCCTTTTAAGATTAGGGTTTCGTCACAGCCCATCAAATTTTTATTTAAAAAAAAAACTCAAAATAAAATAAAATAACAGTTATTTATCATGAATTATCGTTTGCAACATAAAATTTATATGTGTGAGATTTGATTCATTTAAAACTAATGTAATTTGAATTTATAACTGATTTTTTAAGTAGATTAAGTTGATTTCAATTTGTTTTTAATATAATTATGACTTCAGGTGGGGACGTATTGAGGTTAATTCATTTAATAGTTTAGGATTAAGGAATGTAATTAGGGATGCGATGGTGAGTTTGGGGTTAAGGACAAGATAATGTGATGATAAGATGAGGCGCATAGAAAAGCCAAAATGTTTTGGCATTTGATTATGACTTTGGTCGGTTTTGTTGTGTGACATTTTTATTGGATGTTAAGTTTTGGGGCAACAATGAAAACAATTTTAGTGTCGAATGCACTTTACATCAATTTTAGTTCTCAAAGTTTTGCTTCAAGTTTGAATTCAACTAATCTACTTCTCAACCTCAAGTTCTATGAATGATTTAATTAATTAGCCCAACTAAAAATCACATCATCCTAGTCAAAGGACATCAAATCCTCATATTTTATCTTTATAATAATAATTAATTAAGTTACAAAACCAATAATGGCTAGAATTAAAATTTTTAGAAACGAAAAATATCAATTCCAAAGATTACTAAGAATTGATTAAGATAGTTAGATAAAATATATATATCTGCATTTTGGTTTGATTACATGACTTAGAATTAAAAATTTTGAATCACATTTTGGTAACCGACTTTGTTTTTAATAGAAATTTAAAAATTTATAATTTTTTTGTTGAAGGTTGTTGGGATCTAAGATAATTTTGCAAAAGTTGTATAAAGACGAGGAAGTGAAGGACGAGTAAACTAATTACTTCCTAACTATACTTCAACCATATGAAGAACCAAAGGCTATGCAATTAGTAAACAATAAACTAGGTTGAATACGAAGACAAAGCATTTGCCACACAGACAACCAAAAAATATAAAATATAATTTAGATTAATTTTTTCGAAAGAAAATAATAGTTGCTTTATAACTACCTTTACAGAACAACATTACTTAAACTTCTTTTATATCTCTGTCGAACCATTAATTGTTTGAAATCGACCCTTCACCAATCTTTCAAACAAACACTATCATCACCACTGAAAACTTTGCCAATTTTAAGTTTAAATTATTTGAGGCCAAATTCAGCTAACTTTGAAATATCGTTTATCATGTTTCGGCTATTTTTAATCGTTAAACCAAAAAAAAAAAAAAATCTTTAGATAGCGTTAATTGAAGCGTTTTGTAAGCGTATAAGAATTGGGTAGTTCAAATGGTTGAATATTTCGAGATCAAAATCTTTTAACTATTTTTATTATTTGTTAATTAAAAAAAGTGAGAGAAAAAGTGAAACCAACCAACGGTAGATATTTTGAAAAGTAGAAGGAATCAAATTATATCACTTTCATTTAATATATATTTTTTTAAATATGTATCTCTTATTATTATTATTATTATTATTATTATATATAACAGAAAAAAAATAAAAGGAGATGGAAAACATTCTGGAGAATCTAATAATAATTCCAGAGGAGAAGGAAAGTGACTCTTTAACCAGACATATAGCTTACAAATGGACAACAATGGATAATACACAAACAGTTTGCAAATCCAAACAAAAACACTGATTATGACTCCCTTCTTTTTTCTTCCCTTTCCTTTCTCTGTTTTTATTATTATTCTTTTTCTTTTTTTCTTTTCAATCAACAATTCAAGCTTATTATATCAACACTACATATACTTATTTCTCTACCTATACTAATAATAACAATATATAAGTTTTAAAAAATAAAAAAAGAAATAATAAAGTGGGGTCTTGTTGTGTGCTTGAATTTGCTTGGACTTTACACCACGCCCAACCCTACCCTACCTTTTAAGACATTGTCCTCTGGTTGTCTTCCTTCTTAGGGCCCCTTGATTTTGACCCCCTTTTCTACTATTTCACTTTTTATTACTGCATTTTGCTATTTATTATCAACTCTTTCTTTATTTTTTTTAATTCTTTCCCCATACAAATTTCAACAATTCAAAACAATTTTTTTACTTTATATTTTTTTAATTGCTTATTATACAGAACAATGAATAATTATATAGATTATTGTTATACGTACAACTCATTTACAATTAACCTTTATATAATCTGAATTATCAAAACATCACTATATGAAAAAAATAAAAATAAATTAAGAATATTAAATTTTATGGTGTGAGATATTTTGACAATTGATTATAAACTAGTTATAAATATAGTATTATTTATTATTAGATAAAACAATAAACCTTTACTTTTAATTGAGTTTTATAAGTGAAATCTTTATAATTTCAATCATTCTCACGTAACTTGATTTAACATTATATTAATAATTTTATTAATTTCAAATCACCAAAAGTTCTTAAAAATGACTTTCTAAAAATAAAAAGATAAATCCATGCAAATTTGAAGCATCAACAACATAATTAAATAATAAGAAGAAAATAAAATAAATAAATATGATTAGATGAATTAAAAAAGAAAAAAATAGAAAAAAGATTTTTAACTCATAAATAATTTGGCGTTAGTGCGTGTCCACACGACTGAGGCATATCCATTTGCCGACACATTCCCTGCTGTGCTTCTACTGTTCATAATCCACGCTTCTCCTTCTCATTCTTCGCCCTTTTTCTTTTTTCCAACAAAAAGGACACAAAAGTTAATGTTTACTGTTTTCCAATATTTGTCAGCATTCATTTTATTCAATGTGACTCCAATTCCAATTATTACAATTGTAAATTTGCATTCAATACCCATCAAATGATTGAAAATAATTATCTTCGTAGTCTGATTAATTGCTCATTCTTAAAAAAAAAAAAAAGTAAGAAAATTATTATTTTCTTAAAATTTTCGGTAATTAAAAGAGAGGTGAAAGAAGAGACAACGAAAACGCTGAGTGCGTGTCGATTTAATCGCAGCCGTTGGTTACTGACAAAAGCCGAAACAAGCAGTCACTGTAATGGTGCCGGTCCTGCTTACAGCTCGAAGGTTGAAGAACAGAGCTGAAGGGTCGGGCCAGGCCAGGCTAAATTGACAGCCACAATTACAAGACAAGTAAGTTGCCGTATGTTTGTCACAAAGCACTCGCTCAGAATCTTCCACCTGTCCTTAAATCATGTGATTTGATTATTTTATGGCCCCCACCTGCTGTGAGATTCTCGTCGACTAAAATGATGGGATGTGACGTCCTGTAGGCTCCACCTCGAATCTCTGTCGTTACTTCTGCTCTTTTACATTTGTTTTTTTCATTCTTCATTTCTCTCCTTCCCTTCGTCAAAATCCATTTATGTAATTTATTTATTTATTTATACGAGAATTATGATTAAAACTTTAATTTTTATTCTAGTAACATTATATTACGTCATATTTAATAATGTTATTTTTTATGAAAATTATATATTATGTTACCTTAACTTGATACTTGTTAAGATTTGATTTGATTTGATTTTTTTCTCTTAAATTTTTATTTTTTGGGTTGGGCGTAGACAGTGCGGTTTAAGCAATTCTAAACATTGATGATTATGGGCCCGGTGACAACAACTGATCCAACTAAGGCCCAACAGCCATGAGTCAAAGAGTTCATGATAAGGGGTCTTACTAGAGCCACAACATTTTATTTATATCATCAAAATGTTCCTTTTGCACACCTTTTTTTTTTTTTTTTTAACCGAGGTGTCCGGGCCAGCTTACGCGCACCACGACTAATCCTCGGAGGAGACTAGCGCAACCACAACCCACTGTCACGGTCTCCCTACTTAAATCATGGAGGAGGCCATTGTGGAGACTCGAACCCAGAACTTCACCATTGGTGCTGTACCAACTCCATCCTGGCCCGCTTCACCACTTGAACCAACCCATTGTGGGTATTACATTGCACACCTAATATCATAGCTTATCTGAAATATCCTACTTCAAATTTTAAACAATTTTATTGTTATTATTATTATTATTATTCATATGTGATCATGATTTATTATTTTATTATATTGCTTCTATTACTCATCCAAATAAACGTAATTACTTTTATGATTACAAACATGTCAATTAATCGAGAGCAGTTATATATTCTATTAATAAATGATTCACGTTTTCTTGATCTCATTTAGAGATGCTGCGCTTAAGTTAAATACAACCATAGAAAAATAAAAATATCTGAGTTCAACAATTGTTTATGTAATTTATACAACTCACTTTAATGTAGTTGATTAGGGAATTGAATTAGAAGATGATGACATGAAGGGTAACGGTAATGGGGTCAAGGCTTGATGGGTTTATAAATTCAATTGGATATATAATTGGAGTTACAATAAGAGTGTTTAATTAGAAAATGAATTGAAGACGTCAACATGTGCTCCCACCTCCGTGCTTCATAATTCATTATTTGATTAGGTTTGCTGCCGGTTAAGCTATGCCTATGCACTCAAGTTTCTGCACCACGTGACCCTGCCCCTTAAACTACTATTTATATTTTTAATTAAAAAATAAAAATAAAAATAATATATATATATATATTTATATTTATATATATATATAAGTATTTGTTATTCTACATCAAAGTTTTCAATAAAATATTTGTTTGAAAATGTTTTGAATAATTTTTAAATAAGAAGAAACAGGATATGTAAGCTTCTTCTCTTTTTCTTTTTAAGAGAAATAATTGTTTTAATTTGATATAAAACGTTTTTATTTGATAGATTGTTTTGCTTCCTAAAAGCATTCTTAATATAAGAAAGCACTAGAAAGAGTAAAGAGATATCTCTCTGCATTCAAAATTAAACCGCATTCATTATTAGACACAAAAACATTTAGGTGGGTTACGAAGATATCCTCCTTAAATAATAATCAGAAAAAATTAAAATTAAAATTAAGTGGTGGTTGCAGTAGAACCAAGCTAAGCCTGCCAAATCCGGCAGAGTTTTAATATAGGATGTTTTTTTTTAATATTTAATCTTGATAAAAGGCCACATTGGTGTCTCCACCCAACAGCTAACAGTAACAGAGGGGAGTTGGAATAGTTGAATGACACAATTGGTGATGCTGAAATTGAATGGCCTTTTTATTTAAGGCCTCAAATTCAAACGGAAGGGGTGGAAAGAAAAGCAAAGGCAAATAGGTAATTGACTTGCTGAAGTACAGCAGAGTTTGACCAAGTTGGTGCAGGCAGGCTGTAACTTTGGCTTGAGCTTTCTGAGAACCAACAAGACAACCAAGCCAAGATTTCACATTTAAAATTGAAAGTTTGTACATACAATTGCTTCACAGCATTAATTGCTATATGTGTTGAACACGTAGACAAAGGTGGGATGGCTGCTGACATGGCGCTCTGGTGGCCATAGCCGGCGGCCTCGCTGCCATCCCTTAGCTTAGCTAGCTTCTGTTTTTCTTTTGTTTTGCTTTCAACTTAAAAGTCTACCCACTATTTGGTCAACTTGCTGCCCCACTGTTGTCTACTAGCTTAGCTATCTTTTTGTGGGTGTTTTGTTTAGATTCAGAAATGAAAAGCTTCTTTGAGTTAATGATTCCAGTCAATATATATTAGTCATCAGTCAGTAGAGATTCAAGATTGTCATATGTGATATTGCAAAGGGCTTTTTACATATTTGTTTAATTGTTCTATGCATTCCCATTCTTTGAATGAATTTATGCATTACCATTCGAGATTTTTTTTTTTTAATCAGCGGAAATTTTCAGTTGCGATTTTTTGTTTGTTGTGAAAAATATGTATCACATTATCTGTACATTAGTTATATAGAAACCTATTATGTATAATCACTCTTTCATATCTAATTATCATATATCATGTTCTAGTATGCCAGATGGATTGATGCACCAAATTGTGTAAAAGTTGTAAATGTAAAAATAAAAATCATAAATGAATATAAAAATTATAAATGTCAGTTACAAGTTTTTGCAAGTTTTATATTTCCATTCCCAACTTTTATTAATTTATTTATAATTTTTATATAATCGGTTTGCATTGATGCACCCAGTATATTATAGCTAAAGCAAATAATCACCGTCATAACAAATGCCGTCGTGAGCATATAGAGATGATTCCGAATTTCAATTCTACAAATCAATATGTTGTTGAGACTTAGTTTGGGCTTGGTAGAGAAAAAATATCCACAGCTCTTCTGTAGAAAATCTAAAATCCCAGCGCACTTGAAGTCCTTAAAGCCCAATTATATCAAACAAGTTTACAAAACGCATTTACCAAATGGCTCATGGCTCGTTGAAAGCCCATTTGATGAGTGATTGCTTGAAGCTAGAAAACTTAAACCCAATACATGAAGCGTCTCCAAATTAGGTTAGGGACCTAAATATGGACAAGTAAAATTAAGGAGTTTGAAGTTATAAAATTACGATATTGCTTGACATTAGTAGTAGTACCACTTGGTAGTATATCATTTTTTCTTTTCTTTTTGTATATAAATTGTTTGTGCAAAAATTTAGATTAGCCAATTCCTTACCCAAAATTTGATGGTTTTATCCAACTACAACTACATAGGAAAGTTGGCTATCGTTAATGGTACAAGCAGAGATTATCAGCGTAGCTACATTGACAATTAACCTAGCGAGTATAAAGTGTAAAACTACGAAAATAAGAGCTAAAATGAGAATCGATAGTGTTCCCTATATCAACTTCTCTCTAGGTCATATTTATAATGCCAAATGGTATTGGCTTGCTCCTCAATTAATGGGTCATGTTGATTAATCTTATTAAGTTTTGACTGTCATTTGGCCATGGTTAAATTAAACTGTGGTTGTTAAAAGTTAACTTTCACGACTAATATGTCCACTTCTCATGATTATAAGAGCGATTGTGGGTAACTCATGATGTTGCCCATGCCGAGTGCTTGAACACTTGACGGTATGTTTTCATGATTTCGACTAGCTTATTGCTCGAGTGTTAGCGCTAGATGGATTGGATTGGCACGTTGCGTTAAGCTTATGGGCTTAATAATGTCACGTTAGCGTGGCCCATAGTGATGGATATGACAATGAGTTTTAAGAGTACGTTGAGGATAAATTATGCAAATGCGCTTATGTTCTGTATGTAGACCAATGTGAGTCGTTAAATTGATGGTTGATACTTGAATAAAAACAATCTCACAGTCTTTGCGACGGAGCAGTGAGTAAGTGGGTTGAGGACTTGATTGAGTCATGTTCACGGTGGCAGGCTTTGGGTTGGTGGTTCTGTATTCTATATTTGGTAAATTGTCTTTTTAGTGTCTTCATCAACAAAAGGGTTATTGCCAAACAAATAAAACATGCCTTCAAAAGAATATATAATATATAGTATATATCGTACAGTGAGATTAAAGGTCCAATCAGCTTTGACATAATGAAAGTTACCAATGAATGATGTGATGGATTGTTTCATACTCAGTAATACTCATTACTAATATAATTATTATTTTTATCCATGATGAAGTTGAAAATTTCCTTTCATTTGGTAGTGTTTGGTCTGATTGAGACGTGTTGCCAAATGCCTGGTAACAACTTCAGCCATGATTGCTTGACCGTGATTATTTAGCCACATATCAAGTCTATGAATCAAGTCATCAACCCAAGCAAGCAATTGCTTTGGACCCAGGACCCAGATATCAATCCCTTTTAGTTGTTGGCCTTACCTATTCGGTTTCAGAATTCAACAATAAAATATATGCGGACCAATCACGGTTTTATTTGCATCTAGTCTAGACAGGAAAAAAAAAATTGCTAGCTAAGTCTGAACTAACTATGTAATGATAATTAAAGAATGTGAGATGACCGGATATTCAGACTTGTAAAATAAGAAATCCAAATTACAGAGATTAATATAAAATAAAATTGGGCAGTTAAAAGACCAGAGAGAATAATATTTTTGCTTTCCTTTTTGTTAAAATTCGTAATCTGTCAAAGACCTCCAGCAAGTTTTTAAAATTTTTCAATATACCCTATTCAGGTACGTCTTGAGCTTGATAGTCATGACTCATGAGCATTTCTTGCTTCTGCTGATTTACCAATTAATGGGTTCAAGCCAAGTGGACATTAGAGCTTTCAAATATCAAAACCAGATAACTAATAAGCACCACCACGGGAATTGTTTAATTGATCTCTTGAAGAACAATCAGAGTCCAATGTGCAGAAAGTGATGCATTAAAGAGAAATGTAAATGTGTGACTGAAAACTAGAAACAAGAGGGGAAAAGAAACAACATACTCGAAGATATATATTAAAGCATTAAGACTAAGCATAACAAAGTTCTCAAATTGCATTACTCATCTCAGAATTTTCTACTAACAAATGAACTGCAAAAAGAATTCCCATGAGAGGGAAGATGAAGAAAAAGAATACAAGAAGCAAAGAAGGGAAACACAGAACCCAACAGCTAACGACCTGAAGGACCTATTCATTACTAAAGCTACTAGTCTACTACCCTTTTAAACCCTCCATTTCTCTCTACCCCTTTTTCAGTTCTCTCATTACAATCCTTCTCTTCTCTACTAGCTAAAATATGGTCATCTGCTCCTATTCCCCCATTCCATCCCTGTACAAAAACAAATGAACAAAGAAATGAAATAACGGTAAGCGAGTAACATAAGACCGAAAAAGAGAGGGAACTAGCTAGAGGAGAAGTATTCCCAACTAGGACCAATGCTCTCCCCACCAGTCTATCCCTCAAATAAACTCCATTGCAGGGTTGTTATTGTTTGGAATCAACTCCGGTGAATTGCTCATCATTGTTGTTATTCCAGCCATAGCAGGCTTTTCACCACCCTTGCTTCTCATTTCAAGAACCTTCTTATGGGAATTGGAGTGCAATGATGGAACAAATGTTGGGCTAGCTGCAGGCCTGTATTCGGGGAAGAGCCTGCCCGATTTGTAGCGAACACCACATGCATTGCAAAGAGTTTTTGGCCCCATTGGCCCTGCCCTCCACTGCGGCGTCTTTGTTATCTCACAATGCATGCATTTCCTAACAGCTTGAGTTGGTTGATTTTGATTAGTCTCAGTAGGAGCTTGGGGAGCTGACAATTTGATTTTCTTTTTCTTCTTATACTCCGAATTAAATTGCTTTGGTATTTTGATCACAAGGCGAGACTCAGCAAAATTCTCCGAATCGGAGGGGACCTTAGAGGCAACAAAGGCCTGCTCTGTCTCGGTGACTGAGGATGTTGGCGAAACAAGCTGAACAGGAGGGCGGGGATTAAAGGTTGCAGGGCGAGGACGTTTGCTGCGTGCGCGTCCCCGGCTCTTAGGGGCAAGAGTTTCGGGGCTTCCAAGCACATTTTTCTCTCCTGAGCAGGAGCTGCTGCTCTCAAGTACAGAAACCGGGCTTGAAGTCTGGAACTGGTTGAGGGATGAATCATCCTTATTAATGGAAGATGAGGCCTGTTGGTTGATAGTAAGACTTCCTCCAGAGAAGGAATCCTCAACAAAATTCGAAAGCCACTCGAGCTGAACAATGTCTTCATACTGTATGTAACAAAAACAAAAATTGAGTTAGATTGAGATTGAGATTGAAATCAACCCACATAACTACAACTATAAAGCTTATAATAATAGTAATCAACACTGTTTTTAAAAAAACAATTTAATTGATTATTCGTATACTTCTACAGTTTAATATTTTTTAAAATTATTAAAAAAAAAAAAAAGCAGTTTGGTTGTTGAACAAATGCAAACTATAACACATTAAAATCAATAATTGTTGACACACAAGCAAGCGAAGCCAATGAAGACAACAATTGATTTGCCACCGAATAACTTCTGTTCATGACATAACTAACTTTTAAGCAGCAGTAGTAACATGGGCGACCACGTGACTTGCATAAAAACAAAAACAAAACAATTGTATTCCCTAAAATAATTATTCAATGCATGGGGATGGCATGGGGTGGCTTCCACTCCTCCGGCCCGCCGACGCAACATTCTCATATTTGCAAAAATACCCCTAACACTTTAAACAACAAACACGCCGGTCCATAATTTGAATTCTATTATCCTCCACTGGAAAAAAATAAAATAACACGTACACTATCTTATGCCAGGTGGCAGTTAAATATTCACAAGATATGACGTCACATGAAGATATCCAACGGCTGAGCAAAATGAAACTTACTGGAACGGAGAGCTCGGTGGGGAGGTCCGTGGAGCTGTTGTTAGAGAAGACTGAGTCAGAGCCCGGCAAGGACTCGGACTGACTCGGCCAAAGTGTGGGAAACGAGTTACAGTCAGCGGCAGCCAAGCAGGCTTCAATATCTTCATTTGGGAAGTCGAGCAAGTCATCTATGTGGTCAAAGAAGCTGCCGCAGTCTATCTCATCAATGAAGTTTGGTCCAATCATGATTTCTTCTTTACTTATACGTAAAAATTTTCCTGAGAAAGTGACAGAAAGTGTGAGAAACTAAGGGAAAAAAAAACAAATTTGGGATTTTAATAGTTGAGGAGGAAATTTCTCGTCAAACGTAAATAATGGAACAATGTGTGAAATAATGAAGAGCCGTGTGGCGCATGTTAGCAATGCAATCATGGAATTGGTATACGCTAAAAGGGTAAATTATTGTGTTCCTTTTTCTTGAAAACAGTGAAATGAATTATTATCGTAAAATGTAATTATTGGTTATAATCTTACGTATTGTGGAGTGATTTTCAAAGGGAAAATGAAGCCAAATGTTTTTATTCTTCGTTTTTTTTTCTCAAATGGTAATGGAACGAAAATTGAGATGAAATAATGGAGATATTAAAAAATTGGCTTGATGCCAACACATGGCGTATGATAGCACATGGGTGGTCCGGATAGGTTCACTAAAAAACCGTTATTTTATAATGGCGCCCCCAGAGTGCGAAACAATACAAAAATTTCTAGAAATAATAGGTCGAATTTTAAGCAAATTCAAATTTCATTGAAATAATTTCAAATTTGAATTTTTTTCCTAAATTTAAAAAAAAACCTTTTTAATTTAGAGCAAAATTGGTGGCACAGAGGGAAAAAATTAGACCAAATGGAGAAAAATATGCAACCAAGTACAAAAATGATACCAAAGTAGAGTACATGTACATAATATAAGAACAATTAGTAAAATAAATGCGTTGAATTGAAGGAAAATTAGGAGAAGAAGAAACACAAAGCTCCGTAGAGTTAGTTGTTTGTGTTTTTGAGAAAATTAAGAAAATGGTAAGTGAATTTGTGAGTCATAATCGTAGAAGAAGAAGTGAACTTAATTGTAAGTAAACGAAAGTAAAAGCCCAGTTGAGTTATGAATAACGAGTTTTTGTGCGGGTTTTGAAAATGGCAGAAGCAATGTAATGTTGCATGCAATGGCCACCGACAGTTAGTTTAATTTTGTAGGAAGACGAATGAATGTAGAGACAAACCTTGAATTGAACTTAAGAGTCGTTCAGTTATAAGCTTTGTTCTCTGAAGAGGAAGAGTCGTTGTTGTTGTGGCTTTGAAGAGAAGAGAAGGGGAGAGAAATGGAAGGAAATGAGAGAGAGGGTTTTGGTGTTTGGAGGAGAGAAGTGGAAGTGAGAAGAAGAGGAAGTGCAAAGAAGGGCTAAAAAGGAAAGGAAAGGAAAGGAAAGGAAAGGGTAAAGGAAGGGAGGTGATGGTAGGTGAAGCTCTGCCTTCGCTGCTAGCTGTCTTTTACTATCCCTTCACTGTCTTGATGTTGAAGTCTTCTCTCTCCCTCTTTTTCTTTTTTAACAAAAACTAATAAAAATTATAATTATACTTGGGTCCCACATTCCCCCACCCCCTCCAAATTCATCCATCTCTTTCTCTTCTCCCTTTTTATTTATTTATTTCTCAGCTTCACGGGATTTCAATTTTTCACCGCTCACCTTTCAATTATTAAACAAATTCAATTCATTAACGAGGGAAAATCATGCTCAAAATTTTTGAATCCTAATATCGCCATCATCTCCTCTCACAAATATTTAAACAAACAGGAAAGAGAATTTTCTCCTAATTATCTGATTTTTTTTGCATTTTTTCCTTTATAAAAGAATACTGAGTTATTTTTATTCACCATTAATATTAATTTGCAATGAGTCAATCCGCTCTATCTTTGTTTCTTGGTTTCTGTAACATCGAATACTGTGGGGGCACAAAGAAAAGTAAAATAAAAATAAATTAATGATTATTAAGCTGCAGAGGGAGAGAGGGAGATGGCTCTGGGCTTTGTGTCAGGCTCTAGCCGCCGTTGTTTCAGAAACAAGTTTCTCCTTCTTTAATCCAAGACAACAAGTCAGAACCATCAAGCGCTTTTCCACAGTAATTCCTTATTAGGTGCGTGACTAAAACAACACCCATTTATTCCTCAAAAATTAAAATTATTTTGTGTAACTTAGCAAAACTTGAGCTTCCGTAATTGACCTATCATTCTTTACACTTATTATTTTTACACAATTTCTTTTCATTACTTCTTTTGTGTTGATTTCATTTTTTTGGTAAATAAAATCTTTTATCAAATTAAAATATATACAACATGTTCTTCACTTATTACCAAAATTTTTAGATATGCTTCGTCGTATAATGAACAATCCAAATCTTTATTATCCGTAAGTTAGAGAAACGTTTATTTAATTTTAAACAATATTTTTGTTTATAGTACGTGGTTAATCTCTTATTTTTATTAATATTACGTTTGTAAACATCCAATAATCTTAACTTCCTTGTATGATATAATTTTTTATTTTTCTATTAATATGAATTGATAGTTTCCTAATTTATCTGATCTATTATATCAATTATAACCTTTTTCATGACAATTTTACTATAATTATACTAAAATATAAAATCTCGCATGATAAACATTTTCTTTTAAACGGAAGACCTTTCATTTTTACTATCATCAACCAATTCTAATAAAATTGAACCAAATCTCTTTTAAAAATTCAACCCATCGGCAGCCCAATATTTCACGTCAATTATGAATTATAATTCGGTATAAGTTGACATTAAAAGTTGATTATATGACATTAAAAATTTTTAATGTTCAAATTGATAAATGGACAAACATTCATTCTTATAAATGATTATTCGAGTTTTAAATGTTTTATTTATTTTTAAACGTGTGCAAAAATGACAAAATGTGACTGTGTATGTGTGTGTGTATATATATATATATAATTATTTTTTTGAAAATGAATACAGAAATTCAAAACGCGTTTTTATATACGTATGTGGAAAGTTGCATCCAGTGAGGCGTTAGAATTAGAAGTCAGAAATTTGCACCATAAATGCAACGCAGGGAATAGCTAGCTGTAAACGTGCTGTAAAGAGGTCAAAAACTGTCAGACAATGGGATAATCTAATAAAATAGAACTTTCTTTCCTTTAAACATTCCAGAGTTTTGTGTCAATTAATCAATTTATTAAAGTTTTTAAGTATAAATACCAATATATGTAAAACATAAGGTTGTGTCTGTTAATTGTATATTTTAAGTTTTTATTTTTAAAATTCGATAAAAATATATAATTCGTTTTAATTTTTTTTTTAATTTAAAAAATAATATATAATAAATATTAATTTAAATATATTAATAAATTAAATATATATCTTTTCGTATCATTTTTTTAATGCATAAACAATGAAGTCCTAAGTTTTTAAAAACATTTTAACGGATAACGACACCAATCCCAAAAGCAATTTCATTCCATTGCTGAACCCCAAAAGTTTCTTCCTCACTGAAAACCAGAAAAATCTTGAAAGGAAAGCTGCAAAATTTCTGACTGCCAGTTAAAATTTATTTTTTTCTTTTTCACAGCAGCAGCAGGTGTACTCATACTCTGGAAAAGTAACCCAGTTGCTTGCAGCCACTCGATGCAACATTGATTGAACAACTCATTGATAATATAAGCAGGTGGTCTGGTCCCCGGGCAGGCATCCAGTCCCCGCTAGAATGACTTAACTTTTCTTAATCGGTTATAATTCAAGTTTTCTACGATGTCAAAATCTTCACTTTGTGGTTAAAAATATAATCTTGAGGCAATAACTTTTTATGGTAAATATATTGGTGGGTCATCCCTCCAATCACATAAACATTGTCCCTACTGTGCCAACCGACATGTCATTTTGGCTTTCTTCCCGAAGGAGAAAAGTAAAATTAAAATAGAAATTTAAAAAAATGCCTCAAAATTAAGTATAAACAGTAAAAATATTGTCTTTAAAAATTTACGTATCATAATTATTTTTTGAAAAGTAAACATTATTAGACACTGTAGGATATAGTTTGACGTATTCATCGAGCATTAGCGAACATTGTCAAACACTATCGGACATCATTAGATGTATCTATCAAAGAGGGTCATAACACACAAATTTTTAAAGACATGATAATTTGTCAAATAAATCCTATAATTTAAGCTATTTTTCAAATTTTCTAAAGTAAGGTTAGATATATATAATTTAATGAAATTTCCTTATTTATTTGAAGGGAAGAATAAGATTAATTATTTAAGACTATATATATATACATGTGAGCATAATCTAGTCATAATCAGTTCGAGATCACAAAGGCAAATTATGTGTAAAGCAACAAATCTAAGAGCGGCACAATTGTGTGTGTCAAAATTGGAAAGGCTTTTACCAGTAAAATTAAAGATTATAATCTTGGGTTTTAAAGTGGTTGAAAGTTTTGTGTTGAATTATAGATGGGAGAAAAAGGTTAGGAAAAGTGATAGCATACCAGAAGAATGTTTGGTTTTAGCTAGTGAGAAAATGATGATTCTCACTCGAATACTCTTATTTCCTTTTGCCCATCTTTTCACTAACTTCAGGTGTACTCTTTGCATCAATCCCTTCTAAAATACTCACACTGTCTACAAATTAAAATTTAATGATAATAATATATATATATATATATATATATATATATATATATATTGAAAAGCGCTTTGGGTTTCATGTAATATCTTTACTTTATATTTTTAAGTGACTTAGGTTGCACTCTTAGAATCACTTCCTTATTAAAAACTCCTTTGAAAAAGTTCTTTTCGGTAAAAACCCAATTATCTATTAGGGTTTTCAAGGGTTTGGTTAGGCTCCATGCATCACTATTGTGGGATTGTGCCCATTTTGAGATTTGTGACAGTTAATTTCGATTGGTTCTTTCAATCAACAGCTTGAGTCAATAGTTTGGTAATTTTCTATTTTCTTTGCCTCATTGATGTGTAAATGCAAATGAGAAATTCAATGATTGACCTCTTCAAAATTAGCTCTATTATCATTCACATTTGACCATCTTCATCTTCATGCATCACAACAAACATTTGATCAACTAGCTAACATGTTTTATAACCCGAATTCTTTAAAAATTAGGTTCATTTGACTAGTATTTTCAACTCCACTAAAAAAACGATGGTTCTCAATAGTAAGTGGGAGATATTTATTTAACCAGTTCTACCAATTAAGTACACTTCATACAAAAGCACTTTTATGTATATGCAACGTTTTATGTGATGGATACTATAAAACACCTCATTGTTAGAAGAATAAACCTATTTTTAATGTTTAAATTTATATTAAATGGGACAATTTTTTATTTATAAGTAAAATTTCTTCGCTTCAAAGTTAAGGAGATGAAAAAAAAAATAAATTTAATGCCGTGTCTATCACTTTGAACAAACACCTCATGAGTGTCTAAAATGTGTGGAAGGGATGTGTTGTACATTAATGCCTTAAGTTGTAACAATCAATCTAATCGTAATAGACTAATAATGATACAATGTAAAATACTAGCACCGACACATTTCCAAATAGAAAATTTGTGTTATAGGCTTCATTCAATCGTCTATTTTGCTTTTAATAAATAAATAAAATTAAGTTTACAACTTGGACCTTCACAAGAACGAAAACCGGACATATAGTCACCAATTTATATAACATATTTAAATCAAGAATATATGTGATAGGTTCACATCGACATCTTTTTTTTTTTTTTGTGGGGGCCTTTGTCAATATATTTTATGAAGCTTGAATACTTAGAATACGATCACAAATTGCTCGATTATCGACATCGATCAAGTGTCGGTAAGAAAAATGTGGGCATATACATAATCTTAGAGAAATAGCACATGGGCATGCGTCCTATCGAGGTGAACATGCATTGAATGAAAATATCAAATACGATTTGTCAAATGCACTTGATAATTTTTAATGGGTTTTGTAATGAATAATAAATCGAGTCATTGTAGCTTTAATTATTGGCAAGTCTTCTTTAATTAGAAATGGACTTCCCTAATTTGACCACATTATATTTAAGAGTTGAAAGCTTGTTGATGGGTTTAAATTACAATAATTAATATTATTACCTAAATTGAATATGTTAATTTGAGAAGTTTATAAAATATTTTAGAAGTTTAGAATATGCTGTACGTGTCTAGTTGGTCACTCACTGTCTTCTAACTAAACAGCTTATTACATTGTTGGTTGTCACGTACATATGTGGCTGATGAAGGAAAGGACAACGTAACCTCCCTCTTTTTTTATGCCAACTTTACCCTCTTATATTTCCTTTTATTACTAATAAGAATAAACTAACACCATTTGTTTATAGTATTTCAAAAACTTTTTTTTAGAAAGCATACATTTATTAATATATTTAAATTAATATCAACTATATATTATTTTTAAAATTAAAAAATTTAAATTTAATTATATATTCTTCTTATCAAATATTTAAAACAAAAACTTAAACTATGTTATAAATACCATCTAATTTTTTTTAACAGAGTAAAAGATATTTGTAATTTATAAATAGTTAAATAATAAATTTTATCTATTAATATTTTTGTTCAAAATAATAAAAAAATCACGTTTTTGTAACATTCGTTAAACTTATTATGTTTTATTTGAATAAAATAAATACACATTTTATTTTAATTAAAATTTGCTTGACGTTTCACTATAGCGCGAGTTGATTATTGTTGGCGTGGTTGATTTTCCTGCAGGCAGTATGGTAATTTTATTGTTGAAGCTGACGTGGCAATGCCCTGCGCAATAACCGGAGGAAAATGAGTGGCATGTGCACCGTGCGTGCGAGCAAGTAGGAACGCCCATCCTCCGAGTGGGACCTTCTCATGCACGTTGAGAAACGTGGGGGGCATAGATTCACTGTGTTTCTGTGGAGCCCACACCAGAGAATCAAAACCTGCTCAAGTCCAGCTAAGTAACGTAATGTGAAGAGCAGCATGCAAAGCGGGCCACCGTCACGTGACTTTTGCCTCGGGATTCACTACTGCTTACCCTTAATACTTTTGTCATTTGGACGTATCATTAACTGCCACGTTCTCATCGCTGACTTTTTTTGGACGACTATGTCCCACGCGAATTGTTTTTATTAGCTTTTCTTGTCTCCTCTTCATCATATCAACAAAATATCTACGGTCAGATTGGGCAGGGATGGGTCCCAGGAATTAAGGACTGTGGGCCCGGTTAGTGAACAACCGTACAAAACTAATTTGAGACAAAATGTGATCTTAAGGACTTGTGTGGGCCAGAGCGCGTATGGAGTACAAAGTCCGAAAGATGAGTCCACAATGGAGAATGAGATTTGAGAATAGAATTATACAGCGTGACGGCGATGATGCTTTGACTTAGATTGAAAACACAATTTTCAATAGAAAATCATTGAAAATAATTTTCTATTTTTATCTTATTTCCGGCATCTTCGGCACAAATTTTAGTTCATAGTTATAACTATGGGTATGTTTAGTATTGGATATTGTATAATATAATATATTATATAGTATTGTATTGTATAATATTAAAAATAATGTTATCTTAAAATTATATAGTGTTTGATATATTAATGTATTGTATTAATTTGTACAAAAAAATAAATATTTTTTTTAAAAATGATATACAAAGTATAAATATATTTTTAGTTTATTTATAAAATTAGTTATTTAGTAATTTATCAAACAGTTACTAATTATTCAAAAAATTACTTGGGGTCCATGCCTTCACTGGACCTATTAGATAATTTGAATTATAGTGGCATGTTAGGTGTCAATTGGTCCAATGGAAGCAGTGGACCTCTGGTGTCATCCAGTGAGGGCGACGACTCCCTTCATCACTTATTTATTTTTAGAAAATAAAATTTAAAATAAATTTGATTTTATAATTTATCTATTAAATACATCTTTATTTATTTTAAAAATTTAAAAAATTGGAAGGTATTATTTGATATATAGATTTTTATAGGGATAATTTTGATATTTTTTATTAGTGCTATAAAATGTAATGCTAATATCATAGATTAACTCTACATAATTTAATACAATATTGATACACCTAAGGATTGTACTTTATATTAACTAATATTATACTAAATTAGTACCAAACACATGTATTATACTAGTTAATATAATATAGTAAAATAGTACTATACTGTGTCGCGCAACAAATATGTCCTTATTGTGCTAAATCTTATGTATAAGTTAGGTTTAGATATTTGTAATATTAAACAAATTATAATGCCTCTTTCCACGATTTGTCGAAGATAACGTAATTGTCCCCATATTTTTAATAAATTATAATTGAATTACGTAAATGAATTCACACTTTATAAGAAGATATATGGTCTTAATGTGTTAAGCTATGTGTTAAATTAAGAGCTTAAATTTTATGCATTTTTAAATCATCAAAAAAGTGTGTCTTATTATTATAAGTTATAAAAAGACAAGTGCTACAATTGTAAACTATTCCATATGATTTCACTTATATAAAACTAATTTGATATTAAATAATTTTGAAAAGTGAATTTAAATCACTGAATTACACTAACTAAAAGAAATGACGTGATGATTATATAATAAATTATTAGTATACAAATTTCATAGCACTTACGAAAAAGCATTGGACATAGTAAATATATTATTTTAAATCCGTTGAATTCGAAGGATAACAACTTTTTTATAATGCAATTCCATTAATTTTGTGTGATGAATTTATTATTTTAAGATGCATAACAAGATAAACTATAAATATTTTAGTTAGTTTCTTTCATTAATTTTGATAGTTTGATAAGAGGCTTATAATTGCTATAAGTTACCAAGATAATGCCAATTTTCACTTTGTACTACATTTATCTTTTCTTATAGAGTCAATTGTTTGAATTAAAAGAAATGGAAAATTAAGCCTTTTTTTTTCATCGGGATATGGTGAAAGAAAAAGAGAAAAAATTGAAGCGCTAAACCTTTTTTCATTTTTAATTTGTTAAACAACTTTTGACGCACCATCTTGAATCTTGAATACACTTCTAAAGAACATAGGCAAAAATTTTTAAACAAAAGTATAGTGTAAATAAGCACTTCACCTTAAATTCCAATTTCGAATAATTTTTTTTAATAGAAATATTGTCTCCCTCCTAAAAAAATTAAATCGAGTAATTTATAAATGATATATATATATATATTTAAAATAATCGAACCCGTTCAAAGTATTCTCAATTTTTTATTTTAACAATTCTTTAAATTTTATGTGGATAAACTAGCACTACAGAGTAAAGGATAGGCTCTTAATAGTTGTGGGTACAAGACCTGTCTTTTCATGGGTTGTAAGTCACGTGTCCCCGTGATCAAGTACCTCTCACCTACGGAAACAAAAGCCACACTTGGCCCCACAAAACCCAATCAAACGAATTATAGTAATTCATGGGTCCTCCTCAATTATGAGGCGATACCGCATCAGCCCTTTAGTAATTAAATGCTTGCCCAAATGAAATTAGCCAACAATATCTTTCTAATGATTCTTAATAACGTTATGAATTCAATATCATAACTAAATCCATATCCTTGTGAACTCATTAAAAAAATTAATTACATCTTAACTTACTCCTGGTTACACCTAATCACCTCCAACTCTCAACATAAAAATGCCATGCTCAAGTGCCACGTCATCTATTTTAAGTGGCCAAGATGAAAACAAATTTAGAAAAAAAAATGAAAATTCTATTAACCGGGAATAAATCTGGCGTGTCGGTGCCGACACTATTCTGCACCGACAGAATTACCGGTTGTAACAGGTGCAATGGATGACATCCGTTTAGTTTACCGGGTTCGAAGGGCAATTGAGACCAGAATCCCATGCATACGCGCCAGCGGTTAAGAGCGCGTCGGTGCGTAAAATTTTGACTCTGTGAGTTGTGTCACTCCGTATTTGTAACGGTTTTACGTCACTCCCGGATTTTCGACCGTTGATTTTATTTCAATTTTTTTAAAAGCTTTATCATGTTACCCCTGTATGATAAATTATTTATTTACGCCTGAGAAATCTAGTTTACCACAACTTAATCTTTTTTAACGGTTAGGCTTCTCCAACTTAATCTTTTTTTAGTCGAGTCACATTTCTTTCTACGGTATGAGACCGTTTACTTAGGAAACTATAATATTTTTATTAAAAAATTATTAATTATTTGATGAGATAAATATAAAAATACATATTATAATTAAATTATAAAATATAGTTTTTTAAAGAAAAGAATAAAGTAAAATATTTAAAATTAAATGAGAGTATTTTTGATATTTCAAAACTTAAAAAAAAAGCTCAAAAAAGAGTTTTTCTCAAAAGCCTTAATTTTGGGCTTATTCTAATAAACGTAAAATAGCTTTTTTAATCATCTAAAAACCATTTTCAAATAATAGTTAAATGATAAAAATAATAAAAGCGCGTTTGATATTAAAAAAGTTTTTTACCTCGTAAAAAAGTCGAAATAAACGCGTTCTTAAAACCTAAAATAAATATGAGTATAAAATATGATATTTTCAGCATATAATTGGCATTAAAAAATATTATAGTTTTGGAATATGATTCTCTCATGATGTGAGTTTTTTTTAGTTTTTACAGATCTTGTACCACGTGAATTTCTATGAGTGATTAAGATTCATTACATTCTCCTTTCACTTTCATATATTTTGTATTAATTACTAATTATATGTTTATGTTTTACTCGTATAAAACTTAGACCGAGAGAGTATCTTGATCCTATATTTTTATACACGATGAAACAGTTTGCTCTTGATAATTATTTAATTAAAGAATAGATAGAAGGAAGATTCATATTTCGATTAATGTAATGGGCAATAATTCTTCGTTCTCACGACATGCTGTCAAGTAACATGAATGCCGTAGTGCAGAGAAGCAGCATGTGATGGTGCCACGTGGCGATTATTATTTTATAGAACGTATGATATCGTAATGGTGATGTGGAGAAATCATATGATATGGTGACCCACCGTTATAAGCGCCGCG
The DNA here is from genome assembly GCA_013180625.2 of Boswellia sacra. Classification (NCBI taxonomy): domain Eukaryota; kingdom Viridiplantae; phylum Streptophyta; class Magnoliopsida; order Sapindales; family Burseraceae; genus Boswellia; species Boswellia sacra. Next base: position 1,074,035 of record SNVD02015555.1, on the reverse strand, counting down.
AACGGAGACAACGAAAGTGATGCTTACATGTGAGGCTTTCGTTAGGAAATTAAATAATGAAACATAATTAAACTAATTAATCCGTGAAAACAAAAAATAAAAAAAAGAATAATCAAGTGAGGCCACGTGACACGTGGGTGCCTCAATCATAGTACGCAACGTGGGGACGACGACCAGTCCAATTTTATTTTATTTTTCATAAGATGACGTCGATGGACGTTTTGCCCATAGGATCTATGGTTTTGGAAACGTTTAGTGAGGGTAATTTGGGTATGTTCCCTATTCAAGAGCATAACATGAAACGAAGAGTGGCATCCCACGCTTCTTTAGGGGTATTGGTGGACAATTTCAGTAGCTTGGAGCAATGTATCTATCAGATGAAATGACCTAGAGATAGAGAAGCATTTATGGTTCCCTACAAATTTGTGGCTGTATTATTCTTTCGGCCGTTTCTAAGCACTTCCATTTTCCTATCTATATTTACTACGCATTTGAAAAAAGTGTTTTTATTTCAACCTTTTTCTTCTGCTTTTCGATGAATACAGAAAAACAAAATATTCAGATAATAGATTATTATAGTATGATTTTCATTTCATATCGATTTATAATGTATGGATTTTTCACGCTATAATAAGTTATCTCTAATGTGTTTGTTAGTAGTCTAATGCTTGTTTAGTGTGTGTGACATTGTGGGCTTTTGTAGGTCCTCGGATCGAGTAACCCGGCATAGGCCTTAATCTTTAAGACAAAATCGTTTTAAGCAGACCATGTAGGCCCATTTATTTTCTAAAATCCTTTTTTTTAAAACATATAAATACATATTATTAAACTATTTTTCAAACCATTTTATTATTATATTTAAACAAAATCTGATTCCAAATTTCATGATCATTCTTCGTCTATTATCGAAATACATTATTACCCTTTATCAAGAATTTGTATTCAACATTTATGAGAAGAATTTAAAACCTTTTTAACTGTGTGACGAAATTCATCAATTTTAAAATATGTATGGAGGATTATTTTTCAGGAGTTTTATTTATTTATTTATTTTTGATTTTGTTCTCTTGAAGGAGACGTATATATTCCTCGTTATACTAATGTTGCATACCTTTTTGGTGGGCTATATATCTGTCAATTATGAGAGCAACATTTGATAGCACAAATTTCATACACAATTTTTATGATTCCATATCCGAAAGATCATCTGCTGATCCGCATATATTACATTAAACATGAACTCCATTGAAGTGAAAATACCATGAAAGCCTCATTTCAGGGACTTTAAATGCTATACGATGCATAATCAATCAAATCAAGTTCTATCAAAGATTCAAACGTGCGCCAATAGCGCACAATCATGATTTGATTTGATATGAATACATAATTGACATACCAATTTGGATCTTGAATAAATGATTGTATGAATTCTGATGCATGCTCATGTATAATATAATGTCCTGTGACAACAAACTAGAGAACTAGACAGCACAGCAATAGAGCGAGCCTCATCAATAACGAATTATAAATGATATGTAGTACAACGTGCTATACAGAACTTCAGTTGTTTTACAGGGGAAGAAATTCAAAAAATTTCTATTAAGTCTACCCATGTATTATATTAAAAATATTAATAAACTTTCAGAGAACTTTAAGAAATTCTTCTGAAAGAATTCGAATTCAATTAGAATACAAAAATTTAAAGTCTCCCAAGAATTTCATACATCTTATGACCCATATAATTAGGTAGAGAACACTTAAAACTATGAGTAATTCTCTTGAAGTAATGAACTTGATAAAATAGTCTGACAGTTTCAAGCCATATAATTATATGAAATAATAATAAAATACAAAAAAATAGTCAAAGAAGGTGGATTATTTTGAATTTTTGTTAATTTCTAATTTGTTTTTATTGTCTAATTAAATTGTAATTTTTTTATGTTTAGTCAAGTTCAAAAAACCAAATTTACCTTTAGTTTCTTAAATATAGAGACCTCACTCAAAAAGTTCTCACATTGTGGATAATTTGACAAAGAGTTGCAATCTCCATACTTGACAAAAATTTAGATTTAGAGGATGATTGTTTTTTTTGGTTTGAAGTCTAACTCAGATATTTTTAAGGGGTATGTGTGTGTGTGTGTGGTTTTTTTTTTTTTAAGGCTTATTTTAAGACAATTTCATTTGAATGGAAAAAACTAAAATATTCATATGAAAAAGCTAAAATAAATATTTTAGCTTTATTTGAGTGCAAATATTTGAATAGATTACATTAGCCCTAATTCTAAAAATACCTTTATCAATTGATTTATTGACTTTTATAAAACAATACATATTTATATAAATATATATAATTATAATATGAATTATTATTTTAAAAATAATAAAGTATTTAAAATTATAAAATTTAAATATTTAAGTACTTCAATATTAATTTTTCAAAATATTAATTTACAAATATTTTTAACATTTGAAAAAACACAAGTGAAAACAACACCAAATAATAATGATATATGTGTAACAATACTAATTTCTAACATTTTACTTCAGATTTGAAATTAAAAAATAACTATATCACTCAGATGTATATATTCATACCTATTCAAATTAAGTTTAATTCAAACCCATTCATATTTTAGGTAAAAAAACCCCTTAGTAAGATATTTAGGTATAAAGTTCGTTTATTTGACAACTCAATCTTTTCATAGGATAACTTAGGTAGGAGATTAACAAAAAAGTAGAGTATTATAGATCACCTCTTGTTTTAATTCACCATAACATGTGATTCAGGCCTTGACATCATGCATTTAATCCATTCTTTGTAAGCCTACAAAGCCTCAATCAAACTGTTCAAACATTCTTTATAATTATTTAAGTTCCAAAATTTATATATCTCTAGATTATATTAAGGATATTTAAATTATATATGTAATCATTATATTTGTATTTATGATTCAAGGCACCTAATTGCATATGAAATTGTAATGAGTGATTATAAATAATGACATAAATTTAGGATATTAGATTGATTACATGATTGCATTAGTTTAGGAAATTTCTTTAGTGCTTTATAACATGTACATGCATATATATCCTTACCGAATCAATGTAAAATATGCAGCCAATATTCAATTCCTTTCTCATTTTTATTTTGCTGCCTTATGCTATCAGCGCCACCTTGCTCTTAGGCAATTTTGTTTAATCTTCATCTAACAATGTCACTAATCCATATGGCCTCTCCCCAAACATCAAATTCATCTGCCTGTTCTTCCACTAATGTGAGTGCCTCTTCTTCCACGAATTTGACTACTCCTTTTGATTCCTCCAACTCTTTCATCTTTATCAACGTCACTGCCAAGCCCCAATCAAACTCATAGGTAAAAACCTTTACACCAGCATTCTATTCAATCAAACAACCAATGAAAGTTCATGCCCCAAAACAACCAATCTCAATCACATAACTCCAATGATATGCGTTCCTCAAAACCGTATGAGGGTTATTGTCAAGTTTATGGACAATAAGGTCATACAACAAAAATGTGCCTCACTTATTGTTTCATTCCATGGCTGCTAACACCAAAATTTCATCCGCCAAATACTAGAGCAGTTTCTCGTCCAAACTATCAATCACAGGCACATTTTACTACCAATACTACCACTAGTTCTCCGGGATAGCTCTTTGATAATAGGGCTTCATATCATTTCACTACCGACTTGAACAATCTATCACTTCATACTCCTTATGATTGCATCGATGACATTATGATTGGCGATGGCATAAGTCTTCCTAATACCTACACCGTTTTTTCTTCACTTTTCACTCCTCAAAACACTTTTAATTTAAATAATGTTCTTTATGTACCAAGCATGAAAAAAAAGCTTAATTTATATTTCCCAATTCCACTAATAATGTCTAAGTTGAATTCTTACCAACTTCTTCCATTGGGAAGGATCGTCAGACGGGGGCACATCTTTTGAAAGGATGGACTAAGGATAACGTGTATGAGTGACCTGCAACACAATCATCATTAACTCCTTTAGTGGTTTTTTCTAGTGTGAAGGCATCTTCTTTTGAATGGCATCATCGATTTAGTCATCCTTCTATTACAATTCTTAAGCATATTGTGTCTAAACACAATCTTGATCCATCCCCTTCTATTTCCACCACATCCTTTTGTAATGCCTGTCAATGCAATAAAAGTCACAAGTTGTCTTTTTCTTAGTCTACTCTTGTCTTCACAAAACCATTAGAAATAATTTACATTGATGTATGGACATCTCCAATTATTTCTCGTGATTGCTATAAATATTATGTCCTCTTTGTTGACCATTTTACAAGGTATATATGACTTTACACTCTCAAAAACAAATATGATATTCGTGATGTTTTCATTCGATTCAAGTCAGTTGTGGAAAATTTTTTTGAGCACAAAATCATTACCCTTTACTCAGATAATGGTAGTGAATATCAATCTCTTAGAAGTTTTCTCTCCACAAATGGCATTTCTCACTTCACTTTACCTCGCCTCACACCTGAACATAATAGTCTTTTTGAACGTCGACACTGTCATATTGTTGAAACTTGTCTCTTCCTTCTCATTCATGCCTCTCTTCAATTAACCTATTAGTATTATCCGTTTTCCTTACCTTATTAACTTATTGCCTTAACCTGCCTTTGATATGTCATCTCCCTTTGAAAAAAATCTATGGTCACTCTTCTAACTACTCTAAACTTCGGGTGTTTAGGTGCCTTTCTTATCCTTGGTTATACTACTATTCATACAATAAAATAGAACCCCATTCTCAACTGTGTGTTTTCTTAAGATATTCTCTCACACAAAGTGCCTATCTTTGTCTTGACCCTTCTACCTCCAATGTCCATGTGTCTCATTATTTTCAGTTTGTTGAGTCTATCTTTCCTTTTATTTCTCTTCAACTTACTCTTCCTCGTCCACGATCTGATACTAGTTAACAGTGAATGTCCACCTCTCCTTCATTTTTCCACATACCCATGTCTACCATTATCATTCCCACTATTGGTGCCTTGCCATGTGAAATTGTCTAAACATCAACCATATTTACTGATGACTACTCGCCATTCATCTTGACAACCTTACCTACTCTTAATGGAACTCTCCGGAGTCATCGTTCTCCTGTTCTTTAGTCAAATTTTTTACCATCCACTTCTACCTCACCAGATTCCATATTCCCGACTCTTGTCATACTACAAGCTCAACATTATCACCCGATGGTTATCAGATCTAAAAACCATATCCACAAACTATTTCAAAAAATTTCTTTTAACGCCTAAATAACAGTACATGATGACCTAGAACCCACTTCCACCGCCCAACCTCTTAAAGATCCAAAATGGCACCGTGCTATGTGGAAGGAATTTGATGCACTTGTTTGCAATAAGACATGGGTTCTTATTCCATCTAAACCATTTCAAATCCTTGTTGGATGTAAATAGAGTTTTCATATTAAAAGACATTCAGATGGGTCTATTGATAGTTATAAGGCGCGTTTAGTTGCTAATGGTTTTTACCAAGGCCTAGGCGTGGACTATCATGACACCTTTAGTCTACTAGTCAAACCAGCCACTATTCGCCTTGTGTTAAGCATTATTGTGAGGAGGGTTCACCAACTCGATGTCAACAATGCTTTCTTGTAAGGTCATCTATGAGAGAATGTAGTCATGGCCCAGCCACTGGGATTTATTTATCTTAATTAGGGTTGGCTGACCCGCCCCTGTGACATTTACAATTTTTTTTTTCCATTCTCATCATATGATATACAATTATAACCACTTTTTAGCAATGATAAAAATAATATATCTATTCAAACTAAAATCATACATATGCGCCACAACCAAAGTAACAACTAAAAAGCATCATTCCATTAAAAATCTAACATTACCAAGTAAACAATAATTCAATAACTAATACATAGTTACCAACACACAAAATCAACAATTATACGACTATAACAGTAACAAACACGCTAAGTAAACATACTCACAATAATAAAAGTATACTAATACGAACATAGTAACAAGTAAACCATAAATAATGCCAACACTTTAATAAAACCAAACCAACAAGTTGATAACACACAAGATCAACTTCCTGCATCTAACACTGCAATGAAACATCCTCACAAAGATGTCATTGAACTTTCTCCTTCATCATCTGGTGTTTCCCCTCCTACCATCTTTTCTTGAGGAATTATACCTAAAAATATAATAATCAAATTAAAAAATAAATAAGAAAATTAAATAAAAATAAAAATAATCAATAAAATACACTTAATATATTAGAATTTATACCTCGCATTTGTAGCCATAACCAATTTTGGGTACACATTAATGCATCCAATGTGTCCAGAAGAAGTCTACTATAGTGTGGACTCAAAACTCTACCACTAGTGCTAAAAGCAGACTTAGATGGAATTGTGAGCATTCGGATAGCCAAAATATCTCTAGCAATTCTGGACAACACATGACACTTACTTTTATTCATCTTCCACCAAAGCAAAACATTAAAGTCTGAACTGCTAACCACATGATCCTCTAAATAAATATCTAGCTCAGACTTCTTTTGCAATCCCATATTAGTACTTTCTTTAAATTTTTTATATTCAAGATCGAAGTCGCTTGATGCACCAACTCCTATAATACCTCCCATATCTGGTAAATTTGCAACAAATTCCCTTTGCTCATTACCCAAACCCAATCTACGTTGATATTCTATTACCAAGTCTTCACAAAGAGTATGTACTTCTTCATGTATCAATATGCTCAAAAGCACCATCTCCATAAATCTTCTTGTATACAAAATCCACCATTACCATTTTACACCTGGGATCCAAAACCACATCCACAGGTAACACTCCATGGATAACATTCTAATATTTTTTAAACTTTTCTATCATTGCATTAGCCATTTCCTAAATATTTTTAGAAAGAGATGCAAGCCAAGTGCTCAAAAGATAATTTTAAATCACCAATTTTTGGGAAAAAAACTTATCTGCTGTGGGATAATTTATCCCGAAAAATATTTTAGTCAACCTATCACCACAAGAAAGTGGGGTTTATAATACGCCCATTTGCGGCGGTTTTTAAAAACCGTAGTAAATAGATGCCACGCGAACCTGTTTGCGGCAGTTTTCAGAATCGCAGTTTAAATGGTGTAAAAATCCCCCAAATCAATTTTGCCCTAACCACGTCTTGTATCAATACCCTCTTATCTCTCTCAACTCTTCTCTCAATTGAAACTCCTATTTCGCATCTTATTTTGTCTCCTCTGCTTTTAGATTATCAATCCTAGTTTTGCGTGCTTGCTTTCTTCCTTGCTTTGGAGTTGCCTTTCTTCACCAATCTCCTTTCCATTTGTTACAAAGTATTCAGGAAGAGAACTGCCAAGAACTATTGAGTCCACATCCGTGTAGTGACAGTCAGGTATTGAAATGTATGAATCCGAGTGCAAGCTATGATTGTAGCTGCTAATTGAATGGTTGATATCCAGTCAGAGTGAGGGGCCTATTCGGCATTATACCAGAGAACGACTGCTAATTTCTCCGATCTCTTTCACTTTCCTTTTCTTTAACTATTGCAATCCCAAACCAGTACAAGCCCGCATCCATTCTCAAGCAAAGCCGCCACTCCACATTACTGTTCTCGCGCCACCAGTGTTTTTACTAACCAGCCGACCCAGGTAGCCTAGCATTGCTGTTTTGCTTCAAAGCCATTGTCGCTGCCAACCTCTGATTCTCTATGCGCCCCCAAAAAAGGTAAAAATTTATTAAGTAAATTTTATTTATCTAGTTGATGGTGCTAACTCAGTGCCATCAGAGAATTTTTGGAAAGAAACTTCTATTTGGTTGCTATTAAAATCTCAAAGAATTAGAAACATAATGGTGGTGTCAGGGTTGTTATTGGTTGCGGTTTGCCCTATTGGGTGGAGAAGCATCGATTTTGTCTTCTAATTTGTGTTCTAATATAAAGAATAACATAGTTCAAAGAATAATAAATTTTGTATATGACTTTTATATTGTATTCAAGTTTTAATGATATATGATTTCTCATATTAAATATATGAGAAAAGATGGTTAAAATTACCTTTTAGTAAAATATACTTTTATTAGATAACAGAATTTCTTAAAACTCAAATCTAACAATCAATGGTCCATTCATAGCTGCCAACACAGACTTTGTTTATTTTCTCCCATAGCACCTCGATTATTATTGAAAACTGAAAGATAGCATGAATAGGGATAATGATGATAAGAGAAAGAGTTTATCTACGATTACTACTCCAATTTATAATGAATAAAAAGCCAATAATAACATAATGAATTCAAGTGGTGGGGTGGTTTAAATAAGTGTATGTTATTTTAATTTATGGGTGAGATGCCATGAACTGACGTAGGCACTAAAGCTGGAAAGGCTGCCTTATCAGTTTAACAAATTAAGCTTTCTTTTTTCTTTTACTATTATTCATAAATGTAGCGAAGGCAGTGAAGCACATTTGACTATATATATGGAACTACTATACATATATACATATATGATGATTATATAAGTAGCATTTCATTTTCTTTTGCTGCTCAACAACCTCAATTGTGGTAAGAAGTTGTTCTACTCTATTCTGCTTTGCTTTGAATTAAACTTGAACTAGTCTTATCTAAATAAAGAAATTGAGTGCTAGGTGTTTGATGCGTTCTAAACTAGCAAGTATACTAGTCGCACAAGTTATAAAGTGATGAGTAAGATATCGTTCCCACGAGGATTGATTCTAATTGAATTTGTTATTCGAAAGCAACAATAAACTAAATGAGGGGGGGTTTGTTGATTGATTAACTAGATGAAATATTAATGCAAGTAAAGAATAACACAATGCAAATTTAAACAGATTGAAAAATCAATGAGAGAAACCTGGTTAAGGGATCCTTCTCTACCACAAGATATGGATTTGTAAATTAATTTTAGAATTGTCATCCAATTACACCATTGAAATTATCAACTGTAGATAACAACAAGCTCTGTTATCCCAATCTTTCCTTACTTTGTTGTTAAATAAAACAGGCTCTTTATTTAATCTCTATCCATTAAACAATCTAGAATAAGCTCTCTAAATTTAATTCAATGGATGCATTATGATAAGAAAGATAGGTTAATCTAAGCAATAAACATACAAGCTCGGATTATTTAACTTAGGTTGTATTCTCCAATTGCAATCTCTGATCACAATTTTGCTACTAAGGATTAGAAATTCAAGACAATTACGGATCAAGATTTCTAGTCTAGCAATAGACAATATCCAGATTATATTCAGTTGGCCACCCGAAATACAATCCAGCAAGCAATCATAAGCATTAGACATGGGAAAATACAAGCAACTTCAATTAGAGAATTGGATAACAACTTCTTGCACAATCAACTCACAAAAACCATATCAGGGGCTTTGAAATCACCCTCAACCAATTCAGATTCAGTTACACATGTTTAAGAACGTGGTAAATACAATACAACATGGAGACATTCCAGAAAATGAAAGGGAAGGGAAAAACTTAGCAAATTTGATGTAATTCTCTTTGGATTGTAGTTCTTCCTCTTTCCAAGCTTCCTTTCTCCTTCAAGAACTCCAAGAGATGAAAGAATTCCAGAGCTGCAGCCTCCACCCCGTTCTCCCCTCTTCAAGTTATGAAAATAAAACCCTAAAATGTGTTTAAATACTCTGCTACAGTAACGTGCTACAGTGTCCGTATTATACATGCTACAGTGATGTGTGGAATTACATTTCTACACTTCTCACACTGTTTTGATTACAACTTTCGGTACACTGAATGGATTCATAAACCGTAAATTTCTCCAAAAAGTAGACTTCGAGAGCTTTTCAACGGTATATGATATGTCATCGGGTTCATTGTATATCAATACAATTAAATCCGAGAAGATGGTTGACTAGCAGAGGTGAAAATGAAGGGTTTTACTCCATTTTTGTGTAAGTTGCTCCAAAACTCCTACAAACATCAAAACCACACAAAAACATAAAAATACCAAGGAATATAGCAAAGAAACATGGACGAATTGATATGAAAATGATATATAAATAGACACTTATCAGTGTTGAAATGGAATTCTGATCCTAACATTTTAGTTTCTACTTGCTTGCTTCCTTTTCCCATTTCTATTCCATTTTATACAAAACTGAACTTGTCTTATTATTATTTTTATGTCTCGATTATGGCCTTACTTGTATTGTTTTCTGCCACTGCCATATTGATTCCATACAAGACTAAACTACTCACATTGATTGAATTGTAACATTTATTTCTCTCTTTTATGTTTGCTTATTGAAGTAGAAAGCCTTTTCTGTTTGAACAAGATTTACTTTCCATTTTTGACAGAATTAATTTATCCACATATTACTTTGGAGTTTTGGTGGAAGTAGACTCCATATCTAAAATTGTGTTAATACATATAAAATTCTTGAAATGTCAAGGGATTTATTTATTTTTAAGTCATTTTGGTCAAGCATGAATATTGCGCTTATGTTGGTTCAAATTTAACTCAGCTTTCAATTTTATTTTCACTCATGTGTGATTATCTTTTCCGTAGATACTAAGCTTCTTAACTTATGCTTTGTTTTAAGCCTTCAATTAATTCTGCATTATGCTTTGATGTGCTAGAATATCTATTGAAGGAAAAAAAGCAGAACTTAAAATGGGCTAGAAAAACCTGTAGAAATAAAAGAGGTTAAGAACCCTACTACTGCCATTGTTGAAGCTACAGAAATTGTTTAAGAATTTGTAGAAAATAAATTCGCTGTCTTTATTGAAGCTACCATTGTTCTTAGTTTCTTCATTGGTGTGCTTTGCTTCTTGGAGCTTCCCTATCCTTCTGGTAGATTTCCATCTTATCTGCATTGTGTTGTTAGTGCATGCTGATATTCTTTGGAAATTTGTTTGAACCTTGTTATTGTTTGAATTTTGTACTGATGATTGTTTTCTTCCTTGATTGTGAGCATTTTGTGAATTTTTGATAGGTTTCTTCCTTTATTACGAAAGTTTTCAATCGCCGCTGTCTTGTATAATTTTGTGGGTATTCAATCGGCTTCTATTGTTCCCATTTGTGTGTTTTAAAGTTATGTGGCCAATCTGTTGTTCCCATTTGTGTGTTTTAGAATAGAGAAATTTCTTTGCAACTATATATATCATTTACTGGGCTGCAGTAGTTTCTTGTATAATTTTGTTCATAAATGCTTCTGGAATTGTGTACAGCTTTTGTCTTGTATTACATGTATTTATTGGTTGTGCATCATTTTGGTGGATAGTGAGAGTGGATGTACCTTTTCATATGGATGAGAATTTTGTGGTAGTTATATGGTAAGGTATCAAAATGATTTGGTGAGCTAGGGAAAGTTGATAATTATGGTGGGTTGAATTTATAGGTGGAGATACAAAAGCCATTTTAGACTTTATCTTTAAGTTCATAGTTGCTAAAGTTTCCTCTAATAGTCGTATGATATGGTTCCCTGAGATATTCTAGTATATTATTGTTAGGATTCGGTTCTTATAACTAGAAGCTAGTAAGGTCAATTTTGAAGTTTGGGCTCTCTTGTCTCATAGTTTAACTTGTACCATCTTAAAACATATATAGGATCTATTATTAGCATTTTCTAAGGCAAGTTATGATACACTGTGAATTATTGGACCAAAATACTTTCAATGCTTGAGATTTGGGACAACATTACATTAGATTGTAAAATTGGTTTATAACTTCTCTTTTGGTCCAATTATGGGGTGGTAAGCTTTCCCTTTTCCAATGTGCCTAGAACTCTCCATTCCCTTACATCAACCCAGGATTTGAGACATGTAAGCCCTTACAAAGAGGCCTATGCCATGAAGCCATTGGGCCACTGGAAATTGGGTTCTAGTTTTATTTTATTTTATTTTTTTGGTCTACAGTCCATGGAAGAAATGATCAAGCAACGAGTTTTTGCTTACTTCTGATGGTATGGGTGAGTGTGGCAGTGGGCATAGGCAATGAAGAGCATTACAAGGCCTTGTTTTCTTTTTCAGAATTCCTTTTGGTTCAGGGTAGCCTTGTTATGTTTTCTTGCTGCATATACTCTGGACTTGTACTCACGTTTGCCATAAACAAAGCTTTAACGACTTTAATTTATATTTTTTCAGTATAATGTAGAGCTGAATGTGATTGAAAAACAAAGGCCACCTTTATATTAGTTTTGAAGGTGATGGTTACAGTTATATTTCAGTGTTATTACCCATATTGGAGCACATTATATGATGGCCCCTGTGATTGATAACCAATGCTTAGGCTTAAATGTTCATCTCAAATCATTAGAACCTTTTTTTGCTATTAACTTGAGGAGGCATTTGTAAAACATATAATCATTAAGACCAGCAAACTCAACAAGTGAGAGAGGAGGTATTTGGCAATGTAATGGGACTTGATCATCGTGGTTACGCCCGGACATACGGTTTTGGTCCATCTCCGACTGATGTTCAAGGTAGTAGCTCATCTGATACTAACTTAAGGGTAGAGTTAGGTGCTTTACAGCAAGAACACAATAACTTGAAGGAGGCACACAAAAACTTAAATGAAGCACACAACAACTTGAAGCAAGATTACAACAACATGAAGATAATGTACGATGAAGTCATTTCCTTTCTACAAGAGAGGTTTCCAGAATTTGTAGAGCGGCGGGCTACAAGAACAGTATTTACTTATTTTTAAAGTTAAAAATGTAGTTTCAGTTTACTTATATTTTTAACTTTTGTTTCATGTTTTTTTCCTTGAATAGGTCTCAGATGCTTCAAGTAGACACCATAGTCGTTTCCAATATGATAGTCATGGAACAAACAACATCACTAATAATGAATCAAACCACAAGAATGAATAGGTATGTAAATGAAGTTAAACAATTTATTTCACTACAAGAAAAATGATCATATTTGGCGGTCTTTGACCGTCAAATATGTATATTTTTGACGGTCTTAAGAGCGCCACCAATGACACAGCCAAATATAGTCAATTTGACTATATTTGACGGTCGTCAAAGTGCCAAATATGCATGCATCTGACTATACTTGGCGGTCAAAGACCGCCAAGTATAATAGCTTTAAAAAATTAAAAAAATATATACTTGACGGTTTTTGACCGCCAAGTATAATAGTTTTAAAAATTAAAAAAAAATACTTGGCAGATTTTAACCGCCAAGTATTAAAAAAAATTAATATATATATATATATATATATATATATATATATATATATATATATATATAAAATAGGTATTTTAAAAAATTTATGACAGTACCCATGATTTTGAATTAAGGTTTTGAGCCACAACAATACATCATAGAAGCAGTAAAATTGACCATTATATCCCCTAAGGTTTAATAATATTCCTCAATATCATTTACTTCTCAACAAAATTGATATTTTGTGTCACTACATTAGAAATCACATAAACATGGTTAATTGATGAAGACCAACTACAAACAGAAAATACGCACCAACAGAGCTACAAAGATGCCATATAAATAGACATATAGCAACAGAAAATTCTTTATAGATCATGGAACCAAAAACTTGCGTCTTTTCCATGAAAAAAAAAAAGCAACTCTTAGGAAGAATGGAAGGGGCACCAAGTGAGTTTAGGGAAAGAGAGAGAGAGATGTTCAACATTATAGAAACCTTAATTCATGTATTGTAAAACAGATTCTGTGATGACCACATCACATCAATAAGAAAATTAAACCAATAAAAAAATAGCCACACACACCAACAACACAAGCAAGGACAACAAAGAAATCCTAACACTACTAACAAGGAAGTAAAATTAAGGTATTGGCTATGAAGTAAAGGAAAATAGAATAAGTGCCATCTAGGATGGAAACAGAAGCACCACATGGATCTCAAGACGTTTCATAAAAACAGCACCTGTGATAAGGAGAGATCTGCTCTAACATGATGGACAATCTCTGCCAGTAGACTATAAGCCAATGGTCTTAATAAAGTCTCAAAACATACACGGCTAGTTCCAACAAGAACCCTGAAATAGATTATTAAGAAGGAAAAAGTTGTTCATCAAAACAGAAATATTTCAGGACCTAAGTGCTGAAAACAAACCTTAAAGATTCACATCAAGCATATCAAAAATCTATGCAAAATAATTCTTTTTAACAAAAGAGTAACATTTTTGCAGTGAAATTTACAAGTATCCAAATATAGATAAGCAAATAAAAATAGCAAAGCTAGTATGGAAGGAAGAAACAGATAGCATTATATAAAGTAAAATTTACTGCCACCATGTTAGCAACAAAATTCACCAGCTTCTTTCGAATAACCTAACCATCTGATGTTTTCTCAAATTGAGCTCAGTAGTATATGAAACTATTTCTAATACAAATTAGTAATAAATTATGCTGACTTGATATGAAACTTCGCGGTTTGTGCAGACGAGGCCGATTGCAGAATATCCGACCATTAGCCCTCACAAACGCCGCAAGAACAACACTTATGCCTACCCACATAACTGAGAAGAAGAGGTGCTAAAGATCGTATCGAACTGCAGGTATCAGATTTCTAAGGTTTACAATGTTGGCTATTATGTTGCTCCACTGTAGAGGTTATTGTAAAACAAGAAAAACTTAACTCACCTTGCCTCAGTGACAATGTTGCGAAAAATAATCCAGTCAAGACCAATGACAAAGCCAGTGGAAAGGACTGGAAAAGAGAGACGATATGAGGTAAAAACATTATTGTGTTTAATAATTTAAATTAACAAATTCAAATTTGTACTCACAGCTATAGCCTCGAGGCCTCCATTTTGAGATGAAGGGGGGTAACATCACGATTAACGGAAACAATGTAGTGTCCTTGTAGGAGATCAATTGCATCCTTCACATAAAGTGCCATAGAGAGAGTCAAAATTGATAATAAATATTTCTGATGTTAAGCTCTTCACAAACACATGATTCTTGAAAACATGTATTCAACATGTATTCAAGAGTCAGAAAAAGTACATTGAATGGTAAAAAAAAATCCACTTTTTTAGCAAAAGAAAAAGGCAACCTTCCAGTGAAAAAAAAAAAAAAGATACATGCATATTAACAATGTCAAGTATCTCACTCCCCTAAGTTTCAACAACAATAAAAGATGAATATAAGTGCTGAACTGATCTTCTTTTTAGAATCCAAAAGCAAGATTCAGCTTTAAGTTAAAAGTCTAGCAGTAATGACTTCAACTCATTTCTCCAATTTTCAGTGCCTTCACTTGATATCATTTGTTGTGCCATGTTTGACCTTAGCTATCAAAACTGATCCTCATCTAGCTAGTACGAGACTTCTTATTGTTAAAATTCTTTCAGTGGTGAAAGATTGTCTTCTAAGAAAACAGAGCACAAAAGCAACATAACAAAAAGAGAAAACATGCCTCCAAACCCCTTCCAAAAATAGAAATGATATAATAAAACAAATAAGAATAGCTACCTCTTTTAGAAGGAAAAAGAAGCTAGGGATTATGCCACCACAAAAGTTATCTAATGACTTTAGAACATCAATAACAGCATACAGATCATTTTTATGGTAGTAGTTGAAAGAGCATTCTGTGTCACAAGAATTCGACCTGCAGGTTCAACAATATATTAAACCAATGTAATTCCCAAGTATGCACAAATGCAGTTAAAAACAATATTTTTGAAAAATAATATTTAGGTAAAGACAGCAAACCTACAGAAAGTACAAAAACAGTTATAGAAGAAAGAATCTACAAATCTAAGAAAGAACTAGAGACACAATAATATATCCAAGAGAGAGAGTGAAAATCTTTCCATGAACAAATGAAATTACAGGTATTTTCATTTATCATATCATTTCTACTTATCTGTAGCACACATATTGACATGACATTAACTTTGAAAAATAAGTATAAGTTATATCCTTGCCGAAGAAATTTAAATTCTCGTGGAGCAACCAAACATACTTGGCAGGAGAACAATGCCCTAACATCTTGGCCAAGGTACTTTATTCAGATGATCTAATAGTATATGGTAATTTGTAAATACGGTAAACTCCTTTAATTAAGCAGATAATAATTTTCTATTTATAGGAAGAATTTTCCCCATGGCAATTTCAAAACTTTCTCTTGGTCTAAACAAAATTTCATGCACCAAACTCATTTTATTTGCTCCAGCTCACAAGCATACTAATAGCTAATTCTAAAATTAAATTATTATATAATTACACATTTATGGAGGAATTAAGTAAACGCTCTACTGTTATATTGTAACACATTTATGTAGGAATAAAATAAACCTTTTATATCTATGAACAACCAAATGTTAAAACAGCACAACTACTAATAAGCCAGAGAGGCAAGAAAAGTGAGAATAAAAGAGACACAGACCTAGTAGTCAACAATGAGTTGGGCTAAAGGTTTTGCTGCCTTAAATGGTCATTAATTTTAGTTTCTTAATTAATCAATAAACCTTAACTTTATAATTCACATAGGGAAACAAGACTCTAAATAAAAAATGAGAGATGTTGTGAATTTTTGATTGCTCTTCATGAGATTGTAAGGCAAATAATATATTTGACTTTCGTGCCTAAAGATAACAAAAACATACAATTAATCAATAAATGAAACAAATAAAATAAGTTAAAACAAACTTACACCAACAAGTAACCACAACTGCTAATATATGTCCGGCCATGAGGATCAACTCCCAACAGCTCTGCTCCTCTAAGTGATTTCTGAGGTTTCAACGAAGGCTTATTTCTATCCAGTGCACACTCAGGGCAGAACCAATCACCCTCTGGCAAAAGATCACTCGGGACACCTATACACTTCGAATGATATGCAGCAAGACAACCATCACAACATAACAAATTGCCATCCATTTTACAGAGGCAGCATTCATCACTATTCCAGTCATTGGCATCTTCAATTATATCCTCAGTGAAGCAAGAGCCACCAGAAATATCCACCGCAACCCTCCTTTTCTTGCCACTCTCATTTATATTTCGATCAAAATCCATGTCAGGCTCAGCAGCCGATGACCTTCTGCTAAGCTCCAATCTAATGGCTTCCCCCTCAATCATATCATCACATAGACACTTAAGCATCTCAACCTTTACAGGGACAGGTTGTTTGTAGTAATCACTTTTGAATAGCTTCAAACGAGTCAAATCAAAACCAGGTTTCAATCCTGAACTATGAATCAAGAAGTACTCAACCATAAAAACGGGCCAAGTGATCAAATCCATCAAATCCATCAAACCATAAAAACCAGGTTTCAATAGTATAATGAAGGACAAGGACGACTTCCACTCATCCGCTAGACGACCACTACCGCCGCCTCCTCCTCCTCCAAACCTACCTTGCCTCTTCCAGTGGTAGGTCCGGCGGACGAGCGCCTTCCCTCCTCGATCGGTTGGTGGAGGAGCTCCGGAATGGGGCTGGCGCCGCCGCCTGACTCCATATAATTGAACAAAAAACAATATTTATAAATTTATCTTTTTCCTCTTACATCGTTG
Organism: Boswellia sacra; assembly: GCA_013180625.2. NCBI lineage: Eukaryota > Viridiplantae > Streptophyta > Magnoliopsida > Sapindales > Burseraceae > Boswellia > Boswellia sacra. The sequence goes on along the minus strand of SNVD02015555.1, from coordinate 1,056,471 downwards.
GAACAAGATTTTCAATTACAATCCGACCTATTTTAAATCATCTAACAAAAAAATCAATTACAGTCTGAAATCAAAAAATAAATTCAAGAAGACGTAATAAGGAACTTACTGTCATAAGGAAGCATCGCAGAGAATGATTGATTTCTTGTCAAAGGCACATCTAATGGAGCCCGTAACGTGATCGATAAAATACCCATATGAGGAAATCTTAGGGCGGCCTTGATCCTGAGCTTCAGCATCTCCGGCATCGTTTTGCTGGTCTTCATCGATGGTATCCAGCTCGTCGATCTTGTTGTCATTGTCATTGGATGAAACAGAGTCATTGAGATCAAAGAGGAGGGGGTCGACGAAGAAGATGTCGTTTAGAGGAGTGTTGGGGCGAGAGAGGAGCTGGCGGGGTTGAGAGAGGCCAGTGTAGACGAGGGAAACCAAGAAGTGAAGAAGCAGGGCAGCATTTTTAGCGTTAACCAAGAAGAGAAAATGTGAAGGCTAGGGCAAAATGATGAGAAGAGGGAAAAAGAAAAGATAGGGGGAAAAATAAAGAAAGGGGAGCCAAAACGATAAGATAATATGGAAAAGACATAAAATAATATATTTGTCATTATTATAAAAAATGTGATAAATATATTATTAAAAAAAGACAAAAAGTGACGAATAAGATAAAAATTTAGGTTTGACTTTTAGATGAGTATTATAGTTCTCACTTTTTTTAAAAAATGTCAAATAAATAAAATACAAAGTGACAAATATGTAAAAAATTCTTGTAGTGTTTCAAAACACATAATGTTACTTAATGATTATGATCTTGGTTACAAATTTATGCTTGCAGGTGGTTTATGAAGTTTTTTGGTTTACTTATTAGATGTTGAGCTATGTGAAGGTTGTTAAACTATGTATGTAACTAACATGTTAACTATGTTGTTATAAGATGCTGAACTGTGTGGATAATGATTGACTTATATTTGGTTTGTTTACGTTATGGTTAAACAATTTATGTAAGATATCTTTATAATTGATTTGATTTCACTATATTCATTGAATCATTGAAGAAATATATGAAAACGTTTTTTTAAGACAGGTTAAATAATATCTAAACAGTAAATAACATTAAACCAGCCTGTCCAAAAAAAAAACCACTTTTTACGTCAGTTTTCTGACCGTTGCAAAAATTGCGAACTATTTATGACGGTTTGTTGTTCCATTTATGACGATTTAACATAAAAGTTATTTACCACAGTTTGACAACATTTTACAGCGGTTTTATGTTCATCGTAAAATGTTCAACTATATACGGCGGTTTAGAACCGCTTCAAAAAGGTGTGGTGATCATCATTCCTGTTTCGTTGTCTGTTTTTATGTTGAACAACCAAACGCTGTATAAGAGGTTTTGCGACGGGCTTAAACCGCCATATAACTGTCGTAAAAAGGTTTTTGCAGTAGTTTGGGCCCACCGTAAATAGTCCTTTATGTTATAGTGTATAAAACTTTTTCAAATGATCACACATAAGTTTTGCTGCTAACCACCCCTCGTCCCTGGGCAAATCTGTATATTGACTATCACACTCTTTCAAACAAACAAAAACATCTTTATAGGCCAAAGGTATGCCTAATATCTTATAAGTAGAGTTCCACCTAGTTTTACAATCAAGAGATAATGTTTTATTAAATGTTACTTTCAAGTGATGTACCGTCTCTTTAAACTTTTCAATTCTCTTAGGTGTAGATGTCCAAAAAGTAACATTATCCCTAACCTTGTGAACATTTCCAATCACTTCTAGCCTATCTTTAACTATTAGGTTCAATATATGAGCATAACATTGCATGTGAAAAAGTTTCTCACGTAGCATCAAATGCCTATCACCCAATTTGAAAAGTACTTTATCATGGGATCATTGGTAGAACAATCTATAGTTAAAGTAGATAGTTTCCTTCCAAATTTCAATCATACAAGTAATCAACCAACACTTTTCTAAGACTTTTCACTAGATGTAGGGCTAACTTATATACAAACCTAACAATTATAAACATAAAATTATGAGAAACTATATTTAATATGAATAAATAAATAAAATAAGATTATAACTTTGAACATATCCCAAAATCCAATTACGGAGTTTCCATAAATTGTCAAGAAATGAGCTGTTATAACCATATATCTTTTTTTTTTTTGTAATTTTTTATTTTTTGTTGTAAGAAGTCCCCATGTCAATTGTTATAGCTACCCTACCTTATATGTTTTCAAATAATTCCATTGTCTTCTATTTCTCATTTTCAAACAACTTGAATATTTCATTCTTCAATGTGTTTCTACTCATGGCACCAAACAAAGGTTGGGCATGATTCGCCATTTCCCTAAAGCCCTTATACTCAACAAAACACAATGGAAATTCATGCAAAACAACCATTTTTGCATCTAGAGCCCTACAAACATCTTTATCAAAATCATCTTTATCATGGTATACCAAGTTTGTAAGATTTCCATCACGTTATGTTTAGTTGGTTAGCTCGATGACATCTTTTCAAATGCTTATTTAAATAGGAGGTGCCATTTGAAGCCCCAGCAACTAATTTTGTCTCACAATGGTTACCATGTGCTTTTAGTATTCATCAATAACTAACTTTGTAAATATTGCCAAACTTGTGAGGTGGTCCTAGACTTTTCACTTAGTTGAGACAATTCATCATCTTCTTCTTCTTGCCCTCTCTTACTAGTAAATGTAGTAACATCTTTGGAATCTTTATCAAGGTTTAGATCACCATTTGGATTTAGGTTATTTGACATCCCAATTTCTTGTTGTGAAGGCATTGATTACCCAAAAAAAAAAAATACAATATATGCAAAATTGAAAAGAAAGGAAAGAAAAACAACAAGGCTCCAAGTTAAATAAAGTGTATATAACCTAATTAATTAGCAAGAAGAAGACTACATATATAAATATGTGTGAGAAAATCATTACTTTTCCTTTGATCACATGAACAACATGAAGAATTTTTAATAATTTACAAAATAAATTAATTGAAATCAGACATAAAACTTCAAATAAAAAAACGATAAAAGAAAAAGAGAAAAAATTAATTACTTTGAAAAGTTGGACTTTTATAGTATATCTGTATCAAGTTTAGTCTTTACTATTTTTCTATTTTTTAAAATTTTAATGATAAATTTGGTGCTGCACGTCATCATGCTCATCAATAAAATTGGATGCGTGGGGTCACCATCTTAATTTTGACCTCTATTTTACTTTCATTTTAATTCTATTTTCATTACTCTTTAATTACTTCTAAAATCACAAACTGGATGTTTATTGTTTTCTTGATTCCTATCCCAATCCCATCATTATCAATATATGTACAAATTATGATTAAATATTGAAAACAACACATTTTGCTTGATATTCGAAAATAGCTCTTATTTCTTTTTTTCATTGAAGTTTATATTGTACATAATTAATGATTTATTAAATAAATTAAAGGAGTTTGACTAAAAATATGTAATAATGTAGAAAAACAAAAGTCAAATGTTTGGAAAACTAATGCAACAACTTGTATTTGAATCAGGCATTAAAAAATCCCGACTTGGATCTTGTTTTTTCTTAGTTGCATTATGGTTCCCTTATTATAGAAAGTAATAATTTGTCATTTGAAGAAAAGAAAGTAAAATAAAACATTACCATCAGCTTAGTTTTAAAAGATCATGATTGATTCAATAATTCCAACGAATGAAGGGAATTTATTTTTAAAAAATAAAATGAAAAATCATATATATTCAAAAAAGAAACAAATAAAGTAGTTTACTTGTAAATACAAACTTATATGATAAGACAAACAAAAAAATATAAAAATACATGTAAATGGTGGATGATTGTGAATTGATTAATATTTATTAACTTCTAAAATTACTGAAGTTTGTTAAAAGCTTGTATTAAATTTTAGAGATTTGAAGGCAAAGTTTCCTTTAGAATTTGTGTAGCGTTCGGCAAAGGAATTTATGATTACTATTTAAATTGTAAACAGTTTAACTAACCAACCAACTATTATGAATTGATGCACAAATATTTAAAAATCAAAGCCAGTAACTTTTATCATTATTGTTATTATTATTTTTAGTATAGAATAATAATAATAATAAATAAGAGTATAAGACTGTTCAGTAAATTAACATTTACAATTTCACCAAAGAAAAGAGAAGCAAAGCAAACAACAGAGTCACAGACATAGTTGTAAGAACTTGAATACCAAAATATGATGTAATAATAGTTAAGCAAGAACATTATTAAGCGTGAGTGGGTAATGTTGCAATAATATTCAGATATGTCTACTAATTAAACATGAACCTCTCAATTTTCAAGCCAATAATTTCTTCCAGTAAAAAATTTCAAAATGTCTCCATTCTATGAATAAGATCTAATGCAATTTAATACGATAGAATAAATAGAGGACGCTCATAAAACCTCCAACGCTGAGGCGCTAACTTCATCACAAAATTTTGGAATTAATGGAGCTACCACAATATGTATCATACTGATGAAATGCTAAGCTATTGTATATAATCCCTAAATTACCACTATGAAAAGAAATGGCTCAACTTTGAAAGTTCTAATAATTTTACGTACCTTCGAGGACTGCCTGAGCACTCAGTGGTATTATCGAGCGTTGCAGTTAGCTTCAAAGAATGATCTTGCCAAACAACTTTTATTAAGAATAATTGAGATGATTAAATTTGATATATAAATCCTAATATAATTCTAGCTATACAAAGACAAATCTAGTATACAATCATGGGACTATTATTACACATTATTCCCTATCATTCCATGATATAAAATTGAAAATATAAATAACAGAACCTAATCAAGAGAATACAGGCCCAGAATTCCAAAACTCAGGAACTGCGGGACTGTGTATACAACCACTTATTAATTATAGTTAAGGATGGCCCTGTCAAAGCACACTAATCTTAGTTATGCAAGAAAGAACTTAAGAACTAATTCAGCAATTTGGGTCGAGCAACCACATCAATAAAATGAACCACCATGCAGATTAAGTACAAGATAAGATAATAATGTTGGTAATTTTATCTCATCCGATTCTTCTTCAGATATCTGACACCAGCTCAATCTAGTGTCTGTGCGAAGGGACATTTTAACCTACACTTCTACTAAGCTAATCATATGCAGGAGTTTGTTTCCAAGCCATCACTATTTTATCCGCATTGCCATGATAGTATACTGACAAAACATGCTTAAGATTATCGATGATCAAACACACAATAGCCCAGTAAACAATGAAATAAGGCTTTGCTCATATATTTGATCAGTTTACAGAGAGAATGATCATGAAAATATACACTAGCGACGAACTTAAGGATGCATAAATCTAACAGATTTTTAACGAAACAATAGCAACACAATCTCTTCAGAAGCTGTAGCTCGTTATGGATAATTGTAAAAGCCTAAAATATTGCAGTAATGTTACAACCAAGCATGACATGATAGAGTTGAATTAATGAAAGAGAATTTAGCTAAGCTAAGCTAAGCTTGGATCTGACCAAACAACAGAATCGTGAAGAGAGACCGACGGAGGAGAGAGGACTGACATGAGCCGGTTGCAAGCGAGGAGGCTGGAGTTGTAGAGGCGAGCTGGCCGTGACTGAGGATGGCTTGGCGAGTGGCAACACAACGGTAGAAGTCAAGAAGTGAAAGTTCTGGAAAAAGTTAATTCTCTTATTATTCAAGAATGAATGAATAAAACAGAATACATCATGCTTTTAATAAAAACTCAATTCTAACCGACTATAGCTGCAAAACTACTTACAAACACTAACAACTTCTAACAGAATAATAGTGACTTTATCAATCTACCCTAAGCTATTACAATTATAAATCTGTCCTTGTTACATTTTAGTGTTAACAGTCCCCTCAAGTGCAGCTAGGATAATTACTCATATCCTAGCAAACTTGCATCAATACAGCTAGCTTGTATTTTCTGCTGTTACACCAGAATTATCTCCAGAAGAAACAGTTAACCTGTCCCTTAGAAACTCGAATTTAGTTCCAGCTAAAGCCTTAGCCAGGATATCAGCATTCTGGAACTCTGTAGACACATGCTGAACTTGTAATTGATTTGCTAAAACCTTTTTCTCTAATAAAATGCACATCAATTTCAATGTGCTTAGTTATTGCATGGAAAACAGGATTAAATGCTAAAGACTCTGCCCCTTTATTATCACAGAATAGAATTAGAACTCCACTTAGTTTGACACCAATTTCATGTAACAGACTCTGCAACCAAATTACTTCTGTTGCAGCAAGAGACATAGCCCGATATTCTGCTTCAGTTGAAGATCTTGCCACCACCTTTTGCTTTTTAGAACACTAGTAAATCAAATTATCTCCTAGGTAAACACAGCACCCAGAAGTAGACTTCCTGTCATCCAATGAACTTGCGCAGTCAGCATCACTATAGGCTCTAAGTGTGAATGACTGCATTGATTTGAACATTAAGTCATAGTATGAAGTGCCTTTGATATACCTTAGCACACGTTTACAAGCCTGCAAATGTTTGACTGTAGGATACTGCAAAAATTGACTCAACTTATTTACTGCAAAGGATATATCAAGCTTGGTCATAGAGAGGTACTGCAATGCTCCAATTGTACTTAGGGATGGCAAAACAACCCGGCCGGGTCCGGGGATCCGGAAAATCCGGTCATCCGGGGCCAGGGAATTACCCGGAAAACCGGGTTAATTGGCCGGGACCGGGGTCAGATTTTTCTGCCCGGCCGGGGCCGGGGCCGGGGCCGGGGTGAGGGTGCCGGGGCCGGGGACCCGGGATTGAACCCGGGGTATGCAATTAAAATTAAAAACTATATCAATTTAATCCATTAATTTTCAATTCTTATACATAACCCCTTAAACCATTTAACTAAAATAACTCATAAGGAAAACCCTACAACTTCGGCCCAAGCCAAAGCCCAGCCCCAGCCCACCTTTTTTAAAAAAATTAAATAAGGAGAGAATGCAACAAAGGGGATTTGAACACTTTCCCTCAATAAACAAGTCTAAGACAGCCACCACTGGACTACAACCGATTTTGCAACTAAAAAAGCAATATATATTTCTTATTCTTTTAAATAAATTAAATGAGTTCCAAAAGTTTGCTTCAAGGGATTCGAACCGAATCCCTATTATAAACTATAAGGGAAGGAACCGCTGGGCTACAACCCGCTTTTTGAACAAGAAATGCATGCAATAGGTATATAACCAAAAGCGAAAAGAAAAAATTTTTCAAAAAAATTATATAACCCGGGTTTTAATCCCGGGTTATTGGAAAACCCGGCTCCGGCCCCGGAAAAAAATTCCGGGGAATTTCCCGGGACCGGGGCTCATAATCGAAGCCCGGGGCCGGGGCCGGGGACCGTCGGCCCCGGCTCCGGCCCCGGGTTTTGCCATCCTTAATTGTACTTCTATATAAGATAGGTTGATCAAATTCTACACTATCTTGTAATGACAGTTTGCAGTTAGCTTCCAAAGGTGATTGAATGCTCTTTGACTCAAGCATTTTGCACTTTTTCAAGAGATCAATTGCATATTTTTTTTTGTGTAAGCATTATACAATCTTTAGACCTTGCTACTTCAAAGCCAAGAAAGTAGTTTACTGATCCAAGAGTCCTTAAAGCAAAAGCTTGATTCAAATCAGAAATCACCTGTTGGATTTGAGTACTGTCACTACCAGTCACCAATATATCATCAACATATACCAGTAATAATATAATTGTGCTATCAGACTTACAAATGAACAAGCTTGTGTATGAGCTTGATGAGAGGAATCCCCAATGAAGCAGTGCCTTCTTGAGCTTATCAAACCAGGCTCTAGGTGCCTGCTTCAAACCATATAAAGATTTGTGAAGATGACAAACATAATGAGGCTTAGAAGCATCAATGAATCCCTCAGGTTAAGCCATGAAAACTGTTTCTTGGAGATCACCATTTAAGAAAGCATTATTAACATCTATTTGTTGAATATCCCATCCAAAAGTGACTGCCAAAGAGAACATAACTCTTATAGTAGAAGGCTTTATCACTGGACTGAATGTCTCAAAACAATCCAAACCAGCAGTTTGCTGAAAGCCTTTAGCCACTAACCTGGCTTTATACCTCTGAACTGTCCCATTTGAATTATATTTAATTCAAAAAACCCACTTGTTTTCAACCACATGCATATCAGGTGATGGAGGGACAAGAGTCCAGGTTTTATTACTTTCTAAAGCCTGAAATTCTTCTTGCATAGCAGCAAACCACTTAAGATCTAATAAAGCCTCTTGTACTGAAGCTGGCTCAAAAGATGAAGAAATAAAACTTGTATTGGTAGCTGTATAAGCATGAGACTTGGGCTTGAAGATACCGGCCTTGGATCTTGTAATCATGGGATGAGTATTAGCAGGAGGTATGTGTGAAGAGGAAGTTTGAGTAGCTGGACAAATATTATCTGTAGACTGAGAGGGAGAAATAATAGAAAATGGACCTGGTGAAGTAACTGGACTAGACTGTGTATTAGATAGAACAGGTGACATAAGATGTGAATGAGGAGGTGTATGAGTTTGAGAAGAAGAAAAACAGTCAGGAAGTATCCAAGGACCTGAGATATTGGAAGTAGAAGAAGTTAAAGATGATGATGAATCCAGAAAAGAACCTGCCTTAAAAGGAAACTCAGTTTCATTAAAAGAAACACTTTTGGCAGTATAGATTCTACCAGAGGAATGCAAACAAAGATACCCTTTGTGAGAAGAACTATAACCAATGAAAACACAAGTAGAAGTATGAAAGGAAAATTTGTGAGAATTATATGGCCTGAGATTAGGATAACAAGCACAACCAAAGACTTTTAACATCTTATAATTAGGAGAGATATGAAACAAAGTATAGTAAGGAGAGTGAAATTGTAAAGTTGATGAGGGTAACCTATTAATAAGAAAGATAGCTGTATGAAAGGAAAACCACCACAATGACAGAGGTAATGAAGCTTGAGCTAACAATGTTAGGCCTGTGTTAACAATTTGTCTATGTCTTCGTTCTACAATTCCATTTTGTTGATGAGTGTGTGGACAAGGATGTCTGAACACTATACCAAGATCTTGAAGAAAAGATGCAAGAGGTCGATATTCACCCCTCCAGTCTGATTGTAAACACTTCAATTTCATATCAAATTGTCTTTCAACAAGTGTTAAAAACTGCTTAAACACATTAGAAACTTCAGCCTTGGATTTGAGAGGAAAAATCCAGATGTATCTACTGAAATCATCCATAAAACTCACATAATAAGCATAACCTTCAATATATTTTATAGGAGAAGGACCCCAGAGATCAGAGTATACAATCTCAAGTGGAGTAGTAGCTCTAGTATTAGAATTAGGATAGGAATCATGACACTGCTTGCCAAACTTACAAGATTCACAAAAACACTCAGTATTATTAACACATTTAAACAGCTGAGTTGAAGAAGATAGCTTTTGTAGCACTTGGAAATGTGGATGACCCAACCTTCTATGCCAAAGAGTTTGATCACTTACAACTGATGATACTGTTGATGTAGCAACTAAAGGTTGTTATGAACTTGACAATAAGGAAAATAAGGAAATAGGAGCTGAGGTGGGAATCGATGATGCTTGAGAAAACACACATAACAAGAGGACTTACTACTTGAAGTAGTTTTGCCTGAGACAAAAAGAACTTGATACAACCCATTACTGAGAAATCCTTCCAGTAGAATCTGCCTGGTATCTTTGTCCTTTATGTGGCATCCATATTCATGAAATTCAACAGTTATGTTATTGTTTTTGACAAGTTGAGAGATAATAAGTAAACTTTTAGTGATATAGCAGGCACATACAATATCTTATTAAGCTGCAAACAAGCTGAAGTAATGGAGAACGTAAAACACCATAACCATAATGAGTGATAGAGAAGTGAGTACCATTGCCAACTTGAACTGTTTCAGATCCAGTGTAATTTTGTGTAATTGCAAGCTTACTCAGATCAGATGTAATATGATTTGTAGCTCCGGTATCAAGATACCAAGCAGGATCTTGAACAGTTGATGGAGAGGCTACAAATGCTTGAGATTGATGAGTGGATCAATGAGTTGATAAACTAGTGTTGAAAGCTTGAGAAGCTTGATTGACATTAAAAGCCTGAGAAGATTGAGAAGCTTGTGGTCCTTGATAGCTAATATCAAATCTGTGATAGCATTTGATTACAGTATGACCTTGCTTCCCACAAAGTTGACAAACGGGTTTATTTCCTTGAAAAGTTTGAAAGAAGTTATGGCCTCTACCTTGAGAACGATTCCTTCCTCTTCCCCTGAAATTTTGATTGAAAGTTTGCCTAGTACTATTGGAGAATGGAGAGTTTGAACCACCAAAACTAGTGAAATGATTAGCACTAAATGGAGGCAATTTGTTAGTAACATTGGCACAATGGCTCATAGTCAAAGTCTGTGTAGCATTCAATTTTTTCAATCTCATCTCATAACTCTGAAGTTGATATTGAGCTTCTTCCAAAGAGATAGTACCACCTCTTGATGTCAGATTAACAACAATAGCATCATACTTCGGTCCAAGACCATCAAGAATATGAAATAATAAATCTAAATCAGTAACATCATATCCTATAGCAATCAAAGTATTTGCAATTTCTTTCATTTTCAACACATAATCAGATATAGAAAGAGAGCCTTTTCTAGTGTTCTGAAGTTGATGCCTCAAATGCATAGATCTGGCTTTAGATTCTGTAAGAAACAATCTCTCAAGCACACTCCAAACCTCCACTGATGAAGTACAACGAACTACATAACCATACATAGACTCTGAAATTGATGACAACATCCAACTAAAAATGAATTGATCAATTCTCTTCCAATTAAAGAACTCAGGATTGATCTGTGTCAAGACTTCATCAGAACTTTGAGAAGATCGAGTAGTAATTACCTTCACTGGACAAGATCTTTCTCCTGTGACATAGTCTTCAAGATCAAAGGCTCAAAGTGTAGCTAAGACTTGAGTACGCCAAAAGCCATAGTTTTCTCTTTGAAGCTTAATTGATGAGCTTGGAAGTACTGTTGGTAAAACTAGAGAAAGAGAGTTTATCAAACAAGATGAAGAGGAAGATAAGGCAGGATTAGAAGAAGTCAATACTGGATTTGCTAAACCAGGAGCAGAATCACCTTCATTATTTCCAGGAAAATTTGATCAAAAATTTCCAGGAAAATTAGGCTGAGTTTGATCTCCCATTAGACCGATGCTGCTCTGATACCAAGTCAAGAAGTGAAAGTTCTGGAAAAAGTTATTCTTTTATTTTTCAATAATGAATGAATAAAATAGAATACATCATGCTTTTTATATAAACTCAATTCTAATCGACTATAGCTGCAAACTACTTACAGACACTAACAGCTTCTAACAAAATAATAGTGACTTTACCAATCTACCCTCAGCTATTACAATTACAAATCTATCCTTGTTACATTTTAGTGTTAACAGTAGAGTGGAGGCAACTTAGGCGAGACGCGAGAGCTGATGAAGATGGAGTGGAGGACTACCTAGCGAGTGGTGATGGTGGAATGAAGGACAGTCAGAGAACTTAGCGATGGAGGAGAATCAGACGTGGTGGAGATGGGTTAGGATTTTTAGGTTTAGCTGTTTAGGAAATTATGGTTGGATGGAGAATTTAAAGGATGTTCTTATCTATTAAAACCTTTCAAAATCACCCTTGAAAAGTGTTATAAATCTATATATTATATATTTTTTCATATATGCCCTTATACTGTGCGGAGTAAGACGGGTCAAACGGGATAGGGCTCGACCTGACCTCAGACCTATCTCGGACGGGGCAGCACCCTTCCGGATCCAGACCCACCCCTAAACCCAAAAGAACGGTTCAATACCCGCCTCTAAAGCACGAGCCAAAGCGGAGCCCTGGACCCGACAGGTGTTTTTGCCATCCCTAATCTTAATCATCCAACCTATGTTTGTAAGCTTCATAAGGCAATCTATGGCCTCAAGCAAGCACCCCAGGCTTGGTATCATGAATTGAAGACCTTTTTTTTGGACTTTAGCTTTTTTCAACTCACATACTGACACATCTCTCTTTTTACTCAATCATGACAATGATCTAGTTTATTTACTTGTTTATGTTGATGATTAATTTGATTACTACAGGGGGTAATGGTGGTGTTATTAACTGTTTTGCGGACCTTCTTGCGAGACGATTCTCTCTCGAAGTCCTTGGTCCATTATCTTTTTTTTTTCTTGGTTTAGAAGTTGTTCCTCACAAACTTGGTCTCTTTCTTTCAAAGTGACGCTATTGGTGATGTACTCAGTCGGACTAAAATGATAGAGGCCAAACCAAATGCTACAACCGAATTTCGTACAATTGTTGGTGGTCTCCGATACTTGTCCCTTACTCATCTGGATATAGCCTATGCAGTGAACAAACTATCCCAATTTATGCACTGTCCAACTGATGTTCATTGGGCTGCTATTAAACAGTTACTTCGGTACTTGCATGGTACTATGGATCATGGTCTCATAATCTATCCTGACTCACTGGTGTTTCTTCATGCATTCTTTGACGCGGATTGGGCTGCTGACAAGGACAACTCGACCTCTACAAGTGCCTATGTCATTCATCGTGGTTGCAATCCCATCTCTTAGAGCTCAAAGAAACAACTGTTGCACGCTCCTCCACTGAGGCTGAATATCGCTCAGTTGCTTCGACCGATGCTGAAGTTAGTTGGTTATTCTCTCTCATCTCTGAACTCGGTATCTCTATAAGTACACTTGTTATCTACTAGGACAATATTGGCACCACGTACTTATGTTCTAATCCGGTTTTCCATTCTCGCATGAAACATGTGGCTATTAACTTTCATTTTGTTCGGGAAAAAGTTCAAAGCAGGGTCCTTCGAGTATCTTATGTTTCCTCTACTGATTAACTAGCTGATGCCTTGACCAAACCTCTATCTGGATCTCGTTTTCTTCTTCTTCGGTCCAAGATTGGAATCTTCGATTGAAGCACCATCTTGCGGGGGCATATTAAGGGTATTTAAATTTTATATGTAAACATTATATTTGTATTTGTGTTCTCCATGATTCAAGGCACCTAATTGCTTATGAAATTGTAACCGAGTGATTATAGGTGATTATGTAAGTTTAGGATATTAGATTGATTACATGATTGCATTAGTTTAGGAAATTTCTTCAATGCTTTGTAACGTATACGTGTATATATATCCTTGATGAATCAGTGTAAAATATACAACCAATATTCAATTCCTCTTCTCATTTTTATTTTGCTGTCTTAGATTATCTTCCAAAATATAAATTTCTCATCACTACAAAATGAAATAGGATTGAGAATGAACATGTTTATAAAGAATAAATATATTAACGAATTTCATTGCAAAGAATAACTATATGTCAGCCTTCATGTTATGAATATATTATACATTTTTTTTTTCAATTCTTTTTATCCACAAAGAATGAATGAACAACAAAGGAAAAAGCTGTACAAACTAAATTGTCCCAACTGGGAGTAATGAACATATATATAATCACCGTCCCAATGTCAGTTAAATTAATTTGGATCAAAAGAACTTCTACATACGTAAATTTCATAACTTATATCATATGTTGTATCTCTCTCTCCATCTTCATTCTGCTTTATATATATTGGACTTACTCTCACCGAAGAAACTTCAAAATTTCTTATACATAAGATAATCTTCTTGTATATACTAGTCGATAGTCGTTGTTTTCATGTTCATTCTGCTTTGTATTCAATCTGGCCATGAAAATATGGATTTTTCTGGCTTATAATCACTGTGTTGCTAAGACGGATTTTGATACATCTAGATGATTTAATCGACATGTTCCAATAAGGGATTCGGGAAGCTCCTCCTCAGTGTTACCCTGTAAAAGTTTGATTTCAAGATTATATTGGATATAATATAACTTGGTTCATTCCATGGAGGACCCATAAAGAGTCCAACCCAATTGCCATAGCTTGAATAACACAAAGAAATTACAAAATTTTACCTGTATCAAAAATGCCATTTCTATGACTAATTTGTTGAGGTACCCAAGAACAAGACTAACCACCCCCCTCGCCACTGTGGACGACCCAACATCTATTTGAATCTGAAATTCAACCAAATTCAAAGGTTAGTATCCAATAACACACCCACACAGAGATTAGCTAGTGTTGGTAATGATTAATGTACCTCCAAGTAGTTCTTCCCGCGAGAATAATTAACTTCAAGTGCTTGACCCACCAAGCATGCTGATTTCCCAACACTCTGCTTGACTATCCATGATCCCTGAGATAACAAAGAATAAGGGAATGTAAAATGTGGAATGGTATGACTGATTGCATGGTGATTTTTCTGTCAAGTTCCAAATTGAAGTAATTAATGCGGAATACTAACCTTAGAAATGTACGGGATGAGCTTAAATCTTGAGTTTCTAAAGGCATCATCTCCATTTACAAAGCTGTGGAGCAAGGGATGCTCTTCAAGAGGAGTTTTAATCACGTAATATAGTGCCAATGTATACATGGTGGCTCCTGGAACCTGATTCATGCATGGTAGTACACTCCCAAATTCAATAATGTGAATATGGAAAACAAGAAAAACGATAGCAATAATTTGAACCAAAACCTACCTGTATATTAACAATGAAGAAAAATTCTGGCCCACCTCGCTCTGCATATCTCTGGATTATTACAGACAATTGTTTTAGTGTGTTTACTAGTTGTGTGTATAAAGCTAACAGAATGTCTGCCATGCAATAGAGCAAACCTGAACAAGACTGCCAGGACGACCAGCAAGATCATCTTCTCGCTCGTCAGATCTTAGCCAATCTGCACCAATCATTTGCATCAACGTGCCTTTTGCTTTAACCTGATGGAAAAAAAAAAAAAATCAAGGACAAAGATATTTTCATGTATTCAAGCGTCTGAGTGCTCATAGTTTTATATTAGAATTGTCAAAAAAAAAAAAAAAAAAAGTTATCTGTTACATTCCAACTTATATATATTCATTTCAGATACCTTCTGGTGGTCTTTTAAATAATTCTCCCCACGTATCAAAAATGTGGAAGGATCAGCTGCGGCCCAACTGCAAGGTAAAGTACAAGTTGTGTCCTTCTGAAGAGTGGTTCCATAGGCAAATGTCATCATTTCTTCCCTAGTTAATTCTTGCAGGTCTACGTAACCTTTTTTATGAACTGCAGAATAGGGGAGTGTCAGAACAAGTTCTCAGTACGTGTTAAAAAAAAGAAAAAAAAAATCTATTTATACCATCATTCAATCCTCTTAAGGACGACTCTGGATTCAGTAACAGGACTCACCAGCTAGGTCATGTAACTTCTTCACAAAACCAGCCGCTGATGTTAGCCTAGGCTGGGGCATAGTCTGCAATCCCAATGCCAAAGACATTGTTAATTAAAAACACATGTCATCTTTCAAAATATGAAAAGAGCATGAGACTATTAGAAAGTCTCCTCTGGACTAAATTCATTCAACTGGGTCTTAAGCGGGAATCGAATGCTGATGGAACAAAATTTACCGCTTGAAATTTCATGAATCATCCATCAATAGCCATGCAAAGAATGGAAAAAAAAGTCCAGTGCCTCACGTTTCATTGATCGGAATTATCAACAAAATTTGAAGATAAAAAAAAAAATGAAACAAAGTACAGGATGATGGATTCGGCCAAAGAAGCTTTTAAACATGTGAAAATCCATAATACAACTTTCCAGGGTACTTTCAGAGGGAAATGCAACTTAACGATCTACATTTACCCAGCTTTAAAAGGCAGAACAACTCCAAATCCTTCCACTAAATTAAATGAAATCCCTAATTTTATCAAAGAACTGTACGGCCTTTCAGTTGTATCATACTAATTACTCTTCTAACAGGTAGCTAATGACCAAAAACAATGTTGAAGACCAGTTCATACCCGAGAGGAAAGTTCTGGACTGATTTCTAACGACCATTCATTTTCCAATTGCTCACGACAGGTACAGGTTCCATCACAAGCTTCAGGAACATCAAAAAACTCATCAGCGGCATCATTCATGCCCATTAAACTTTTGCGCCCAGAAGCTGGTTTTTCCAACTCATCTATGGCAGAAGCTTCCTTCTCTGCCCCTCGAATTTCTTCCAGGCGTTGAATTTCAAGTTTAATGTCCTCATCACTTTTGAGGGACGATTCAGTATCTTGATGGTATCCCAGGTCTCTTGGCGAGTGTCTGGATGTAAACTCTTCAGGACTATCTCCTCCTCTGGCTCTGAACAGCTCGCGCAATGCTGCAGATTGCAAAAGCAAGGATGGTTTACTCAAATATTTATAAACTTAAAAGAAATATTGGATATGTATACTTCATATTTTATAGAAGGACCTGCAACTCTCTCAAGCATACGAATGGTTATAGATCTTGCAGATGATGGACGCAGATACAATTTCCAGAACTTCCAATCAACAGCTAGCATGTGTTTTACAAGTGATTTGTTTCCTTTGTTCACAGGAGTTATTACAAATCCTCCGCCTGCAAATGTAAGATATAAAATGTCAAACAAATTTAACTTGCAGAATATAACAAGCAAAGAGAACAGCTCGCCATCACCAGGTTGTACAATCCAATCTTGTTAGAATCTTTTTGAAACTTAATTCTTCAACTCTAAGAAAGCAATCAGTTTCTCCTATATCAAATTTATCACCAGAAAAAAAAAAACCTATTTCCTCTTAATGGGAAGGCAGTTGAAGGTGGCCAAAATAATAATCTTTGATTTTTAATAAATTTATTAGTATAGCAATTATTCATGGACATGAACCACAGAGCAATCCAACCATAAGAGTCCCTACTGTAAATTGGATCAACTGGCATTATTTTGAGGTGGGTATATAAGCATATTAAAATTGCCAAACTCATAGCGTACGTTACTTTTAAGGCAAGCACGAACGTAGCCTTTCTCCCTTGGACAGTCTTTGTGACGCACGGAATGGTAAAGAATCACTGCGGCACAAGCAAATTAAGAATGTCAGGGTTTGATGATAATGGTTGCAAGTCTTCATGGTTTATTGACATTTCTGTGACTGTGAGAACGAGTACCATATGTGCCATCATCCTCTCTTCTCCAATAGCGACGTACCAGTAAATCCCTTCGCTTCATCCCCCTGCATGCAAAATAATGTGTCATAAAAGCCTACATCATTTTATAAGTGGATTCTAATTTGAAGTTCTGAGGCTGACCAAGGTAGCCAATCACTGTATAACATTTTGTGGATGATATCTGTATGACCATCAAGGTGCTCAACCACATTGCCCCGATACAAACAGAAGTCCCATCTGCAAAGCACACAATAGGTCAAGTCAACCTCTAATAGTTAATGTTACATAACCACGAGTAAACAATAACATCCTATCAATCTTACTCGGATCTTGAGGAACCAAGCGACATGAGAGTCCGAAAAATGGCCTCTGAAGATCCATCAACCACACCAACTGCCATGATTGCTGGATGATCATCCCAATGCTGAAAACAGAAACATTTTTTATATTTTCTTTTCATACTATGTATCAATAATCAGTGCCAGGACTTCATCAAAAGCAACCTACCCTCCCATGGGAGTCACAATCTTTTGATTCTTTGAAGAGCCTTAGTCCTGTATGTGGAACAAAAAAAGTCAATCAATATATGTAAAATCTTGGCTACGCGGAGGGAGGCTAGGAACTTATAAATTATTCTTTACCATTTTGGCAGCCAAAAATTTTCCATGGTGAAGGTGCAATAACATCAGATTTCATTGCCTCTGTGTGGATGGATGAGCCAAGAGTCCAGTCTATTGAGTTTTTACTTTCTGACCTTCTGTGCAACCTACAAGTACACAATTCCCTAAGAAAAAGGGAGAGAATTATCTAATGGAAACTTATGAGAAGTGGATTCTACATCCAAGAGAAGATTGATTCAGCTCTGCTCAAAAATTGTTCAAACACAAAAGAAGACACCCTAATCTGTGATCAGAAATCAGAGGTTCAATTATCCAGGAAACCATTTGTAGACTCCACGAACATTAATTATTCATGAAATTAATGCTGCTTGGCAACTGCTGTACCTTAAAGATGACCATCTCCTTTTAGCAACAGGCACAAGTTCCTGATGAGTAGGCCATGGACAATCCTGAAAACAAACATGCTAAAATGTGAGGTTTCCAGTGTTAGATAACAAATATTAATGGAAGGTTGCAAAAGTTTATAGTATGGAACCTTTAATGTTGCATCCTTTATGGTGCGAATCCATTTTGCTGCCTCTTCCGAACTACTTGCTCCCAACTATGAAAACATAATTTCAAAGCTTATAAATCGAGCCAGTATCCGGTAACATTATACACATAATTGACATGAAATTAATTTCACCGCACCTTAAGCTGTTCATTGTGATCTGAAATATCATAAAGGGTGAAAATGAATAATACCTGTAAATGTTAAACAATTCTATGGAGATCAAAATGCCGAAAAGAATTAAAGAAACACATCTTTTTTCCAGGATCAAACAACATTTGACACATCATCGATGAGAAATAAATACAAAATGGAGTAGCATACTTTTCTATTAATGCTCTCTCTGCCGTTGTCTGTAACCCGGATGCCAGAGTCTATTATTGCACTTCTGAGAGGCTCCTGGTAAAGGAAGAATTTCTGTAATTAGCTCATATATATAACTAATTGTTATCACAATCAACAATCATAACTAGAAAAATCACCAGCTTTTAATAATCTAATTATATTGTTATAAAGACATCAAAATGGTACAACCCAGGTAGGAGTTTGAGAAAAGGTCATCTTGAAGCTCAGATAACTAACTATTTGTAACATTAAAAGAATCATTGGAAAAACTAGAAATTCAATAAAATTTAAACAAACAAGCCTAGAATTTAATATTAATCATATATGAACAACGGAAACAAGATGGAACATTTTAGAAATAAGAAATTTGCAGAACAGGGTTCTTCATTTCGACGGAGGCAAACATTTAAACCAAAATAACAACCAAAAACCAAAGCATGCTACAGAAAACACATCAAGTAAACAAAGAACAAACCATGGAGCAAGCTAGTTACCTCTTTGTGTGAACGGGGTTTGGTTTTGTAGCATTTGAGGCGGCTATCTTGAAAAATGAAGTATCTTTTACGTGAGATTTGGAGTCCAAACCGACTGATCGAATACAACCATCCTTCCATTTTACCATCAGTTTGTGTGACATCCATTTCTGAATATCACACGCAAAAGAAAGAAAAAAAGGAAAAAAAAAAGAAAAAGAAAATTGTAAACCAATGTCTGTTGGTTCTGGTTATGATAAAGTTTTCATCCAGAAGTTTCCATAAAATGTTGTTTCTTGAATCTCTTCTTCTCTTCTTTGAATCCTTTACGCACAATAAGAGCCAAGATGGTTATGCAAATGCAAACACAAACACATATATTAATATATGTGTTTGTGCTTTATTATTGCGTTTTTGTTGTGCAATGAAGAGAGAAACTAAGATTTTGATACAAAAAGAAAGAAAGAAAAAAAAAGTTGATGACCCTCTGTTCCCACCTAAGGGAATCAGAGAACCAAATTTCGAAAATAGGTTTGGATTATCTGGGGAAATGCTTTTTCCTGGTTTTGTTTCCGATTTTCTGTTTTCTAGTTTTAAAAATAAACCGATTTTGGTGCGTATGTTACAGAGGTTAACGACACTGTTGCATCTATGAAATTACCTTAATGCCCTCCTACTTTTAGCTAAAGTTTTCTTCATTTTTATTATTACTTTAATCAGTAAAGAAATTCATTTAGATGATGTAATATCCGTGAAATGTCTTTAAAAAAGAAAATCTCAAAATTATAATATATATATATTTTTTTTATTTATTATTCACACTTTTTGCAGTTTTTTTTAAATAGGAAACTTTTCGCTTAGGTTATAATATCATTTTTATTTTGCATTTTAATTAATTAATTTTATAATTATGTTTTTTCTATAATTATATATTTTGTCTGTTTGGTTTTAATTGCCCATGATTGTCACCATTAATATGTACCCGACATTTGCTACATTCATAATGCTTTCAATTATATCATGTTTTTTTTTTAATAATTTAGTTCTTTTTTGAACATTTTACCTTTAGAATTATAGATAGAAATAAAGTTAATAAGATTATTTCATATTTAACTAAAACATTTTTCTTTTTTATTTCCAATAATTATGTCATGTGAGCTTAATTATTGATATAGGGTTTTAAGAAACTAAGATGAAAAATCATATAGTAATCTTGCTGCGTTATTAGATGGAGAAAATGATAAAAGTAGATTCTTATAAATTGACAATATTATCGAATTAATGACATGATAAATTACAATAAAGATTAGAGAAAAAGGTTAGATCCATTAAAAAAAGAGAATTGGCATTGGAGGGACAGCACTCCAATTGGATTGTGACAAACCTATCGATGACAAAGATTTGCCAAAATCCATCAAAAGCATATTTGAATGAATTCAAGTCCACCCAAAATCTTCTCATGCTAACAATCTATAATCTATAATGCGTTTCAAATAAATACTAAAAAGAAAAGGTGACAATTTTTGAGGCGATATGATAACACGATACAAATATGATACAGTATTCTTACATGATTAATAAATATGTTGGATTCATTTGGTACAAATAATTAATCATTCTTTATCAATTTTTAATTGACAAACCCATTTAATGATATGAATTGTTACATATTTATAATATATATATTATAAAATTAAAAATTTTATATTATGAAGTAAATTAATCTATATAATAGTAAATTATGATGATTTTAATTATTATTTTTTAGTAACAATTGTTTATATTCTAAGAATAATTTTAATTAATATAAATATTTAGAATATGATGAATTATGTATAGACAAGTTAAATAATTAAGTAAATTATGTAAATTAAATATGTCATAATTACAACAGATAGATAATATATCTAATAATCTGTTATATTTATATTTTATATCTTGATACGAATATTTAAATGGGTCGATAGACAAACACGAATTGTCATCCTCCTAAAAAGTGGTAAAAAAGAAAAGAAACAGGTTGGTGCATGGATGTGACAGTTATTCTAAGACGTGGAAAAAGTTGAGAGCTGTAATGCTCCGCCACTTTTAACTCTTCACGTTCCACGCAGTTTAGGTGTCACAGATTTGTTATACTGTTTAGTTAGGTAAAAAACGGAATGGATATTTGGTGATCAAATCATAAGATAGTTTGAATTGAACATAGAAATAAGTAATCAAAACAGCATAATTCGGCATGACAAAAAGAGATTGATGGTCAGACTGAAGAGGGCCAGTTGCAATTAGGCGCTGCAGCTCGTTATTGGAAGGCCCATAAGGCCTAGTTCGTAATCATTTTGGGTGTCTACGCGAGTTGTCATAACTTTAGACACGATAATGATGTTAAGTGTGAAATCTGCCTCATGCATCGACCAAGTCATCTTTCTTGTGAGTCTACTTACCATGACTATTGAGTGTGAGCTTCTCATTTTAGGCCTATCTTAATCTTATCATATCTTTGAACTCGACATCTTTTTCCCTTCTAGTTGTTCTATAGATGACGCCTCGAAACACCATTCATGTTTGGTTCTTAGACTATATGCTTCCTCTGCAATTAGTTTTAATTTTGAGGCAATCTTGCCATAAAGAAACAAGAAGTGCCCATCTAATCATCATCATAATCCTTTATATATATATATATATATATTCTCATGTTAAAAGTCTTGAACAAACGAGTGAAGCCCTAGAAGGACCAATCACATGATAAGAGATTGTAATACTAACTGGTACATCTAATGGAATAAATATGCGCAGAAGTTCGCCGGAGTGCTCTGCTAACCAGGAAAGTTTCATATCTCAAAGCCCAAATATTATAAGATTCTAGATTTTTATTTATTTTCTTTCCAACTTCTTGTCTAAAGTTCTCTGCCACACCAGAATCTGTAACATATAATTTCACTGTCAAAATACTTTAAAATCCTTTTATATTTCTAGTTTAAGGCAACAGTACCATCCCACAATGCGCTGCAAGTGCCAAAGTTTAAGCTCTCTTGGGGGGGATGAAACAGAAAAACAAAATTTCTATTTCAGACTAATTTCTTAGATCACAGTTTCAAAATCCTTCAAGTACCCTAGCTCCTGAAATGTTCAATCTCTTTGGGTTTACAACACTGAAGCAACTAGTTACTCCGAGCTACAGAGTAAAGACGTCATTTATAATGCACAACTGAGTAGTTGCATCAAAAACCTTTGAGATATACCACCCTGTTACTTGCGTATGGAAAGATCAATGTGTAGGTAAGCTACACAAGCCACAAAGAACAAGAAAAATGCAGATATCAGCATTAATGGTTCTGCAAGCATGAAGATAGGCTTGAATGTGTAATACACCTGCCAAAAGAAAAAAGAGTTAGGGTCAAATGATTGTCTGGAAATATAAAATAACTAAAAAAGTGCAAATAGGGAGTTAATATACCAAAATGTCAAGCATCAAAGAAGATTGAGACAAAAATAATATCATAAACACCAGTGAAGGAGCATATGTAATGCAAAACAAGGTGTTGGCATATCACCTGGAAAGGAGAGTTGTGCACAGGAACAACATTTTTCTTTTCCAGAACCACCACAGTCCTCCCCACAACATCAAGGTAAGAGTACTTGGTCTGCAGAGAGAGACACATAAAAACACATATCAGAAACACAGGATACTTCTCATGCAATACACATATACAGTCAGTTACTTTAATTTGAGACAAAACAATTACATAGCACACTCCCTAGAGAAACACAACCAAAAGTTTTACCCAGGGAGAAAATCAATATCCTCCATCATATGGATACTTTGAGAATGGAATTATAGCTTGTATACATATGAACTAAAAAAGTAGAACATAAATATTTATGCACTCTGTAATAAATTTCTAAATTTACCTCCAGATGTTGATCTACTGTAAACGGAACAACAGCAGAAGGGTCTTTTGATCCCTCTGGCAGCACAACCTGAAATAAAAGGAAATTTATAATAGAGCATTGTTGGACAAAAAGATACAAGCATCTATGTAGAAGAATTGGAGATTGGCAATATGATTGCAATCTCATAATAGTAAACATACTTTGATGGTCAACTTGTCTACCACTGTCTCCACAAGGGGGCAACCAAAGCTAAAATTGAGGTAACGCCTGTCATCAGATGACTCAAAAAGGAAGTCTTGCAATGGAAGCCCATATCCAATGACAAAAGTGGCTTTCCAACCTCCAAACAAAGGATAGCGCGGTTCAATCTCAAGTTCTGACTGCAAAAAATGCATTTATTCAACATTTGTGAAAATGAAAAATGCATGTAATCAGCTCAAAAGATTGAGATATATTTCAAAACTATTATACCGCAATGTTTGCCTCCAATTAAAATATGAACAATGTTTTGAACATGTTGAAAATATGTATTCAGGAAACCCAAAAGAAAAGCGTTTCTGTGGTTCTTTACCATGACAAAACTGCTCTGGTGAAATTTAAGAATACAACAAACCAGAGAGCAGAAATGGCTTTTTGAAACAAAGTTTGTGAATGCTGTTAATAAGTTATCCCCTGAACTACAGGCAAGCACACACTATCTGGTACCTTCCAAGAATCTGTGCGTAAATGCGATGATGATATGTTTCCTATTTCATCTCGGTAGTAGACAGAGTGAACTCTGGGAGGTAGTCTTGCCAGGAGGTGTCTGAAGGAGGATACACCACTAAAAGATGGCCTAGATTGATATTCAACCCTGCCAAAGGGAAGCTTCATATCAAGACTTTAAAGTTGAAATGCAAACAGGAAGACTTCATTGGAAAGAATGTATATAATCTATTCAGAGATTTAAATTAGTAATAATAGAAAAGCATCACATATTAATGACAGCAGCTGCCAACTGTACCTTGAAAAAATGCCTTTGTGTCGGGCACCAGCATGAACCAACTTGTAATGCTCCGTAATCTGAAGGCTGCCCCAGTGTGATATTTCCACTTCACGTACAAGCTCCTCAACAACAGCAAATGGGTTGTTATTCTCAAAATGAATAAGAATTGGAGAATATTGAAACGGAGGACGATCCTCATATGGCCCGTACTTCACTTCAGTACCTGCTCGGTTAGTGCGATCCAGACTAGTGTATGATTCAACCTTAGTACTTGGCGTCTTAATAAAAGTTGTCTGCTGGTTAATATGATATGGTGACAATAGCAGTGCAGAATCACGGTAATATACCAACTGTGATTCTGATTGGCCAATCTCCACCGGGAAAGGCTCTTGAGAATGAGTAAATATATAAAGCACTTCTAACGTTGCAGTGTCACCGGAGTTCAATGGATTAACCAATGAAATAGCAAAATATTTAGTTCCATTTGGAGCATCAGGTAGATCTGTTGGCTTTACATCAAGACGTGTATAAGTTTTCTTCTTCCGTTTTCCAGTAGTTGCCAATGCTTCAATAAATGCTAGATGATCAACTTGAGTTGGAGGAAAAGTAAGAAGAATTTCTGAAGCAGTACTTGTCCCAGCATTCTCAACCTGAAAAAGAACGCATAAAATTGACATGATATCTTAGGCAAAGCTATAAAGATGTTGATATTTGAGATATTTAACCATTCAGTCCTCCACCAGACCATAGCTTTGGGGTTTAGCAATCACTTATGACCAATTCAAGTTATAAATGGCATCAAAATTCAAGAATAAAATGTTTTTGAATTTGGTGGATTACAATCAAACCAAAACTTCAACATCCAGAGAGTAAAAACTGGCCATTTTATTGTTTCTTATTAATTTTTTAGCTAAAAAGGTGAGCATGCTGTAACTATTCAATGAAGTTTTATGAATGAGTCAGAGCCTGGAGGGGAGAAAGACAAATTAAAAATCTATGTTGATTGATTGTTTTAAAAAAGAGGTTCGGCCCTAAAACCATCCAAGGAAAGAAAAAAAACTGTCAATAAGTAAATCTGAAGCACCACGAGGAAAACCAAACATTATATCTGATCCTGAAAAAGCCTTTTTATCCACTAATATTTAATCACAGCAGAAAACTAAAGGAAATACCTTCAGAGTCAAAAACACCTTAATGATGTGCGAACTCAAGTCAATCTGCACAATAATCAGTGAAAGGGCAAAATCAGAACAATGTATCACTACTCAACTTAAGAAGTAAAACCTCACACAGAAAATTATAACATTTGGTCCTAATCCAAAAACTAGCGTGAAGAGGAACCTCGGTCTACTGTTTTTTAGGACCAAGCAAATCCCAGTTTCACATAAAGCCACATCATCCTACAATCTTTAGGAAGCAAAAAATCCTACAACCTAAAACTCATACTAAACAAATACCTCAAGCCATTGGCAGCTCAAGAGGTCGATGATAGCCTCCATTTCCAAATCAAATACTGCTAAAGTTCCAAGACATCATCTGCTTTCTTTGACGAGTAATGCAGACATTCAAATTCTCGATAAATACTCTTTTATACAAACTGATGCCACATTATCACAAATATCATTATCATATTATCTACTTTAACATATTTGATTTAGTTTTAAATTTCATTCCTTTGATCAAAGAGTTTATAATTGTAGTATTCCACAAAATACAATAGAAGTCAACCTAAAATACAGTAATTAGTAACTAAAATAAAATTCACTAATATTACAGAATTACGTCGTTACAAGACATAGAAAAACATTTATTAATCATCCGCTCAACAATCAAACACACTATAAAACCCACCTCGCTGATAGCATAAAAATGAAATAGCAGGCTTCTAAGCCTAATATTATCGAACAAAATTTGAGCAAAATGTAAATTGACAAAGAAAATTTGATAAATCGAGCTTACTCTACGCTCGGCATTGATGATTCGGATCTCGTTAGAGGAGGATCTGACGAGAATTACGAAAAGGGATAGGATTGTGAGCGTTAGGATTAGCCGTGTCCTTGACGGAGCGCCCATTGCTGCTGGACTGCTGGTTTCGTCGCTGATGATTCTTCTCTTCTCTAGCGCAGTTAACGAGCAAAGCAACTGCAGTGTCAAGTCTCTTGCTTTGTTCCAGTAAGTGGAAGTTAATAACTGGGCTACTGCTCTGGGCCAATATTTGGGTCTTTTTTTGGGTTCACTGTTCGGTTATTTTAAATAGCCCCAGTTGGCTGTCTAAACTTCCCCCTTTTTTTAAAGTTTTTTTTTTATTTTCCAGAGAATAAAAACATATTATTTTGCCAAACCAAATGTTGATTGGCTCAAGAATTAAATTTGATTTTGATGTGTTATTTTATAAAGTTATTACATAAAATTGATCAATCTCTTCCTGTGAAGTTTTATTTATTTATTTCTAAATAAATCACCATGCATGCATGGTTATTAAAACCATTAGAATTTTGCTGCCGATAACTTCTTTTTTGTCATTCCATTTTATTAATTGTAATGCCCCAATTAGGGTGGCAATCCGTGTTTGCATGTCATGTTGGTGTCGTGTTAGGATATAAACTAATAAAATTTTGGCTAACATAGATACAACTCATTTGCTTATTCATGTCAAGATTTGAAACGCAAGTATAACCCGTTTAATAAATTTGTTACCTATTTAGTTAACATGTTGTAATTATATTACATTAACTCACATAACCTACTTAATTATTATATATATATCCAACCATATTCTATTTATGCATGTTAATTAAAATGATCCACCAATATGAACAATTATTAATATAATAAATAATTAAAATAATTTGACTTTGCTATTAAATAGGTTAATTTATTTTTTAATTATTTGTTTTCAACACAATATGCTTAATTATTCATGGATTGGTGTGTTAAACACCCTAAGCACGGATCTGACACATTTAATTCGTATCGTATTCGTATGGTTTCGAAAATTGTCACCCCTTTCCTCAATCTTACTTCCGTGATAATGTTGATGTGTATGGAATCAACCATTGATATTGAAATAAACCTTTTGCATTCTTATTAGAATATTAGCATAACACAACTATTTAAAACACTATAGATTAATTAACAGTCACTACTACTGGTGAAGTAACATGATGTTTACCATCTGTCCACACTACTTTACCGAACTTGCTAGGCATGTCTTCATCATCTAGCAACGCCACCTTTTTAGCTGAAATCCGGACCTTGTAAGTTTGTTTCTCACCTTTCTCTTTGAACACCAACTGTTGAGGATCAACTGTTATAGTGACACCTTCTGGGCTGGTAATGCTTGAATCATAGCTTGATGCAAAATCACTTACATGCGTTACTGTTCTTGTCACCAAAGCTTCTGAATTGGAAGAATCGAAAGCAACTGAAATAGCCGGGTAATTCAGGTCCGATGGGTTGCTTATCTTGCTTGAACTACAATTCACCGACCTCTTGGTAATTGTATGAATGTGTTGAAGGCTATAGTTTGATGCACAAAGAAAATCAACATAATCTTCAGCTGTTATATCGTAGACCAAACCAGGATCCAAGGCCTTTTGAGGGTCTACATGTCCTGCCCCCATACCCCACACATTTGTTTGACTAAGATCTTTCTCATCTAGTAAAGGGTTACCATTTTGATCATGCGTGTAAGCAGTAGTCATCATTGCTGATTTGATCATGGCCGGGGACCACTGAGGATGGACCGCTTTCAAAAGAGCAGCAATTCCTGATACATGCGGGCAGGACATAGATGTGCCTGAGATTATATTGAATTCAGTGTGCCTCGTATCATCAGGCAACTGAGTTGGGGAAGACTCATTAGACCAAGCTGCTAGAATATCAACACCAGGTGCAATTAGATCAGGTTTAATGATGTAAACTGATAGGGGATTCGGTCCACGAGATGAGAAAGCTGCAACAATTGGTGCTGGTTTTGATCCCAACTGAGTGTCATGAAACACCATTGTGGCTCTTGGTTTCTTGGTGGATGATATGTAGTGAAGAAGTTTTTCACGGGCTGATGCAGTAATGGACAATCCAGGAATCATTTGTGCATCAGCTACCAAACCTTCACCCGTTGATGGTGTATTAGCAACAACCACGCCAACCCCACCAGCGTTTTTCACAGCAATGCCCTTGCCAGCACGTGGAGACTCTCCACGGTCACATACCACAATCTTACCATGCACCAACTGTGGATCTAACGAGTTATTTCTGCAAGTTCCTGACAGTGAAACATCGCCTGCATACATTATCGGCAGGTATGTCATGTTTGACAGTGGATTTCCCTTATAAAGAGAAGATCCCGTAATTTTAGTACCATCCCCAAGCAACAAATCGGCGGGGAACTTTCTGTCAATGGTACTAGCACCAACCGTGAGAATCCAAGGTGCTACATTTGTTACAGTCTCGGATTCGAACCCCGCATTGCCTGCAGCAGCTGAAATAAGAACTCCCTTTTCCATTGCACCAAATGATCCAATAGCGATTGCGTCCCTGTAGTATGGCTCTGCCCTCGAAGAGCCTAGCGATATAGAAATAATATCAACTCCATCTTCAACAGCCTTGTCCATGCCAGCCAGAATGTCAGAATCCATACAGCTTTCAAACCAGCAAACTTTGTATATAGCAAGTCTAGCTTTCTCCGCAATCCCAGACGCTTCACCCTTGGCAAAACCAAGAAGAGAGGCATTAGTAACAGGGCGCCCCGCAATGATTGAGGCTGTATGTGTGCCATGTCCATCAGTATCTCTTGCTGATCGCTTTATGAAATCGTTGCCTTTGCTTCTACGTTGGTTGCTTTCTAGGGAGCCACCGAAGTATCGAGCACCAATTGTTTTTTTGTTGCATAAGCTTTTTGGGAAGTCTTCTCCTCCATTACATTCACCTTTCCAACGAGAAGGAACCGGGTCGAGGTCGTGGTCTTGGAAAC
The DNA here is from genome assembly GCA_013180625.2 of Boswellia sacra. Taxonomy (NCBI): domain Eukaryota; kingdom Viridiplantae; phylum Streptophyta; class Magnoliopsida; order Sapindales; family Burseraceae; genus Boswellia; species Boswellia sacra. The sequence goes on along the minus strand of SNVD02015555.1, from coordinate 1,027,465 downwards.
TTCGACGTTCAGGCCAAAGGCCAGAATCAAGCACTCCGATTATAATGTTGGAGCCATAGTTGGATTCTTCAAGAAGGTCATTTGTGGTTTTGGTGGGGTTGATGAGTCCAAGGAACTCAGGTGATCGAGTTGTTTGAATATGGCGCTTTCGGTCAGGGATGATTGCGAGAATTTCTGGGTGTTTTTTGAGTTGCTGGGCTTGTTGCATGGCGAGTCTTGTAGAGAAGCCATGGAAGACAGTTTTGTAAACATGGATGATTTGTCTATTGTTTTTTGCTTGGGAAATCGTGTCGTTTTCACGCAACAAAGAGTTGGAGCTTAGACTTTCGAGGATGGACTTGTACCAATCTTCTACATCAAAAAACTCGGATGGTTTCATGTCATTTTGAACTCGGACTATGAAACCCTTGCAACTTTGGACAGCGTTTTCACAGGAAATCAACAAGTTGAATGATAGAAAAATGGTGAGAAGAGTTACAATGATACCCATTTGGGCCATGACCGTGAGAATGCAGTGTTCGAGAGTGAGAGTTTTAGTTCCTAAAGTGAAACTGAACTTTGTTCTTTATATTGGGTTGCATAGGTAAGAACTCCCTATTGGTCTCTCACTTACTTCTAGGAGAAATTGTGCCTTTAATGCAATTAGTTACGGAGTAAATGTCTTGACTCTTGTTTTATTGTTTTCTCTAACAATCATTATGAGTTTTGTTTCAGTGAGGAATCAAAACCACAAATGATGGATAATAGCTTAACAAGTCATGTGATACAGAAACAGCTTTAATGGCAATTAATTTTTTAAACAGTTTCTTCTTGATTTCAGAGTCTCTTCATTAAAAGAGTTGAACAAATATTAAAGAGAAAACCAACAATGAGACAAGTAACGGTTACATATTTGTATATATCATTTGGAAAAGCGAAGCTAAAAGACAAGGAGGGTAGAGTTTGAAGTAAAACATCAAAAACTTTTGGTATGAAGTTGATAAATCAGTTATTTAATAACAAATGAAGACATTAATGTACATTACATCTTTTGCAGCAATGAACTAAGAATCGAGCAAATGAACATTAAAGTTCCAATCTTTATTACTTTTTTGTTGCTTGAACTCCGTGTATCCCATCGCTATTAAGATCATACCATTTGAATTACGATTAAAATTGGGGTGTGGGGGTGGGGGGCAGGGGTGGAGGGGTTGGGTATTTGTATTATTATTATTATTATTTCAAAATTTTCATCTTTAGTTAGTATCTACAAGCTTACTGAGATGTTTTTATATATAATTTACTCTTTTAATATACTTAATTGTTTTGTGTTCCCTTAATACGTGTTAAAAATTCTTTTAATTATTTTTTTGTCTCATTTATTAGACATGTTATAATTTAAATGGTAATTAATAATTTTATTAATTACCATTTACAACCTTAGTAATTACTGAGGATTACAATTTAGTGGATGATGTTTCATCTCAACAATATGTGTAGGTACTAGCTTTAACTAGTTGACTTTTTTTTGGTTTCGTTAAACTTGTTTTGTGATCCAATCCCATTTTATGATTTGGGTAATCTAAATTCATAATAATTAAAAAAATAAAATAAAAAATATTTTATCTCAACACATTGGAATTGAAATAATGTGGAGAAATTCAATTTGCCTACAGGGTTTTAAAGTGAAATTTTAAAACTTATTGAAATGTTTTCATATTTTCTTTTTAAATCTAAATTGAGAAGTACTTCAAAAAAGCATATGGTATCATAAATATGTGTGTTTGTCAAAAAGTGGGTTTTAATTTATGTTATGTTGACAAAACATTTCTTTGAATGAGAAGTACTTTTAGTTAGAAAAACACTTTCAAACACATTTTATGTTTAGCGTTATGATCCTCACTCTCAGTAGAAATGTGAAACTATATATATGCGCCAAACTCAGAACATTAGAGTAAATAATATACATAGTATAATAGTAAGTATAAAGCAAGGATGAGAAAGGCATTGAAAAACGTATCAGAATTTGATCCATTCTGATTCCCAAAACGTATAAATCTTACACTGACTGACTCTTCATCTTCAATCAATAAGAATTTCAATAACAAACATTTATTAATACAATTAATAAATAGAATTAACTGTTTTTTACTTGCTACCAAACACTGCCTTTTTCCTTGTAACAGCAGCAACCGATTCTGCTCCTGGATTTTCCCCTTTAGACTCGGGACCATCTCCCAAAAGCTGGAAAACAATTGCACATATTGCAAAAAATTAAAAAGGGCCATAATTTATTTTTTATTTTATTTTTTTTGGTTCTGTTTTCATCATTATCACCGTTTGCTATTGCTTTTCTTGTTTTGTGTTTTGACGAGTTGATGTCTTTGACGCACTTTGGCAACTCTTTTTGATTATAACAACAAAGTGTTGTGGCGTTGTTATTGTTAAAAGTGTTGCATCATAATAATAATAATAATAATAATAATATATGGCGTGCATGAAGCTGGGATCTAAATCTGAAGTCTTTCACCTTGATGGGCAAACCTGGTCTGTCTGTCTTTTCCATTTTCTTTTCTTTTCTTTTGTATTTTTTTTGTACTGATTTTGATTGTGAGATATTTACATTGTTGGCTTTGAATGAGGGCTCTTGTGCTATTGAAACTTACTTATGGTGTTTGATTTATTTCTAGTTCTTTTAGTTATAATGCGTTTTTATGGTAAATTTAGAATGCGGGTTTGTTATAGCAGTGAAAATCGAGTTTTGGTTTTGAGTTATTGACCGACCGACTGTTTTTTCCTTTCTGTTTATCGCTTTTGGATGAGAAAATCTAATGTGGATGGTTTTCTTTGAGTGTAATTTATTATGTTCATGAGCTGATTATGAAAGTTTTCTATAGTTTTTGACTTGTGATATATGAGAAAGATATGCGGAAAAATAATTTTGCGTATCACTTCACAAAACTAGACTAAATGTGCGCATTTGGCTAGTTTCTGAATTCATATTGTCTAGCAGTTGTGTCATCTCCAGTTTCAAGTGTGCGAGTTTGTGTACCTGTATGTAAATTTTGACCTGTGTTATCACTTTTGTGAGCCCTTCTGGATTGGTGGAGTTCTGAAGGCGAGAGAGGGAGGAGCGGTCACAAGGACAGGCATTGAATTTGTGGAGAGAGTTTTTATGAACCATGCTTGTAAGGAGAAGGTTTGTGTAGATCTGGACCGTGGATTTGTTTGGTAAGATCCAATTTGGGACCTTGATTGCTGGTTTGTGAAGTGGAAACAGGTTTACAATATACCTTCGGCCCAGTAGAGGGGTTTTAGATTTGGAATATTTTGGATCAGTTAAACAGTGACAGTCTCATTATCAACTTCACTGCTGGTTTAAGTTTTCCCGTAATCGTTAGTCTCAAGAAATTTGTGGTGGTTGGACGTGGCTCAAGCTGTAGTATATTCATACATTCAATTGGGTTTTCAAGTGCTTCTATCTTCTCAAAAAGATAAAATTCTCTTTCTTTTGTTTTATAATTTTGATTGTTGAATGATGTCTATATGTTTCCTTGCTCTGAATTCTGTGTCTCTGAACATAGATGCTGAATTTGAAGGTTGAGACTATCATTTAATTGACAACATCACTTCCAAGTACTTGAGTTTCTGGTTGCACTTTGAGAGTGATATTCCTTTTACTTTATAGCATCCACTTTGGTGCAGTTGAAACCAATATGCCATTTTTACAGGCTATGCTCATCTGGGCTTCCAAGCGATGTCATTATTGAAGTTGGAGAATGGTCTTTTCATCTGCACAAGGTGTGTTCTACTTGTCCAATCCTTAACCTTTATTTCCTATTCAATCATCATAACTCTAATGTCTAAACTTAAATGCCGTGGTTAAAAGTTGGCGGGCTTGTCATGGCTCACATTTAAGGGCTGAATGAAAATAACTCAAGTGCACGTGTAAGGCTCAATTCTGTTTAGTTGCACACTCATGCTTTGAAGCTGGCCTTGCATTTCACCAAGACAAAAAAAAAATAAATAAATAAATAAAGATCACTATTGCTATTACTATTATTATCATGTTAGAATTGGATTTTGATTTGTCATGCCTCGGCTTTGATTTACTTTGCTTGCTTTGCCTTGTAGGAGAACAAAAGTTTTTCTTCCACCTTTGCTTTTCGAAACTGTAGACACCATGTTCTGCTGTATGATTTTGTGTCTGGTTTTTTGTATTTCCTAGTATTTTTAGTTTTATTATTTGCTTTGTGGGCTGCCTTTGACTCTTTTCCTCAACATACCCACCAGTTTCCACTGCTGTCCAAAAGTGGAGTATTGGAAAATCTAATTGCAGAATTTTCCGGTGAGACTCCAAAAAAGTGTGTTCTGCAACTTCATGACATACCTGGTGGAGCAAAAGCCTTCTTGCTTGTAGCCAAATTTTGTTATGGTGTAAAAATAGATCTCACAGCATTAAACGTAGTCAGTCTAAGGTGTGCTGCTGAATATCTTCGAATGACTGAAGATTATGGAGAAGGAAATCTCATTGCACAAACAGAAACTTTTCTTAATGAAGTATTTGGTAACTGGACAGACTCGATAAGAGCTCTTGAGACCTGTGAAGAGATTCTACCACATGCAGAAGAGCTTCACATTGTTTCAAGATGCATCAATTCCTTGGCAATGAAGGCTTGTGCAGATCCAAGTTTGTTCAGTTGGCCTCTGTCAGGCCGCCCTGATATGCATAGTCCAGGAGGAACAGTGTTATGGAATGGAATAAGCATGGGAGCCAAGCAACAAACACTGACTGAGGATTGGTGGTATGAGGATGTGTCTTTCCTTAGACTTCCACTGTATAAAAGGCTGATTCTGGCTGTTGGAATGAGTGGCATAAAGCCTGATAGTATTGCTGGGTCCCTCATCCACTATGCAAAGAGGCATCTCCCCTTGCTGGGCAGACAATCAAGCTTCCAGAATGGAAACCATGTTGCCCCAGGATCAACTGTTTCTGCCCCATCTGAACTGGATCAAAGGAATCTTTTGGAAGAAATAGTGGAATTACTTCCTGATCAAAAGACTGTGACACCAACCAAGTTTCTGCTTAGGCTTCTGCGCACGTCAATGATTCTACATGCCAGCCTGGCATGTCGAGAGAGTTTAGAGAAAAGGGTTGGAGCCCAACTGGATCAAGCAGCTCTTGAAGATCTTCTAATCCCCAATATGGGGTACACAGTGGAAACCCTCTATGATATTGACTGTGTTCAGCGGATTCTCGATCACTTCATGCTGCTCAATCATGATACCATTGATTCAAGTTGCATAGTTGATGAGGGACAGTTGATAGGAGGTTCCCATTCACTGACACCAATGACGATGGTGGCTAATCTGATGGATGGATATCTGGCTGAGGTAGCACCTGATGTTAACTTGAAGTTACCAAAATTTTTATCACTTGCCGCTGTCATTCCTGAGTATGCCAGGCCATTAGATGATGGAATCTACCGTGCAATTGATATATATCTCAAGGTAAGGATTGATTACTGTTTTTGACCTCCTTATTGGCGATATATCTTGCCAAATTCATGATTAGTTAGAGACTTCATCATTTCCGAAAAGCCTTCAGTGTTTTTTGGTAACACAAGTCATAGGAAACATTATTTTTCTTGATGGTAAAATTACAATTATTCTGAACAATATTTCAATATAGGTGCTTATTGTAATGAATTAAAAAGACAGGACAATAATTTGTAGGTTGATGTTATGAGTCTGCTGTCCCATCTCATATCTGTTTGTTCAATCTTGACGTGAATAAACCAAGAAAATTATTGAATATTTGTTATGCATTAGGTACGAGTAGACATTAAATTAGTTTCTTGTCCTGTTTGTGCTTGCTTTGGCAAGGGAATCAGCATAGCAGTGTCCACTATGGCAATTTTCTGCAATGCACTTCCAAATACGTCCTAGTTGCTTATTCCATCTTTTGCATAATGCTGACCAGTTTCTCAACTTCAGGCCCATCCCTGGCTTACAGATTCTGAGAGGGAACAGATCTGCCGGCTCATGAACTGCCAGAAGCTCTCACTTGAAGGCAGCACCCATGCAGCCCAAAATGAGAGGTTACCACTTCGAGTTATTGTCCAAGTCATATTCTTTGAACAACTTCGGCTCCGCACCTCAATAGCTGGTTGGTTCTTTGTTTCTGACAACCTTGAAAACTTACAGAATCCAAGTGGGAATCTTGCACTCACCAGAAATGATGGTCACATCCAAGAAAGAAATGGTCAAGATCCCAATGTAGCAATGGGCGACATGAGAGAGCGGGTTTCTGAGCTTGAAAAAGAATGCTTGAGCATGAAGCAAGATATTGACAAGATAGTTAAGACAAATAGAGGCTGGAGCATTTTCCCGAAAAGGTTCCCATTTAGATTAAAGTCAAAATCTGGTGATACAAAAGCATCAAAACCCTGCAATCCCAAAGAATCACCCTCATCAACAGCGCCACTCATGAATGGGGGAGAAAATCACAATAATGGTGACAAGGGACATGAGCATTTGAACTCATAGACAAGAAAGTTTCATTTTCCTTTAGCATCTCTACCTATTGAAAGCTAGATGGGTACTTGTTTGTTTGTGTTTTAGTCAATGCTGTAATTATATTTACATATAGTCATCTTGTTATGGAACATTAGATGGTAACAGGGGGTATTTCGTTTCCATCCTTGGTGATAATCAATCCAATTTGTCTTAGTTTTGAACACCTTGTAGCTGGAGCTCTGCGCAAGTGGAACTTTGTTTTATGTACATAGCCGAAAATTGATGGTTTCTGGTAAGATCATGCCAATGTTCTTGTAAATTTGTTGAAACCCTTATGGACTGAATTCAGGATAATTATTATTTTTTTTTTAATTTTACATCCTGAAAAGTAGGACTGCATCATCTCAAAAGTTATGATTTTCCTGCATGAAAAGAGAATTGTTGCTGAAATCGAGTTCTATCTGCACATATCATTGTTGGTCTTCTTTCTTAAAATTTCTTTAAACATCACAACCAGTCAAAATATTAATAAAATTTTTCTTAGATTTAAAACAACCATAATCTCCTTTCACAATTCCAACTCATTTTTTAACAAAGATTTTATACCAAAAAAATACTGTAATTTAGCACTTAACATCTTGTAAAGTACATAGAAATTATAATTACAAGTTCCAAGTAACAATATGATTGATTTTATTGGGCCGCCTATTATTGGGTCTCATTCAGCCCAATCCCCGCAGCCTCTTTCAGTCTCTCCCATCTTCTCTCCAACCAAACAGAAACTCTGATTCAAAAGCAAGGCCGGCCTCAGTGATTTTGCAAGGAAAATGACAACGCTCGAAACACAGGCAACAATGTCGGAGTCTTCGAAACCCGAAAACGTTGCTGCAGCGTCTGCAAATATTCAGAGTTCGTCGTCGTCTTCGTTCAGAAGGTGGGGTAGGAAGCATCCCTTCATAAGATACGGGCTGCCGATGATTTCGCTGACGGTTTTCGGGGCAGTCGGGCTCGGTCATCTCCTCCAAGGCAGGTTCGTGCAATACCCCTTTCGGATTTACGGTTCTATTGCTTTCTTTTGGCATCTCCTTACTAGATGAGACTAGGCAGCAGAGTTCTAGGTCCTTTGTTATTGGAATTCAATTAGCGAAGAGTTGGGGCGTGTAAATTGATGATTGAATGATTAGGAAACGCATGTGGGTTCACTTGCACTTGATAAAATAATCATCTTTAGTGGAAGAGGCGACGGATAGAAGGAGATATGTTTCTTTGTTCTGAGGGTTTACTTACTGAGACAAATTGGTGGAAAACCGCATTTGATCGGTTTGTGATGGATTAAAACTGAACCAAACCCTTCTTTTTTTTTTGGGAGCTGGGTTTGGAGCAAATTTTTATGGTTATTTAGGTAGGTTTGAGATAATTCGATTGCCTCCTTGAAGCATAATTGTTTATGAAAGTTGAAATTTCTTTTTGAAATGAAGTAATTTTGGAGTTAGCGTCTTAATGTCATTATCTTCTTGTTTTTCTAAAATGTGATGGGGCTTTGTAGTTCAGCAAGGATATTGCAAAGGTGAAAGATGATCAGGAGTGGGAGATTATTGAGACTAAGAAGGCGCTGTCGAGAACGGGACCCTTGGATGCATATAAGCCCAAAAATATCTCACTGGAGGAGGAGCTAAAGGTACTTCAATTTTTGTGGCAATATCAAATTTCTATGAAGTCTGTTTTTACTTCATTTTTTCTTTCTTTAAATTACCTGATGTTTGATTGTTTGTTTCTCTATTTTATGATGATGGATGACGGTTTGTTTCTCTATCTTATAGGCTTTGCAAGCAAAAGTGGATATAAATAACTACGAGTATAAGAAAATTCCCAGACCAGATGAGGGAAAGTCAGGCTAGTCTAATGCTTTCTTTTCATGGTTGTTGTATCATTATATTACTCTTGGGCATTTCATTGCAATGCAAGGGCTTGAAATTTTGTATCAAGATTTTGTTAGAATAAAATTTCTTTTTTCGTAAATGAATTTTCCTCGTCTACTGTCCAGTATTCAGCTGATGTATTTGTTGGAATAACTTGGAAGCTGTAGCGATTGATGTTTCGGTATCCTCATTAACTGCAAATGGATAGCCATATAGTATTACATTTTTTCCTTAATTTGTCGAGAGTAGATTAGTATATCAAATTTCTACAAAGCAAGTCCATTGCATTTCAGCGTTAAAAATACACTAGATTTGATGTAGCATTAGGGGACAAGTTATGTTCGCCAATCTGGTTCCTCTTTACATCTCATATGCGGATAGTCAGGAAACAAAAATGAAGAGTAAAGCAAGGAAATAAGTGGCATGCATGCATCCCATTGCAGACTTCATAGTGGAGGTGGAGGTCCGGGAGGAACAAGATCTGGACAGCATCCTGTAAAGAGACCGCAGCAGCAGAGAAACCAGAAGCTGGAAATTAAAGAGAGGAAAACATTGAAACCCTCAAGTAAAATAACAGCCAGTTATCTCATTTCATGACTCAAGATTTGGGAGAAAGAAAGAGAGAAATCATACCATGACATTAATGGTAACTTAGGCCCTCCACTTGATGGACTTGGTGGCGGTGGTAATGTATCTGGCGGAAGAGGTGGATCCATTTGTGATTTGAGGAAGTTGAGGTAACCAATTTGATTAAGGTTCAGAAGTATCTGTAAAGAGAGCTTTAAGCTTGTAGTGGATAAAACATTTCTTTTCAATGAGAGAGAGTACTATTCATTGACTTGGTGCAACTTCCTTTCTTCTCTTGATGCTTCCATCTACCAGTCAACACTATACGTATCGCATGAAATCATCCTTGGATATCCCTCAGCTCCATCCAACTTTTTATATAATTTTTATTTTTATGCATTTTTGCTAATATATTTCACCAATTCACTATCTGAAAGTTTGCAACAGTGACTCTGATGAATTGTAATTACAATCGCTTTATTATGATACGCATTGACTACAGGTAGTTGATTCTTATATGTTCACAGTTCAAGTAGCATAACAGGATATCTAGCTTTGCTACAGATAATTGGACTGACTGATGAATGATGAGCATGAATATCATAACATTAAGAAAATTGAGGGCCGTCTTCATTGCTTGACTCCTGTAGACATTAAACTGACAAGAGTCCAGCAGCGTCAATTCGAGAATTGGTGTCACTTGACGCACTTTATTGCAGTTGAGCTGACTAAAAAGAAAAAGATTAAAAAGCAAAAGAAAAAAGTGATCATGTGGGTCAAACTGATTCTTTCTGCCTTGTCTTTGCCCTCGGAAATTGTTGCAGAGAAGTCTACTTCAGCAAATTTTTTTAAGACAGATAGGTTCTCTGGACAATAAGTTGAGGAGACAACGCTTCTCAGGCGTACCAATTCGTATTTCAGTGACCTTGGTAGATTCCATTCTGCAGAAGTCTTCAGGCCTGTAGTAGCACGTTCGCTAAGCTTTATCAAGGAATCACTTAAATCTGCTTTGGATTCTTAAACCTAATACGGCCTATTCGCAAGAGCTGAAATAAGACGCAGGACTCACGGGGTCTGTGCCTATTTCTCAGTTTGTAACCAAGCAGCCTGTAGTGTCCTTATTCATCCTGCCTGGCGATGTCCTCAGATTCACAGGCAAACGCAAGAGGTCTTTAAAGTTTCGCTTTCTTGTCATAAGATGTTCCATATTTTGCTTTCTATATCTGCTTTGACACGATCCTCGTCAGCTTTTTACTTTTGGTTATAGATCCTGAAAATGGTATTGATATCTCGCATTCACTATTTTGTCCTGGGGTTGACTGTCAGCACTTCCATGATAACGATTTTACACTTGGAGAGGCTGATTATAGTGTCTTTATTTCTATGATGAGAAGACATTACTAAAAAAGAGTTTTGATAAAATTTAGAAATCATTTTACATGAAATGCACCTTGCACATGTAATATTATAATGTGTGTGACATCGACTCATTCTTAAGAAATAGTCTGATATTACATATTACTAACATAACATCTGCATTAAATATTGTGAGTTTGATAACTTAATGGGATTGATTTTAAAGCAATTTCTAGAGTTGTCCAAAAGTCTCGCTCAAATTGTTTTTATTTTTTTCCCACCATGTGCATTTGTGTTCAAGTGGGGTTTACACGCGCGGGCAGACACACACACACAGAGAGAGAGAGAGAGAGGCAAAAAAAAAAAAGAAAATAAAATAAAAGTTTATATAAAGAATTGAGAGCAGGTAAATTATAGATTAGGTGAAGAGTTCACCCAAACCATTTCGAAGATTACAAACTTATGCACTGTTCTTCCAAGAGAATCCATTGCTCTTTATGTACACACCCCCAACAACACAAACAAAGAAAAATAATGTTGTAAAGCCTACCTAGTTTTTCCCCTCTTTTTCCCAAATATATTCCTTTGCCCTTACCCCAGTTTTTATTCACTTACACATACAAGATGAGCAAAATCACAGCCAAAAAAAAAAACCCCTCTTCTTATATTTCCAATTTATCCCCCTTCCCCAAACAAAAATGTGAAAAATACAGGAAAAGAAGGTGCTGGAAACTATTTGAAGATCAACTTCAATATTACCTTGGTTTTGGTTGTGATCCGAATGACAATAATGGTTGAACAAGCCTTTGAGCTGATGGACTACCCAGTAACATGGCCTGTGACCGAGTAAGCATCTCAGCCATTGATGGGGTTTGATAAGACTGCACAAGACTTGAACCATCTGTAGAGTCACCTCTAGCTGTTGCTCTCTGCCATGAGTGTGAACTCAGCCCTGAAAGTATATATGCTCTTCCAGATGCCTCATACACATGCCTGCTTGCCATCCTCTCTTGCATTTCCTTGAGCTCAGCATCCAATGCAAGACAGAGACGATCATTAGATTTAGCTGATGCAGTCTCCGACAGTACCCGTCGACAATTCTCAAGGACTGAAACAGCACCAACTAGATCTCCCTGTTCAGCAGTAGTTCTTGCCAGAGCCATTGCCTCTGCTGCTTGGAGCCGGCTACGTTGCCTGTCCACTTCAATTGATACTACTTCTTGTCCTACTATTTCAGGCCTTCCAATCCTGACTTCATCACTCTCTAATGTTACCATTTCTTTAGTCAGGGGATCCTTATAAATACATCTCACCTTTAACAATGAAGTCTCACGACAATGAGACTCTGCTGGAACGTTAACTGATACCAGAAAATCCCTCTCTTCATCAGCATATAAATCTCCAACATCAATGAATCCAGTGCGTCCATCAACCATCACACGGCTTGGGTAACTTCCCACTTTTAATGAGCCAAGGCGCAGACTTGGGTGCACACACTCAACTCCAACTTGCAGTTCCTGCACTACGACACTCAAAAGCCCCCCAATGCACTGTGCAAATGCATCCTGGATCACAGCTTCAGTCTCAATGAAAGAAAAGGTCCCTCCAGAGTTCTCTGAAATTGAATGCATTGATGAAGCATCATGATCTGTACCAAAGCCAAAAGCATGCACAGGAATCTGGAATCCATTGTCGTCACTTCCATGGATAGACATGGGGAGGAGCAATCGATAATTGGGTTGAAGTTGGTTATCGCCGGAACCATTAACTGTATAAGTATCCTGCCCATCAGACAACAATATAATACTGGCAACAGGATTTTTTTCCCTACGTTCTTCCATTATCTTAGCACCTTTTCTCAGGCCTTCAGCAATGTTGGTCCCACCATTTGCAACCAAGGAATTAACAGCTTGAAGTGCTTGCTGCCGTCCTGTGTCAGACATTCGACGTAGGGGAAAGAGGCGACGTGCTGTGGATGAGAAGGCAATAACTGAGAGCCTGTCGTTGGAACCAAGATTTTGTATTACAAACCCCATTGCTCGTTTTAGCAATGCAAGCTTGGTACCGGCCATGCTTCCACTGATGTCAAGAACTGTGACTATGTCAACTGGAGCACGGGGAGTTCGAGAAAGTTGAGGTAAACTATTATGATTTTTAGGATTTTGTCTTGTAACAGTGGCAGCAGCTTTGAGGTGAACCAACACAGTGAAGTTATCATACGATCTGGACCGTGCTGCTGCTGATACTTCTGGGTATGTTCTGATTTCTACAGCTCTAACAGAACTGTTATCTGCAACATTGGAAATTCTGTCATTGAATACAAATTGGCGATCTAAGGATTCATCATCATCAAACATTCCCGGCTCTGGAGCCTGAAATAGTGGCACAACATGCCGTCGATTCAAATCTCGACGTGGGGGAGGTAATCGGCGAACCACAGTCATCAAAGCATCATTTTGAGGCCAACCTATTGGATTGACCGCCGCCCTCCCAGGGGGAGGATCAAAGCTGGGACCCTGCATGGGAATCTCTTTCCATTTTGCTCTGCAAACTGGACAAATTTGGTTACCATGTTTCACATTTGAGGCGATGCAATGGAAATGGAAGGAATGGGAGCACTCTGCAGTGAAAATAGCATGCCCTCCTCCTTGTTTCATCTTTGTCAAACATATTGAGCAGGTTTGCTGAAATTTTATCAAGAGTAGAAGGACAATATAAGATTACACATGAAAAAATGCAGTAAAATCTAAGACTGGAACTACCACCATTAGTTGAAATACACTTGTGATAATACTACATAGACATCTTATTTAAGAATATTTGTGTTCTAAAGTCATTCAGAAACAACACTTTTCTAGCAAATTACAACAACATTACATAGACAAAATTTTGTAAATATTCCATAGTACACAAGTCACAGATCTCATGAACACTGTAAAGAGTGCTAATGACAGGAATTAATGTCCATCGCAATACAAAGCAAAATCAGAGTACCCAGTATGAAAAAAACTTACGCTCAGCTCTAAAACTAGCCAAGCAGTAGTAAGGAAGAATCTAGAACTTATGTATTTATTTCCCAAATCCATCCCAGCCTTCCAGTTGAGCTGGTTTGTCCAAGGTCATTAAAACCCAATTTAGTTGCAAGTTAAGAGACAAGGATAGAGTCATAGAGAGTGATTGCCATAGTCTGCCTAACCATTTTGACTGAAGCTCCTAAAATTAGTGCAACTAAGAGCAAGTATTTTCTTTTAAAACCCTTACACATCAAATGTAAACCAAGCCTGCCAATCGAAATGTAATTGTGCACTATCGGTATAGGTCGACTAGCAACAAGTATCCAACAGTCAACTATAAACCTAGTTTGGTGGTTGGTTTCTGTTTAAATGCATGATTGCAAAGGTTAGGTATGAATATCCTAGCCCAGAAAAGTAGTGTAATCAGGAATGATGGGAAAGAGAGAGAGATATAAAGAGTCCATTTTGAAAAAGTAATTGATCAGCTACAGCTAGTCAATATTAGGCATCCAAACAAATAGACAACATAAAGAAAGTAAAGCTAAATGTATCAAAAGAGTCGATTTTGAAAAGTTCTCAAGTAACCACAGTGATAGAAATGATGAGCTGGACCTTTCAATACAAATTGGGAGAGAAATGGAAACCATCTATCAAAGGAAGGGAAATCATAAGTTCCTTTATGATACTATCTTTTTAGTCTTTTCTTTACTTCTTTGATGTAGTTCACAACCAGAAAGCTTGTAATTTAACAGTGAACAGAAGAGGCCACTACATAAGCTGCTTTTCTGACCTCCAAGAGGAAAAAGAAAGGTAAATCCTGTAGTCTTCTTTTGACAGCAAGGCTATAAAAAAATGTCGTAAAAGGGACTAATGAATTAACCCCACAAGAGCAAAGAGGAGAAAACAACATTGCATCAAATTAACGAGCTCTATAGTTTTTTTTCATATACTCAGCAAATAAAAGAGATTATGACTTAAACAATTTTTTTTTTTTGGAGCCATTCAGGCCACAAACAGAAAGTGGAGCAAGGAAAAGGAGGTCACAGCCCACAGGAACTCTTACTTTTAAATAAATAACTGCAGCAAACAAAAAAAGGATTGCTGATAATCACAAAAATTGTCATAATATGATGGTTCACATCACATACAACTACAAGAAACTGAGAAATTTCATGGCTCTTTCCCCTGTCTAGACTTGCAAGAAAGGCAACAAAACGAATAAATAATAAGTACCTTCTGAAATTCCTTTTGTTTGGTTTCTTGGCTATGGAATAATGTTGAAACAGGATAGAAAATAAAGGATATGAAAATACAGATTTTTAACCTTTTTAACCAAGAAAGGGAAAATCTCATTCGGCTATAAGGTAATATATCGCCCTGATTGTGCTCAGACTTCCATTTTTGAAACGCCAAAACAAAACAAAAACGAGATTACAACAAACACAATATCCGCAAATAACAAGCTATAAAAAATAAAACCCATAAATAACAAGCTATGATAAAAATAAATAAAAGAAAACTAACGGAAATTAACTCGGCAAACATTTAGCATGGTGGAACTGAGATTTCCATTTTCTAACTTCCCAGGAGAGAACCCAAAACTTCGTTTTTATTAAGCAACCAAAAGCAAGATAACTCAAAAATACGAAACCCATCAATTTAAAAAAAAAAAAACTCATATCCTAAGCAAGCAAGCAAAGCAGATCAACTCAAAAGCATTCCCATCTCAGAAAAACAAAAATCATTGAAAGCATTAGCTTCAGGAATGAGAGACAGGAAACAAACCTTGGAGGATTTACTGCCGCTTTTGGACAACCTCAAGCCATGAGAAGATGGTGTTGGTGTCTTCGGGTGAGGGCTACAGGCGTCCCAATTAGCAGGAGATAGCAGAGCAGCATTAGACAGTCTCTCAGTTGGGTCAACTGAAGAAGAAGGTGGTGATGATTCCTCTAAAGTCTTTGGTACATACACACAAAGATTCAAACCCAAAGCCAGCTTCGCCTTTCTCCATTTACTTCCCATTTTTCACTTCCGAAATCAAGAATCCGGAACCAAAGTCAAGAACTTTAATCCGTTAAGCTCAAGAAAAAAATGAACTTTAACTCAAAACTGCAACTGGGATATTCGTTTTGTTTGGTTTGGTTTGTTTTGTTTTGTTTACTCAAGATGGGTTCTTGGAATGAGAGAGATAATGGTAATGGGTTGGCCTTTAACAAAAGTTAAAATGGAACACGAAAACCAAGACAGAGTGAGAGGTTTAATGGAGGTTTCTTTTGAGAGAAAGAGAGAGTTAAAGGGTTGTGTTTGTTTATGATAATATAATAATAATAATGTGAAATTGTGAACGGGTGAGAGAGGGTGAGCTGGGAATGAGGAGGATGTAAATAAAATGTCAAAGGAAGGGACTGAGTCGCCATAGGAGGAGTACAGAAGAGGTAGTGTTGGCCGCCATTGTAAGCGAAGTTCGAGAGTTTTGACTTGTTGAGTTGAGTTCGAGCTGCAAGAGAGAGAGAGAGAGAGAGAGAGAGAGGGAGACTTTGAGAGTAGTAAAAGGAGACATAAATATAAAAGCACGTTTGGTTTGGTTGAATGAGTTAAAAAAAAAAAAAAAAACTGCTTTATGCAATTATGCTCCCTTCCCTTCCCTTCCTCTTTGCTTTCCATCTTTGTTGTTTTCTTCTTCTTCTTTTACCCTTCTCTTTTGCTTTTATTTTCATCCTACCTTCCTCCCCTCCGCTCCCCTCCCCTCTCCTCTCTTCTTTATTTTCTACCAAATTTTTTATGTTTTGTATAATTTTTGGAATTTATTAAAAAATATATTCAATCATTGACAGCCATTTTGAATTAAAGTAAAACAATTTTTTTTTTGTCTTCTAACTGCCAAATTGTAACTAAATCAACTCTTATTACTCGATACTTTATGAAACGTTTGTTGAGTATACTAACTGGATTGTTTAATATTTGAATGATAATAGATACAAAATCACATTGATTGATTGAGATAAAATAAATTAAGTGTAAATTTGATATTTAAATATTAAATTTGGTTAAATAATTAAAAAAAAAACAGACTACTAAAACAAATTATGGATGTTTTAAATCTCATAGTAATATTTGTAATTTAGATAATTTTAAAATTTTTCGTGATTATGTAAAGACTAACACTTATGTTTTATGAATGAGATGTGTGTCAATGAACTGTTGAAACAAATATCCATCTCCTTTTATGTGCATATCTTATGCAATGGATACATGGTTTTTCAAACAGTCAAACAATTCTCATTATCTCGATTTTGTTTTAAGATGTTGCTTAAAAGAATTTCCCATCTTTACCTCCTAAATGTTTACTTTAACAAAGATGATGATTCAAGAATTTGTCTTAAAATTTTATAAAATGTTCGTATCCGCCGATTAAAATGCAGAACTTAATCAAAATCAATCAACAAGTAAACATTTAATTAACTAAAGAAAGTATCATTGTTTAACTTTAAACTTGAAAAAAAAAATCTAAAATATTATTTCATGTATACATGGGACTCTGGGAGTTGTTCCTCCTTACTAAAATGGGTGACACTATTAACAGTTTTTAGTGTCAGTGGGTAGTGTCAAATCCTCAATTCTCTTGGAAAACTTCCTTTCGACATTAAAATAAAAACAAATTTGCTTAGTGGGATATCTTTTTATTGAGAGCTTCACTATTTATCATTTTTCAAAATTGAAAAGAGTTGCCCATTAGTACATGCATGATGATGATGATGATATATGAATGCGATGGACCCCATGATGATGAATGATTGTTGGGCATGAGTCAACATTCTGGATTTTTATAATCATAGTCATGTTTTCATTTGCACATCAGATGATGATCATGATGATGATAAATAAGTATACCACACGTGCGCATCATCACATGTCAACCCTGTTGACATTGTTAAATTAGATCCCATCACATGACGTGGATTTCTTTTTATTTCTAAAAATAAAAAGAAAAATTAAAAATCTTCTCTATGGGTGTTCAACTTTTTGCATTAGGAATTAAACTTCTATTGTTTAAAAATATCATCGAATGTTGATATATAAAAGTCTAGTAATATTAAAAGGGCTTGTTGCATTAAGTATCGTAAAATGTAATCTAGAATATAAAAACAAGAACAAATTATAATTCTAGGATTTGCAAATACATAGTTATAGTTGACAATTTCAAAATTATCATTAAACTCCCCATCACCCACCAATAAAAATTGTTGAACTTTAATCATATATAACAATGTGCGTTAGTCCATAAGTGCGCAACTACTAGTATTAAGTACGATCGAGTTTTTAAATCAGTTTCCTTTTGAAAATGTTCTATGATACGATACTCCTGTTATCTTTTCGCTATAGTAAATAAATTACTCGGATACGCGTGCAGTTTTGTAACTTTGTTGTTATAATCTCAAACAAAACCTTGGTCTAAGGAGGAGAAGAAGAAGAAGGCATGGCCGGCCTCAAAACTCTCAGTCAATGGTTAAAAATCGGCACATAGAAACCTTCAACATAGCCTCTAAATTTGAATTTTATATAAATGTAGTTTGGTGGATTAGATTAGCATTACACAATTGTTCAAGATAACCATGCATGCACGCTTTTACGATTCTTTGAGACAGACCCTGTTGGCATTGAACTGACTTAGTCTTATTTAATTATTATTTTTTGTGCCTTAAAAATCTCCAAGGGAAATAGGGAGAGGGGTTCGTTTTTTATGTAATTTAACCAGAAGTGGCAGCTAGCTCTCTGTTTTGTTATCCCTGTTTAATGGTTTTGATGAGGGTTAAAAGTGGCTTTGATTTGTGAAGGAAATAAGTTCAGAATTACTATGAATGGGCGCCACCATTAAGTGGTGGAGAAAAGAACGAAAGTTTTAGGTGAGATGGGTATCTTAATAATAAATAATATTGATATCTCATTAACTTCACGTATAGACGATGATAAATGACTTATATAAACTTTGTCCATAAAAGAAGAAAAGTATGTGAATGATTAAATGACAACGTGGTAACAGGGGAATGTTGAAATGGCAATAAAGACGGATTCTAGATTGTAAATATGTACTCAAAATGGACCATTTCAAATCATTCCATTCCAAGGTCACCAACAGAAGTCAGAAGTTGAAGTTGGGTCCAGCAATAACCATTATGGGTGGAATAGTATAGGACACATATGGAACTTGGTTCTCTCCACGAAATATAATACAATTCTCATCATATCTTTCACTTTCTATTGGCAAATTGAGAATATAATTCGAGGTTTGAAAACTGTGTGGGGAAGAATTTTTAGTGGTGGAAGAATTTCTACTATAGCATGTTTTCAGAGGTTGGGTATTGAAGCATCAAAGTTAAAAGTGGTAGTTGGAGTGCAACATTATCCAACTTAACTATCATGCATACACATACACTAATATCACATAAATGTGGATCGTAAACCCTAATATCTTGTATTTGAACTGTGTAAGATGAAAAAACACTCATAATCGCTATTTATCTAATGCGTGTGATTTGTTTATACGTATTTATTTCATATTATGTATTATTATTAGAAGAAGGAAAAAAAAAAGAGTGAGATGATGATGATGATGATGGAGGATGGGGAGGGGGAGAGGTAGGCTTGAGTGGAGTTTTGCTATTCCCACTTTTCTTTACTCACTCAAAAAGACAACCTTTTAAAAGAAAAAATGTTCTATCTTTTTAGAATGGAAAAGTTAAATATTCCTCTCCCCACAAGAGAACATCAACAAGCAACCAAAGCCTGTGACTCCTTTTTATTTTACCTCTTCTTTTGAGAGCACACATGCTTCACACAACTTTGAGAGAGAGAGAGAGAGAGAGAGAGAGAGAGAGAGAGAGAGAGAGAGAGAGAGAGGGCAATGAGTGCACTTCTCTACTCTAGCAATGAGTGGAGATCCATTAACAAAGAATTTTCATAAAACCTCCTTTGTGATTATTGTTGTTGTTGTTGTTGTTGTTGTTGTGCATGAAGTGAAGGGGATAGGATTCCCTTTACTGCCTCTAAATTTGCCGTACTTTCTGGGGCAAGTCAACTACAAAGCTGACTTTATTTTATAAGGGATATGCGCGCGATTGCCAACTTCTCTTATTGTGCTCCCCACTTCCACTATTACTTTTATTCATTATATCTCTCTTCCACAAAAACCTAGCTGAGACACATTTGTACAAAAAAGCCTTTGGAACACTCAATTTACCTTATCTTATTTCTTATTAATTATTACAATAAAAGCCAGCTAGCTAGGGTTTCTCACCCTACCTCTTTGGATACTTAAATATTAATTAGTTAATATATTGTTTTTGTTTTAGATAGTGTTAAGAGCATTTATATTGTGAATAAAATATATAATAATATAGATTATGGAAGCAGCTTTCATTTGAAGGGTATGATAATATTCTTTGAAAGATATTATATAAGCAATAACCATATCTTGTACAGGGGCCAGGGATAACTAGCTTTACTAAACCATGATGTCACATGTATTCATGATCATCAACAAGTCAAACCTAATCCATGCACTTCCTCATCATAGGGTCCTTTTTTTTTTTTTTTTTAAACATCAATATCATGTCCACCCATGTTCATTCTGCTCATGCTTTTTATTCAACTTTTCCCCTTTTTATTTCTCTGTTTCTCTTTATTTCTCCGCTTTTTTTTTTTGTTGGGTCATATTCATATATGGATTCAATTAATCCAGAGTGAAATCCATGTAAAAGTTTGCAGAAATGGCTCCTTCAATCAGGGTTTCTTGTGCTTTAATTTGTATCATTGTTCTGTGAGGCTGGTTTTAACTTATTGGTAATTATTGCGGAGCTTCTAATTTATGGCATGATTACAATAAAATGATCACGCAAACTAAATTAATCAATTGAGTTTGAAAGTTTAAACTTAGCGAAATGCAATAGGATTTATTAATTGGTTGTCCCAATAGAGTAGGGTACTTTCAGAAATATATATATATATATATATATATATATATATATATAAAATCAATAAAGATACTTTTAAATGATTAATGTAGATAAATAATGTATTTTCTGAAGAGTAGGAGAAAAAATAGTAACTGGGAAGAGTCGGGAGGCTGATTTGATTGTAAGAACTACAAGTAACAAAGAAACTAAAGCCCTAAGATTAATTATCTAATGATGTGATTATATTATAAAATCATATAACGTTTATAAAAATAATAATATAGGTGGAATTCCAAAGAAAATTGATGAATTATTATAAATGTAGGCGTAAATTTAAAATAATCAATTTCCTTCAATTAACAATTTGGAAAACCTGAACACTTAGAACTCGAACAAATTATGATTTCTTTAGAACCAACACCATGGGTGGAGTTGGGCTGTTGGGATAAGCGCAATGCTTAATTAGTTTGCGCCAGCCTGTGGGTTTGGACCACCAACAGAAGCCCAATCTCATGATTTGGGCCTTCAGGTTGAGCATAATACTTTCTTGGTTTGTTAGAACCTGTGGTTTGGGCCACAATCCAAGCCCAGCATGTGATATCATTAAGATTAACCTCAACTATTCTTCCACCAGTTGCCGTCTTCTAACCCACGGCAAAAGTGTGTCGCCGAAAAAATTGTGTTTAGAATGGAGTTACACATTGTTATTCTAAGTTGAGTTGAAAAAAAAAAAAAGAATCCTGCTGTGAGAATTTACAATAATTGAAAAATTATCCACGTTCATTTAAAATAATTTACTGGCAAGGAAAACATTCAACTCTGAACTTTATAGCGTTCATTTGGGTACCCAAACTTCATCACATGGACATAAACACCAAGACAAGAATAAAGTTTTTGAGCAACATTTCTACAATGCAGTTTGTATTCACATTCAAAAGATTGCTCCTACAGAGAGAGAAATTTAATCACATTCAAAGCGATTTTTCCTTCTTCATCCTTTTATCTCCCCTCTACTGAACCTTTTTGAAGACTATGATAACCATATGTTTAAGCTCAGAACATGTACTAAATGATCTCCATGACACCAACAATGCCATATCACAAATTCTAATTACATCCAACTTATCTTCATACCATTTCTCAAACCGTTGTCCACTGTATCTCAACATGTATCGTGCCATTCTTTGAATTGATTAGATGGTACTTTTCATTGATGCGTCCATTGTGCACGACATCTACAAGATTAATTTCTACATGTCCCAATGATTCCTATTAAAAAGAAGATGATTTATATTTCAAGCAGTTAAAATAATACAGAACATCTACAATAAAAAAAAAAAAGGTGAGGGTCATGGTACCTTTGATCGAAATCTAAGGCCTGTCCGCTTACTCATGACCTCAATATGGATCTTCTCATGTAAAGGAGGCTCCTCAAGCATGAATTGGAATTCTTCATTCCATAAAGGGTTACGACTTTTTCTAATCATCTGCAGAAATCAAAATGTACTCAACCAAAGAGTAAAAGAAACCGCGAAAGAGTGTAAAAGAACTTTTCTGTAAGCATAAGTTCCATTCCTATACTATTAACTACCACAAGTTGGTTACCTCTATAGTTAAAAAGTTTTGAAATAGCTAATATTGAAACAGTGTATCTTAATCTGAACATGCAGCTGAGGTTCTCAACAAAACTGCAGCTTACAGAAATTTTAAGCAAGGTGATTTTTTTTTTTTAATGTACATGCAAAGGAGGCAAAAAAATATTGGTCCTACACAAGCTGAACCTCTGATTTATTCTCAGCAATAAGTCATCATATAACATACTTTGAAAAGAATCCATTTATTTTAAGACAAGGAAGTTCACCTTTGTTTTCTTTTTTTCTCCCCTAAGATGGATTAAAGCGTAAGGATTGTTGTGACGATCCCCTTCTACATCTTCAGCGCCTTGGACTGTAACTGATAGTAAACCTGCTCCACTTGAGGTCTGCTCACTGAATGACTTGTCAATGCCACTGTACTTATTGCTAAATTTATTTGAATCTGCACTAAACTTACAGCTGTCTTCTCTAAAAGGAACATAGGTAAGCTCAACTACAAGTTTCCCTCTTTGGCTCTTGTCCTTCGGATCAGTAATATTTGTGTGCTTGAGCAAATCCAAAGTAAATCCCTTTGTTTCATGGGGTGTTAGTAGTTTCAGGGGTACCATTTGCATTCCCAATCTGTCATGTCTGCCGACCTAAGAATAACAAAATGGAGAAAGAAAACCAAGCTTAACCTTGTTGGAAGCAACTCAATGAGCAAAAGTCTCTTTGGTGTTACTCAAATCCAACTTATTCCCTATAAAATTAAAGAAAAATGATTTTTTATTCAACAAGAAACTAAAATTTTTGTTTTATATTCTTTTGTCCTCCTAGCAACAACTGTGGATAAGGGAAAAACCTTGTCCCAGTCAAAGACTTGTAACTGAAGAACTTGAGATTGAGGTTCCTTCACAATAAGCTTGAAGCTTTCATTCCATTCAGGATTCAAGTTCTTTTTCTTGATTGTGGTTTTCTTTGCTGGAAGTTTCTCTCCAGTGAGGCTGAGTTTGACATAAGGATCAGATGTTCCCAAGAAGTCCTTCTTTAAGAGTTTAGCAGCCCGCACAACTGTCACATGTAGTATCCCCACAGGCTTCTTTATGACCACACTAGAGAAAGATTACAAAAAGCTTATCAAAAGATAAAAAATAAAGACCGAAAAGTATTAAACAGCAACAGAAAATCCAATAACCTTGACCTCTCGACTTGAGGGACTTTTTACATTCATCAAGTAAGAAGCCACACAAAGGGCTTACTGTATAAACTTCATTAATGTAGTAATACAATTAAAAAGTCCCGACATCTTGTTTTCTGAGTTTTCCCAAATTCTGAAAGCCTAATTCTCACAGAAAACCATGTCTAAATTTTAAAATGGGCATGCCAAGATATTTCTTGAACCTAGTATTATCATATTGCATTTTGCTATCCATCTCTTTCCACAAAATACTGATCAACAGGATCCTTTACCAAAACAAAGACTTATTTGATTTACTACCAAAAAAAAAAAAAAAGGTTCCTCATCCCAACTAAACCTCTACTTTAATGAGATCTCTGAATGCATTTTTATAAAATGAGGGTCACCAGAAAACTCAAAATCATTCCAGAAATACGATGTCCCAACTTTCTCTACTGTACTCCATATGTGAAGTGACAAACTAAAGACAACAAAACAAGAAAAACATGAGCAGATACCAACATCATAAGCATATAAATTTTGATCAAATAATATAAACTTACGTTGAAGGATCAAGAATAGGAATGTCGAGTGTTTGGGGCCACAGATAGAGGCTTGCAACATATTTTTGAATAGCCTTCTGCAGGAACCCAAAACAATTTTTTTGATTCATAACCAGCCAAAAACCAAAAAAACATAACATTGACAAAATTACATAAAAGCCCAATTCCTACCCAAAGATAGAATCAGCAGTGCAGCACCTGAATGAAATGATAAAGGCCAGGTATTGACATGATGTCCCCTCCAAGTACTTTAATTCCAAAATCAACATGTGGCTGCAAATAAAAAGGTCAAAAACTTGATACAAGATGAGCTGCTTACTACTTGCGAATCATAAGAGAGAGATAGAATCAACACCTTCCATGTATAGTAGAAGATTGCTTACCTTCTCCATCAAAGACACTGCAATATTTCCAAAACATGGAAAAGTAGGAACAAGAGGTTTCAAAGTAATCCGCGGTACCACAAATACTTGCACATCCACTAACTGAGAAGAAGCGGAATCAATCACATGAAAGAAATATATTTTCTTTATACCTGTAGGAAATAAACACACTCATTCTTCTATTAAATATTTTGTCCTTAGGCTATTCTGACCTGAACTGTAATTTGTAGAGACAACAATTTTATCACCAAAACAATGCTGGGATTGCCAGCCCACTTAGTTGCTGGTTCCATTACTACCTCCTTCTCATTAGTTTCAAAGACTCTCAGTCCTGAAATTTTGTACATTAAACCAAATAAAAATGTTATTATCTCCTTGTTTGTCTCATGTCTTTGACACCAAAAAGTTTGTGAAGTGAACTAAAAGTGATGAGGAGAAAAGCATAGAAGAAAATAAGAGAGAAAACATTTTGAGGCTTGATGTTGAAACATCCTCTTGCGGAAGGCCTATAAATTTTGGGAATTGAAAATATCTATCCATTAGTCAGTTCAAGATGTATACAACTTATAAGAAAATTCTTCAAATAGGTGAAATCTGTTATTACAACATATAAAATGGTTAACAGTGAGCATGAAGTTGTTAACAATACTTAATAGTTTATATATGATACTAGATTGACCACATATGTTTCCTTTTCTTAAATTTTTCCTACACTTTCAAAACATCATATACAATTTCTCTCCAGTTCTAAAAATATTCTTGTTTTCTTTCCAACTAGAGCCAAAATATGAATGACTACCAATTTCCAATCTTTCAACAAATATAATCATGAATTCTCAAATGTCACATCAAGTTAATCCTAGAATCCAAAAACCTAAATTGCAGTTTTTGCTACATGGTAGAGAAATATCAGCATATTAAATATTGGGAATGAGCAAATGCTTTATGATAAGCGCAAATAACTACAAAAGTTTGTCGGTTTTAGCTGAATGGAAGCCTGATATAAAGGTTACTACCGTCCTGTAATCTGGAAATACTTATTCAATAAAGAAGAAATTTTAATTCAGGAAAAAAAAAACTTAATAGACCTTTTCAACTTTGTGTCACTATCATTTTGCTTAGTCAACATTAAATCTTATAGAACTTACCATGAATTGTTGGAGGAAGAGTTCCAAGAGTTAGTTCCTTAAACTCAATGTCTTCTATCTTAAACTTCCCAACGTACTCGGCAAATATTGGCTCTGCCGTGTTTCTTATAGTATTACAAAGTGCCTGTCCATTGAAATGAATCTGGATTAACATAATCACCAGTAAATTAATTGAAACTATTTGAGTGATCAAACAACCTTATCAAGATAAGGCCACATATCCAAGAGAAACTTGTTTAACCAGTCCACCTGCAGAATCATACAAATATGGGTAATAATAGAGTGGCTGCAGGCCATAAACTAACAATGAAAAAAAGATAACAAAATAAGTAAAAGTACAAGGTTAGAAAATGAAGAGTGACTTAATAATTAGTCAATTAAGCTAATCTGAAGTACTTACTCGATCATAATCTGGATTCTTTACCCATAATGGAATATCAGGTAGCAGCTCATAGAAAGGAATGGTATCTAACTCAATAAGTGGCCTAACTTCTGGATCCTGCATCAGGTAGACCAAGATTAAAAAAAAAAAAAAAAAAAAAAAAAAACCTTTTTTTTTTTTTTGCAGTGAAATTCCTTCTGAATAACATAAAGTCTCAAATTTCTTTGCTAATGAACATATGCTGAATAACATAAATGGAAGAACATTCCATAATTTTAATATGTTATTGTTGAAGAGAAAATTGAAACACCAAGGGCTTTTCTGCTCCACTTCAAATCATAAATTGAGCCTTTGGATCGAAAGTGAACCATGGTGCTTTATTTTCATTCCATCTAAACTCAGTTCTCTTTACATTTTATATTATCGTATAAAATCCGTTTCTGGTTCAAAATAGGAGCTTTACATGAATTTTCTACAAGATGCAAGTAAAAGACTTTATCACCATTCAAATGAAGGACTCAAATTTCTGCAGAAACACCATTTGATTAGTCAAATTGGCCAGTATTCATTTGAAGGTAGATTCAAACATTACAAAATCGTTTGTGTCTCACAGATTGAAAAGAAAATTTATTTCCTGTTGAAGCATTACCATGTTAAACAACCAACTAATTGATAACAATGCATCAAAAGGCCAAAAAGAAAAAGCCAAAATACCAAAACAAAAGAAATAAAATTGTCAAAAAGACTGCAAAGAGTCAGCAATCTTAAAATCATTTTAACCTGAAATCCAGACATGTAAACTTAAATGAACACAGCTACTAACTGCAACAAACATATTAATCAACATTATTGGCTTCTCTTAAACCAAAACTCAAGGCATGAAAAATGAAGGCTGTTGAATTTATTCGCTTTTAACCAGAATCCCTACTGAAGAAACAACTCACAAGTTACATCACTCGGTCTGAAAGTTTAAAAAGTAAACACAAAAACCAAAAGAAAACCCACTTTCTGTTTCCTCTTAACGACTTGCATATTTGAGTTCAGAACATTTGATTAAGCTTCTTCACAAATATAACAATATTACAAATAAAAGTTAATTTCTTTATTATTCCAGAGCTAGGTAACATCAATAACAAATGCATGCAAAAACTAAGAAATGTATGATGGCGTAATCTTCACAATAAAAAAAAAAGTCAAATAGCTTCTAAAGGATCCATCAGAGAGAGATTTAAACTGATAAAACATCGAAGAAATAAACAGTAACATCATGCAGCAGATCAAAATCAATAAAATCTAAAACAGAAATTGATGTTACCTCCACTTGTTTGGGCTTAGAATAGATGAAGAAGTAGAACCCCATCAAGAGTCCAGCAGGAACTCCAATGAGAAAACCAAGAATCCCCAGAAAACTACTCACAAATCCCATTTGGCCCTCAACTTCAAACAGGAGAAAATCCAAACAAAAAAAAAAATGCCACGCGTGAAATGAAGCCAAATGGATATAAAATGCAATGAATGAGGCGGAGAATATAAAAGAAAAGGATCGAATAAATAATGAAAAACGAGAAAAACCTTGAGAGGGTGGCGAGGAAGTCGAAGAAAATATCAACTCAACTCAAGAAACGTAAACGAAGAAGTGTCCGAATAAAACCGCCAAAACGAAGACACGTTGTTCAACTTATGAAATGGACCAATAAGAATGTAATTGTTATAATAAGCTTCGTAAAAGTCCCTGAAAGCTAAGCATTAAGCATTTGCTTCAAGGTACGCTGTCATATCAACTTTTGTCTTGTATGATGATCAAATAGCTTTTGCGCCCCTGCCTCTTGCTTCCAATTTGCCTGTTCCGCTTCTCTTCCTCCACCTTTTAATGTTTATAAATTAATTTTTCATCATATATTATATCAAATTCTATAAATAAACAAAATACTTCTTATTAAAGATATCCCCAACGTATTCCTTTCAGTTTTTAATTTCATATCCCATTCGGGAATTTTGCCAGTAAAATGAGTTGTAAAAGAGAGATAATTTTAGCTTCTTTTTTACACCATATTTGTTCGATTATCTAAACTGAAATTAGATAAGGAAGCTTCCATTCCGTGCATACTTTTATGTAAGAAAATAATACAAAAACATTGTTTTCTTCACGCTACCTCAAGGATTTGACTTCCATCCATATAAACGGACAAAGTATGTGAAACAATTTAGTTTATGTGTTGTAATAGAATAATACCGCTTTGAAGTTATAGTTTTGATGGGATCTTGTAGCCTATAATTGTTGTTGTTTTGGTTTAACTTACATTAAGTTTTGAACTTATTTATGTTTCGGTTGTGTTTGTGGCATTGAAAATGCTGCATGTGGCAGATTGACATGTGTTCCTTGCAGATTTGTATTAAATTAATAATTAGTGGGAAAGACTTTGATTTCAACCTTAATTTTATAACTAATAAAATTCCAATTGGAAAATAGTTGGCACCATTTTTTGAGCAGCATGGCTAGGAGGGAGAAAAACACTTAGAACGCTTTTTTTTGGGTTTCTCTATGGGCTGTTTTAAAATTTCTTTTGTGATGTTTGATTGTCATTTGAAAAGAGCTTTGAATGATTAACAAATTTATTTTACTTCTACCGAAAGAAACCAAAATTGAAGTTTTTGAAAAAAAAACTATTTTAGAACTTTTTTAAAGTTTTGAAATGTTAAAGATACTCTTATTTAATTTTAAATATTTTATTTTATTCTTTCCTTATAACAAAACTCTATTTTGATAATTTAATTATAATAAATACATATATATTTATCTTATCAAACAATCAATAACTTTTTAATAAAAAATCTAATTTTAAAAATTCAACCTCAATAAACTCTATTGTAAGCGCTACCCAAGCGCCACTCCTGCCTACTTGCAAAGTGATGTGGAAACCCGACTTTAACGAAAGCACCTAATCACGTTAAGAAAAAAGGAAGGATAATAGAATCTTTTCCTGCCCAAGGTGGGCGGGGCGTGTGCGTGCGTGATTATATATATGTATATATATAGAGTGACCAAAGTACTTTATATATTAAAAAAATCAAAAATTAACTCTTTATTTATATAATAAATACGTATAGATTAGTATCAATATTAGATTAAAAGCTTAAAAAAAAGTGCTTGAGAGTGGAATTGTGGGGTGGCTTTTAAAAAAAGAAGGCTGCTACCATTAGTGTATTACTATGGATGCAAAGCCATATATCGATGCTTTTGGGAAAAGTAATATACTAGGAAGTGAATTAAAATACAGACTTTGCTCCAAGGGAAAGGAGATCCTGCAGGACTTTTGTTTAAAGAAGATTCTTGTTTTTGTCTCTGGAAAACTGGAGCTATATGACAAATGGGTAGATTAACTAAATGAGACGACTATTCATTCAGGACAATTAACAACAAAGAGTAAAAAATTGATTGCTTTGTGTTTTGTCAAGCTACCGTCTAGAATTGAAAAAACATTTATTCACACTTCATCTACGAGTATCCTCCTAGCAAATAAAATATTTATACAAAGTTTTATACGCAATCAAGTAACCTACCATAACAAAGTAAAAATTATAGTATTATTAGAATTTCGTCCGAGACTTTATATATATAAACTCTTTGGACGGGAGACTCTCTATTTATGTATTGTGTGTAAGAAAACAAATGGTAGGTGAAAAGCTGAGTTGATTCCGAAAACAAAGAAACAAAAGGCCTACCTCGCAAGAAGTTACTTATGATTAAAAATTTTATAGTTTCATGGAACAAGTTAATTAGGGTCTAAGAAATTAAAGCCACTATATATGGGTTCATTTATTTATTTGTTCATTTTTTGGGTGAATAATGCATGTCTGAATAATCTCCATCTGATCACATGGAGGCAAACATATATATAATTTAAGCTGTAAATTATTCCTCCAAGCTGATGAAATATATATAAGTTGATTTTTGACAAATATAAATATATTCCATAATATTCGATGAAGTTGAAGACTTTTATGCCAGACTACCAAATACTGTCTTGTGATGAGTTGTGTGCTTTAATTTCTAGATTTGGGTACGAATAGTTTAATGTGACCAATATTAATTTCTGGTGCTAAGATTTAGTTTGTTGAACTTATATTTATTGATTTGGTAGTGATACTGATTCTTTTTTTATTTGAAATTATTACTGATTTTTTTTCTATTTAGTTTTAAATGGATTTGTTACCAATTGCGGAAAAAAAAAGGATTTAGAATGGACATATATAATACAATAAACAAGCCAAGCTACATGACTCGCTAGGAAAATAATATATTTTCTATAATTTATTAGTATTTTTAAGGCGTTTCATTGAATCTGTAGCACTGGCTGCGAAGCCTACACCGTACCGTTCAATAAACAAAATCGTTTCTTCAATTCTTGAAGAAGAAACTAAAAAATTTTTATCGTTATTTTTTTTTCAAAAAGTCATTTTCATGATGACAAGCAATTAATGACGGATATATTGGTGGGGAATAATTAATTTTGAACACAACGTAACAGGGTTTTAATTCTTTTTGTGGCTCACAATTACTCAAAATCTAAGCCACATGATTTAGCTTCAATTAGGATCCATCTTTTTCAAATAACATTCATATATTTCCAAAGATCGAGAAAACCTAATTACTATATTTTTCCATAGCCTCTAAATAAATAAAATTATTAAATTATTAAATCCGAATTTATTTATATGTGTATTATTATTGAGCTAAAAGTTCTAATATTTACAACATGCATCACGTTCTTCCGTTAATGGAAATGGTGAAAGTCTGAATTTAAATTGGGCCTTTTTTATATGGGCTATAGTCCAGTACTGACAGTCAATACGTCTCAGCTGGATCAGTATTTTAAGAGACGTGTTCTAAAATTGGTTAGATATCTGTGGGGGCCTTTAGCATCTGCCTTTTGATGTTTTAAGCACAATCAATCATGAGTTATGGTGACTGCTCTCTTAGCTAACATGGGAATGAAATTAAAAATCTTTCCTCCGTCATTTTCTATTTTCAACTTGAAGAAGAAATTAAATTTGGACGGCATTTATATTTTAATTAACAAACAAAGATAAACACCCAATCCCAGCTGCTCTCCTCTGCTCTGCTCAATGGGCCGCCTACAAAGTACAAATTAAAACAGTTTGCTAATTATATACGTATATGAAGCAGGTGGTGAAAAAAATTATATTGAATCAAATATAATTGTCAAACAGCTGCATGCATCTCTGTTTCAGAAGACATGAAAAATAATTGCAGCAATGTGTGGTCAGAAACTTGGCCTTTCCCCTCTTATGTTTTTGGTCTGATTTTGATTCAGAAAAAGTACCAAGCTCAGATATTTGGAGAAAATTATTTTATCCAACCAGCCGCGCGCAGAAGGTCATATATATATGACTAGTGGAAGTGACTCACAATCTGGCATGTAATACACCCACCAGTTAACTATGTTTTCTCAGCGCACACTGCAGTAATGGCCTTGATATATAAATTGATGATTCATTATTATTTGTTATTGAATGCTTATAAGATCACTTAACTTTATGTTTAGTCCATTAATTGTCCCAAATAACTAATCTTGGTATACATGCAATTGACTGCTTGTTAGGGAATTTATACATTCTTGATCTTGCTGTTGATAATTATATATAAAATTAAACTCTCTGATATGCATAAAGATATAAATATACATACATATATCAAGTTGGTATATAATAATCTCATTCGACACAATTTCGGCTTGAGTCAGGAACGAACTTCCGAGTAAAAGATGGTATTCGTACAAGTAATATTCTCTCCGATGTTAAAGCCAATGATATAAAATTAAGTGAAAATGATGTAAAGTTAAGAGGCAACCTTCGTGAGTAGGTATATAATGCAGGCATATCATATGCGTATCTTCCAGAGCTTTCGAGAGAAGTGTTTCCTAACAGTCCATTGCATGCATGCCAGCTAAATATATATTTAGGTTTCAGAGTTATAAGTTGACAAATCGTGAAGGCAGCTGGCAATTCAGCTACCGTTATATACTTTGTAGTTAACAAGTTGATCGTGTGTATGTATCACATGGTAACCGGCTACCACTCTCCTTTGCTTATTACTTACCAGTCTTCTCTTGCCTCATCTTATCTTTGTTGTTGTTGACCCTCTTGTCTCTATATATCAAAAACGTATGAAATAACGATATTGGGAAATTCAAAACACATTTCGACAAGAACAAATTATACTGGTTCAGAAAGGAGCTCGTTGCACATATATATCACTATCCCATCTGAGTTTAAGAAAGCAATCAACATCGTTTCGTTTCGCTTTCCTCTCTAAGCAAAGTTCATTATGCTTCAAATTGAATTCTGCTTGTGAGTTGCGTAGAGAAGCAAATGTAAAAACAATTAAAAATATATATCTTTCGTGATTCAATTCCTAAGTATGGGAAATTCTAACAAAAGAGAATATTATTGATTGTCTGATCGGCAACAAGACAATTTAGCTTATCAAGGTTTGGAAAATTACAAAATGATATAATTTGAGATTACTAATGGGTTGTTTGATTCAACCACTTTAAGTCTGAATCTGTTCAGATTTAACTAATTCAAATAATTATTTTTTGTTTAATTTCTGATCACTTAATTTTAGACAATATGAACTAAATTGAAAAAGTGAAAATATTTCACTTTTTTTTTTCCTTTGAAACATCTGAAAATCTGGAAATATCATGGTTAGGCTTCTTTATAAAATTAAAATAAATTCTCATCCAGCTCTCAATTAATTTAATTTTTTCAATAAAACATATTTAATATAATATTTTGAAAGTATACATTTAATAAAAATTGGATCTGGATTTTATGTTGCTGGCCCATAACCATAGGCGCCACTAGCCACTTTCCATTGCCGGTGATGTTGCATGTCAGGTAACATAATAGGCACCAAAATAATCTTCATTTAAAACTCTATTCCATCATATAACTATTCTCCAATATTAGATTGTCGTTTTGCCAAAAAAGGTTAAAATATTTTTGGTGGCCAGTTACATCTTGGCTTTTTGTAGCCAATTACGCCTAGCTTATAGCAAACACTTCTTACTTAATTTGGTAGATCGTCTTTTGAAGATCACTTCGGCACGTATATGTGGTGTCTTTACCGTAATAGTATCAACATTTTTTATTTTCCATAACAAGGATAGACAAGCCACACTTAAGTTAATCAAGTTGTCTACTTAGCACTTATCTTCAATTATGTTAAAACTTAAGAACAAACTTATTATTAAGTGATATAAATTAAGTCATATTAAGTGTTAAGTTTTATTAAGTATTATTAAGTCTTAAATTGATTACAACAAACAGCTCCTAAGTTTATCTATAGAGCCTTTTTTATTTTTCATTTTTTTGGGGCATAACTCTTATGAGAATATCAAATCAAATGAAAAATACAATAATGAACATTTTTCTTTAATATCTAATTTGGACCTAAAATGCGGCTATTGTTGGAACTGAGTTATGTAGAATATATATCTTACGTGAAGTAACCTTAAACCCTAGATACATATATAACTACCTTTGCGAGATTTACACATTTTCTTTTGATGTGGACGTCGAAATAAGATAGGATGAACATAATATATATGTACACAAAATTACGTTCCTTTCATGCATTGAACCCATCCAAAACTAAAAAGCACACTTCAAGGAAGAAAGAAGTTAATTTCATTACGTGGTTTTCGCACATTCATGTATGTGTATGTATATATTACGATAAAAGAGAAGCACCCAATAGTTAAAATCTCGAATGAAAAATCATGTATTTATTACTACATAAATATTCATTACTGGTAGGTTTAGAAGGCAAACTTTTGATTGTTGGACAGAAGAAAATCCTGGCTAGGTTAGTAAACAAGCCCCTTGTGCAAACCCCCGGTTTGGTGTTACAATTAGCTTTTATATATATATATATATATATATATATATATATATATATATAAATGCGACACATGGTTGGTATTTTAATGGACCAGAGACTGAGAGATACATATCCCATTTTGTTGCCGATCGATTATCACAAATTTTGTGGTCAAAATCGATTTGGAGTCTATGAGCTATAAGTACATTAGGTAGCATATAAGTCATATTTGCAGTGTCATTGAAAAACAAATAAGTGGAAGTAAAGCTCTTTAAGACTGGCTGAAATCATTTTTTATCGTATTAGCGATCTTACAGAAGGAAAATTAATTTGATATTGCTTTCTGTGATAATGTTATTGAGCTAATGGTTTCGTGACTAGTGTACAATTATAAACGGTTCCTGTAGATAAATTCAGTGAGTTCATCATATGCTCGAGTATAAGGGGGCGACTTCAAATAATGGAACCGACTTTTGAGATCCGGGCAAGGAAAAATTCAAACAAAAAGAAAACTAGAATAAAAAATTGATAAATCTTAGATAAGTTGGGATGGGGTTGTACGTGCATTCTTCCTCGAGAGACCATCAAAATATATTTTAAATATTAATGAAAATCGAGAACTAATTAAAGTGACATAAAACAGAAAGAATAAGATTGTGTACAGATATATCATTGACCCGTTCTGTAATCATCTCTAATTTTGACTAGTCAAATTAATGATAGTTTTGTTTATGTGCTCACTACTCCCTAGTCTGGTCTGCCAAGAGTTTTAATTTATAAACATTGAATAGATTTGAATTATTCATTTGGCCTTGTACACATATTAATTATAAAAAGCTAAGCTTTAGCTAGCTAGAGTACTCGTACGGTACACTAATTGTCAAGTTTTAATTTATTAATGATCAATTAGCAAGCATGCATATGTCCATGATCATCATTAGTTATTTAGGTGAAGCAATTCCACACTTAGAGATCGAAACAATCGCGAGAGATATAAGCAAAGGCCGGTTTGTTCATTAATAAAAATAGAAAGAGAGCCAAAAATAACATTGGAAGAGCAAGCCTAACATGAAGTGTTATCTATATATTTGGATAAAGTGATATGGTTTGAGCACTTGAACCAAGTGGCCGGGGTTGGCGAAGGTTGAATGCACTTCCAAGACCGAACACACAAACTCAAATTCATTAAGAGAAATTGATAATAATAAGAGAGCGACTTGCCTCAATGGATATATATTAATTTATTATAGTCGAGTCCTCGTCTTTTTCCGCTGCTTAGTTAGAATCTTCTCTCGCCCTTTTGTTGGTGTCTCTAGTTCACGCCCCTTTCTTTTCTTGATAAATTGACTTGAATGATTTTATTTATTAAAATGTCCGGACACACATTATAAATTAGGGAAAATGCTACGGACACGGGGATCCCAAAAAAAACAAATTATAATTATTTATATAAAAGATGCAAATCAAACAAAAAGTTGTAAATTTATATAAAAATTATAAATAAATATATAAAAACGGTAAATCTTATTTATATTTTTTAATTATTTATAAATTTTATATACTCATTTATAAGTTTTATATAAACTATTATAACTTTTTATTTGTTAGGGCATCGGTACCCCAAGTGTGCCATGGAATGAACCATAATTTAGAATTTAATCTCTTTATGAAATTGTTAGAAATAATTATGGACCAAAAATTATTAATATAATGATCTTGTCATGTTTTTTTGGTTATTTCTCTTGTAGTTCCTTAATTTGATTATAGGTATGTTATAATTAAATAATAATATTGACGTGTTTTAAAATGTATTATCATATGGAAGATTAGATTTAATCACCAAGGTAAATTTTTTAATATAATTTTGAATGAATCCATTAACACTATTGATTAATTATCTATGCCATGTTTAATGGGTAAAACAAATGGTTAATTTAATTCAACGACCATTTCAATTCAATTTTGGCTCATATATAAAAGTATTTTTTTTTTTTTTGTTCTTTAACAATTGGCAAGTAGTTTTGACTTGGATCGAGTTGTATGCAAGAATATTGATCATTAATTTGCAAATTCTAAAGATCTCCTGAACAATTTCTAATTGGGGTTCACCTACCCTAAAGCCAGCAAATAATAAAGAAGCAAAGGGGGTTGGTGGTGGGCATGACTTCAGTAAGTGCTCACCAACCACCAATTTTGTTTTATACGTTTGTTTGCTTTTCTCTCTAAATTAATTAATTAATTATATGTGTTTTTCTTATTTTCTTCTTCAACGATTTTTATCAATAGGCAATTCGGTCACTATAGTCTATATTTTCAAATTTGGATAACATAGACTGGTTCCAAAGCCCTTTGAAAAGGTCAGCTTATTACAAACACAAATATATATATATTTTTCCAAGTTTGATTCTTATATGAACTTCCGCGGCCAATATTTTCAAGAAAACAACAATTATTCAGCCCAAATCATGTTGAAGAACTTGGCAACTTGATGTGTACCATTCAATAAACAATATCTATATATATATATATATCTACAAAAAAAAAGGGATAGGATGACACACATTTTGCATTACTAAAACGTTTTCGCACACGTACATGCACATTACAAAAAATGATTATACACGTTACCGAATATCTTTTGTCAATGTGCATTAGGTGTTGCTGAATCACATAACGTAATTTTCATGTAATAAATATATTATATATATTTGGAATATTGCTAAAATACTACTACCTATATATTCCAGAATTATTAATTATTGGTGTTTAACATGTATATTTCAATATATACATTAGGTTTGTCCTTATAATATATATTTATTAATTACAACATATATAACAAGTCTATGTTTATGTAGTTGCAATTATCATGGACTGTTAAAAAGTATAATTTTATTATTTTTGTTGCAGCATCCATCTGTGCTTGCATTAGTAGCTTTTGATATCATAATTTGAACCGTCAACCAGAGGTTGTAGTGATAATTAAACTTTTAATTTATCAATTAATTGTTATTAATTATCAACTAACCGTTATCAAAGTCAATAGTGATTAGACAATTAATTTTTTATTGTATATTAGCCAGGATCGACGTTTCCTTGGCATTTCTTAATTTCAGATTGAGCTTGATCAGCTAGTCAAGCAAGAAATGCTGCTGTACACATGCGAAGAGTGATTCAGTTATTGGAAGCAATCTAGCTAACTTGCATGCTTCGACTTCTAGGCAACGTCAATATATGTATATAAAATTGTTTATCAAATGTAGTTGAATCTATATGTTTGAATGTTTGCATCTGTAGTAGTTATATATTTTACTAATTTATTTTCAGTTTATTTTTTTTCATTCTTTTAGTTTTTGGACAATGAATTGAGTTTTTCTTATATTTTAATAAAAGTGTAATGCTAGGTAAATAACTAAATTATACAACCTAATTCATACAACCTGATATGTCACAAATTCACTGGATGGATAAAAATGAAAAATAAATTAAATAAATTTTAATAAATAAAGTAGGACTCACTCATCTAATTATTTTGTGTCAAGTCAGGTTGTATAGGTAAAGTTATACAATTTGTTTGTATACTTATCATTATTCTTAATAATTTTATGTCTCAAGTCTAATATAGAGAGAACACAATTTCTTTTATTGAAATTTTTTTTAAACTAATGAAGTCAAGGAACGCTCCCTTCTGCTATTTGATTCTTGATTGATGTAAGCAATTTAGAGCTTCATATTATTGATAAGATATCTTATCAAGTTAGTTCATATAGTAGGTAGTTATGGTTATAGATGTGATCGATATGAAATTAAAAAAAATATATAAATGAAGATCATTGATAAATAATTAATTTATCGTTAATAAAAATTGCTTGTACTGATTAAAAATCAAATTGCCTCAATATAAAACACAATAAATAAATGAAGGTTTTACAAAACAAATTCAGTGGGTGGAGGCCACAAAACATGATCGTGACAACATCCCACCAACTATAGAGCAATCAGAATATATGGGGTTGGTAGGCTTTTCACTATGTAAAAAATAATGTATATATAAATTAAATTTAAATTAAATTATATAAATAATAAAATAATACAGTATAGATATTTAAGATAGATATATTTATATAAATATGATATACATAATATAAGTTAATAAATATTCACATAAATTTATATATTTATTTATAAATAAATTTAAATTAAAAATATATAAAATATAACATATAAAAAATTAAATTTATATGTAAATTAAATACAATTAAATTATATAAATTTTATATTTTATTTATTTATAAATAAATAAATGTAAATAAATAATATGATATATAAAAACTAAATTTATATGTAAACTAAATTTAAATTAAATTAAATTAAATAATTTTATTTTTTAATATAATATAAATTAATTAATATAAATATATTTATATATAATATATAATATCTATAAATTAATAAATATGTAAAAAATAATATATAAAAATTAACTTTAAATTAAATTATATAAATAATAAAATAATACAATATAAATATTTAAGATAGATATATTTATATAAATATAATATACATAATTTAAATTAATAAATATTCAAATATATTTATATATTTATTTATAAATAAATTTAAATTAAAAATATGTAAAATTAATATAAATGAAAAATTAAATTTATATGTAAATTAAATACAATTATATTATATTAATTTTATATTATATTTATTTATAAATAAATAAATGTAAATAAATAATATCATATATACAAACTAAATTTATATGTAAACTAAATTAAAATTAAATTAAATTAAATTAAATATTTTTATTTTTATTTTTATAATATATATATATTTAAAAATCTTCAAATTTATTAATTTCATTAAAAATAGCATAAGTATTTATGACATATTGGAAAAAAAAATTCATTATATAGTATTACTCACCTATTGAATAAAATTAGCACATTCCTTCGTACAACCAAACATAGTAGTCTGATCCCTACAGGAATTTATAATAAGATTTCTATGGGTAACCAAGCACAGTAATATTTCTTTTTCAGGAATTAGATTTCTATATTCTACTTTCTCAGAAATATGAACCCCATTCCTATAAAACTAAACCCTCATACCAAACGGTCCCTATAATTGAATACTTATACGAGTGCTAGTAAAGAACAAGAATGATTTTCCCAGAAAATTGAAGGAGAGAAAATTAAAATTTTGAAGCTTTAAACAAGATGTTGACATATGCAAAAGAAATAAAATTGAAAAAAAGCATGAATAATATGTATAATTATAATATGATCGTGATATCTTTCTTCAAAATTTTGTTACATTTAGCGAGCAAAATCAACTTTTACAGGCATGCAATAACAATAATTTGAGTAGACCTACTTTCAATCCAGAGTAAAATAATAATAAAATAGAAAAGTAGGACTTGTGGATAAGATTACACATTTGGCAAAACTATTTGCAATTGAAAAACTCCTTTGTGATGAGCCATGTTTTTCATTTCAGAATTTACTATTAAACACATGAAAATAATTTCCTGAAAATGTATAAATTAATGCAACTATTAAAAGTTACCCTCTACTATTAATCTTGAAAAAAAAATAATAGCAAGATATAATAGTTCGTTGCGTTGTTTAATCAAGTTCTACCCTTTCTTGTTTTAGAAACCAGTTTTTTCAAAAGAAATTTTAGATATGAGTGTTGGTTGAATCGTCCTTTGGGAACGAAACTAAGAGAACAATTTGTTAATTTTTAAGGACCATAAAACAATTTCAGAACCATCTATACAATCGATAACTAGTAATACTAGCTACTCTTACAAACTATTTATGAAATATTGTTTAGAGAAACTATGTAGGTATATATTAGAGAATTGAATACTCAAAGTTAAATCTACATCTATAAGTTTAAATTTTAAAAAAAGTGACAAGTATAACAATATGGATTGTTGCTTGCCCTAACAAACATGGCACAAAAACAAGTAATAGAGGCTAATTTAATGTTAATTATCTTATAAAATGAAATGATGATTTAATAAATAATTTGATACATATTATTTTTTTATTTAAATTTAAGATGTGGATTCGAAAAGTGTATATTAATATCTTATAAAATTAGAAAATTTTATAAATGAAATTGTAGATAAAATTATAAATTTATTAAAATAAATAATTTATTAATTAAAGACATGAAATGCCACATCAAAATAATCGTATAATGCAATTATACAATTTTTAATCTTTAAAATGTTAATATCTAATATACTATTATTTCCTATATTTCATAGGTAATGCCATTTGAATATTTGTTTTTATATAGATAAAGTTGGAAATTAATTAAGACGGTGATAGTCATTAGTCAATTCATATCCAACAATGGAGGCGCGAG
This sequence comes from Boswellia sacra, assembly GCA_013180625.2. NCBI lineage: Eukaryota > Viridiplantae > Streptophyta > Magnoliopsida > Sapindales > Burseraceae > Boswellia > Boswellia sacra. The sequence goes on along the minus strand of SNVD02015555.1, from coordinate 987,635 downwards.
ATAACACTAATTAATTAAAGCAGCCAGCCTAGCTGCTACTCTATGTGTCATGGGTATATCCGCTGCCGGTGGCAAAATGCAACTCTAAGGTCATTGATGTCACAATAAACGAAATACAAATCTATGAAAAATATATAATTATTATCTTACAATTTCACAGATAAATCTAGGCATAATTAACTTGCAAATAATCACAAAGTTAGCATATTTGCTAAAAAAAATCTATTTTAATTTAGATTTCGCATTAAAAGTTTGTAAAATATACAATAAGCATAACCGAATTCATTGAAATTAAAAAGGAAAATTAACTCAATAGACTAACTTTAGTGACTGTCTTTTTATAGTGATGGAGCAAAATGATGCTTGAAACTGGAGAGACAACATTTTATAACGGATACTTAAATTAGTCTACTAAAATAAGAACGAAGCCGCACTTTTGAAGTATTATCTTGAAATATCTATAAACAAAAAAAAAAGTTTGTTTAGAATATAGTGGAAAATTATATGAAAGAAAATGTTCATGCATCTTAATTTTTCATAACGAATTTAAAGAGTTATACCATTTTATGATCGAATATTATAGCGATACGATATGATATTAATCCTATGAAATTGATTAAAGAAATGAGATTATAGACGTGTCCAAAAAAAAAAAAAGAGTCACATATGAGGTTCAAGAATATTATACCTCTAATTTATCCAACTTAAACTAATTTATTTGGTATAATAAGCAAGAATTAAATGAGTGTTATACATATCAATTATCTAAAAATAGAGTTATTATTCTGATTCACAAAATGGGAAAATAGGGAAAAAAATACTGCAAATATTTCAATAATTAGTAGCAGAGCAAGTGACTGCTAATTGATTAATAAATTGAATAGACGGGGAGAGTTGATTTTGTATGAAAAAGAAAAGAGAGATGACGCTGTGCTTTCGTGCCTTCCCACCAACCCCCGTGTCCCTGCCACCTACTCACCTTGACACCACGTGTCTTAATCCCAACCCTTCCTAAGTCATGAAAATCCAACGGCCACGTGCAGCTTTCAACTAACCCGTCGGCCAATCCACCAAACACTCAATGTGCGAGGCCCCCTGCTATTTAAAGACCTCAAATTTAGTTCACTAAACTCAGGAATTTTCACTGCTTAATTCTGAAAATTTCCTAAAACATTTTCATTAATTCGTTTTCTTTGTTGCTTGCAAGAAAACACAGACACAAATTAAGCACATACATATACAACAACATATATAACTCTCTCATCGTTATCTCATTCGATCTCTTCTTCGTCCGCGGCCCATGCAATAATTGTAATTGTCACATATACAATCATCTTATTATACATATAAGATTTTCTCTCCTGCCAATCCACCACCCACCACGTTAGCTTAGCAATGGAGTTTTCTCATGGAAATTGCAATGGCGCCAATGGTTCTTCACTTGGGTTTTGCATCAGTGATCCACTCAACTGGAACGTGTCAGCAGAGTCTTTAAAAGGCAGCCACCTTGATGAGGTGAAGCGCATGGTGGAAGACTACAGGAAGCCAGTGGTGAAGCTGGGAGGTGAGACCCTGACCATAGGTCAAGTCACTGCAATTGCCAGCCATGACTCTGGGGTCAGGGTGGAGCTCTCGGAGGCGGCTCGACCTGGGGTCCAGGCCAGCAGCGATTGGGTTATGGAGAGCATGAACAAAGGCACAGATAGTTATGGTGTCACTACTGGCTTTGGTGCGACATCTCACAGGAGAACCAAGCAAGGTGGTGCCCTGCAAAAGGAGCTTATCAGGTAATTTTATTAATCTAGTTACGCACAATTAATTTGGTTCAAGTCATTTTAACTGGAATTTTCAGCTGAGTTAAAAGTTTCTTAATTTATCACTGCCGTTAGGTGGTTTCTCAGTAACCTGCCAATTATTATTAGGTGAAGAGTCATGGGTTGATGTTCATTTGTTTCTTTATCTGTGCTAGGAAGTCCATAACCTTTTCCTATCTATCATTTAATACACATTTTTGTTGCCAAAAATACGGCTAGCATCACAAACCCAACTGTGACATGCCAGCACAAGCCCCATCTTATAACATTAAATTAGTCTTCCAAAATTATTTTAATATTATTGCCAATACTATTTATCTATAAAAATTAGAATATGAAAAATGAATTTTCTTTTCTTTAATACAAAAAAAATATTATTTATGAAAACTCAGCTTATTAATGTGTGCCCATATTCATTTCTGTCTGCTATGGTTCTCTTTGGATTATGATCACATAGCATGAACAGTTTTAAGTAATAATTCTGCAGAAAGGCCCCCTTCTGAGCTGTCCTTTGCGATTTTCCCTAAAAAAGTTAGGCATTTTCTTTTTGACCATATATTTAATTCTTTGAAACGGCAAATTTAATAGATATTTAGTTAATACAATTTTGCTAATTTATTGGATTCATCTAAAAGTTAGATGAAAATTTATTATATTTTCTTGACAGGACGTTAAATATCGGACCTGTATCTAGTGGGCAATATTAAACTGTCGCGTTCCTTTTGCAAAAAGTTTGGATAAAAAGACATCTTGGCCTGCCTCAACTATTCAATTTCAACCTTAATGAAATCGTTAAGTACAAGTTTAGATTTATTTGCTGTTTGGACTTGGGAAAGCAACGAAACAGCAAAGTTACTTGCTTAGTTTTTTCTTTTAATAGATTTTGTATGATAGAATATTTTATAGACCATAAAAACTCCAAGTATTCTCATAATTGGACCTTTCAAAAGCCAATTGAATAAGAAAAAGTGTATCAGTTTAAAAGAAACATATATGTATAGGATATGGTGGAAAATATTGGTTTGAAAGCTTTTCTATAATGCTATCTTCAAATCTTCTGCTAATATCTTTACCATTTTAATTTCTGAATGTGTATGCGATAAATATACTTATTTATCTTTTTCATTTGTTACTCTTTTTGTTAAATCATTCGGAGACCACGTCATGTGCTTGTGCACATCACGTGTCTGCCGGCGAAAATACTTGCAAATTTTAATATATATTCTCGCAAGATACTAACAGAAACAAGTTATGCATGGGCTAGAAAATCCAGGCCAGCCCACTAAATAATTCAGGAGTTAGGAGATTTGGTAGATCCTCTAAAATTGAATTGAGACTCGATGTGAACATAAAACACAACATCAGAAAATTAATATTTGTTCACTAAATTGACTTGTTACTGATATAATTTCTGTAATATTGTATACAGGTTCTTGAATGCTGGAGTTTTTGGCAATGGTACCGAAACCTGCCACACATTGCCTCATTCTGCAACAAGAGCTGCAATGTTGGTGCGTATCAACACCCTGTTACAAGGATACTCAGGCATCAGGTTTGACATCCTGGAAGCCATCACCAAGTTCCTTAACCACAACATCACCCCTTGTTTGCCACTCCGTGGCACAATTACTGCATCGGGCGACCTGGTTCCACTATCCTACATTGCTGGTCTGTTGACAGGGAGGCCGAATTCGAAGGCCGTCGGTCCAAATGGCCAAATCCTGAACCCCACCGAGGCCTTCCAACTAGCTGGGGTCACTGGTGGCTTCTTTGAGTTGCAACCTAAAGAGGGTCTTGCATTGGTGAATGGCACAGCAGTTGGTTCTGGCTTAGCTTCAATGGTACTTTTTGAGGCTAACGTACTGGCCATTCTATCTGAAGTTTTATCTGCAATTTTTGCAGAAGTCATGAATGGAAAACCTGAATTTACAGACCATTTGACTCATAAATTGAAGCACCACCCAGGCCAAATTGAAGCTGCGGCTATTATGGAGCACATTTTGGATGGCAGCTCCTATGTCAAAGCAGCTCAAAAGCTGCATGAAATTGATCCTCTTCAGAAACCAAAGCAAGACAGATATGCTCTTCGAACATCCCCTCAATGGCTAGGACCCCAGATTGAAGTTATCAGGGCAGCAACCAAAATGATTGAAAGAGAGATAAATTCTGTGAATGATAATCCATTGATTGATGTTTCAAGGAGTAAGGCATTACATGGAGGTAATTTCCAAGGGACCCCAATTGGTGTTTCCATGGACAACACTCGCCTAGCCATTGCCTCAATTGGAAAACTCATGTTTGCACAATTTTCTGAGCTGGTTAACGACTTTTACAACAATGGATTACCTTCAAATCTTTCTGGAGGCCGCAATCCAAGCTTGGATTATGGATTTAAGGGAGCTGAAATTGCAATGGCATCTTACTGCTCTGAACTCCAATTCCTTGCCAATCCTGTCACCAATCATGTCCAAAGTGCAGAGCAACACAATCAAGATGTGAACTCTTTAGGTCTGATCTCTTCAAGAAAAACCGCTGAAGCAGTTGACATACTAAAGCTTATGTCTTCAACTTACTTGGTTGCTCTATGCCAAGCCATTGACTTGAGGCATTTAGAGGAGAACCTAAAGAACACAGTGAAGAACACAGTGAGCCAAGTGGCCAAGAGAGTCCTGACAATGGGATTAAATGGTGAGCTTCACCCATCAAGATTCTGCGAAAAAGACTTGATCAAAGTGGTTGACAGGGAGTACGTCTTTGCATACATTGATGATCCCTGCAGTGCAACCTATCCTTTAATGCAGAAACTAAGACAAGTTCTAGTTGAGCATGCCTTGGCCAATGGAGACAGAGAGAAGAACTCAAGCACTTCAATTTTCCAAAAGATTGGAACCTTTGAAGAGGAACTGAAAACCCTTCTACCAAAAGAAGTTGAAAGCACCAGAATCGAATTAGAAAACGGCAATCCAGCCATTCCAAACAAGATCAAGGAATGCAGGTCCTACCCATTATACAAATTTGTCAGAGAAGAACTTGGAACTAATCTACTAACAGGTGAGAAGGTTCGATCACCAGGTGAAGAATTTGACAAAGTATTCTCAGCAATGTGTGCAGGGAAGTTGATTGATCCCATGATGGAATGTTTGAAGGAGTGGAATGGAGCTCCTCTTCCTCTATGCTAGAAAGTTTTCAGCAAGGCATGATACTTTTTTTTTTCTTTAATATTGTTTTTCATGTTATATGAATTTAGTTATTTGTCTGTTGATTTGTACTTGGAGAATTGATCTTAATCCAATTGTATGTCTCCCTGGTTATACCTTTTTGTTTCTTTCATTTTTTTTTTGTTGTACCCTGGAACTCAATCCAACTAACAATAAATGTAATGTTGATTGCGAAATGTTTTCGCCAATCAATTTAGTATTCTCTCAAATTTAACTGCGGTTAGTTAAGGAATCACTTTGTTGAATACTTGCGTACCGTACTAATATATTCAAATTTTTTTTTTCTAAATTATAATCAATAATGGTTCATGGGTTTTCTTCTTTTCAGGATCTTGCAATTTGTTGTAAACAATTATATGTTTGTATTTTATCATTTCTTCATGTCATATCTTATTCTTTACAAAAATACTTACTATGTTGAATTAAGAGGAAAATATAATCTATCAATTGTATAGAATTGAGCAAGCACGGGAACGGTCCCTCAAATTATATATAATATGGACAAATTCCTTACAATATCCAAAATCATCAAACTCTAGATATAATATAATAAGTAGAGGTGGTCATTTGTATTTGCGTGTTATATTCGTGTCTTATTAAGATATAAACTAGTAAAATTTTGATTAATACAGATACAATCCATTTAATTAATGGTGTTAAAACTTAAAACACTGATATAGCCCGTTTAACAAACGTGTCACCCATTTACTAAACGTGTTGTAACGACATTACATTAATTCATGTAACTTAATTATTTAACACGTATATGCTTAACCAACCACTTATTTAATTATTTAACACATATATGTTTAAGCAACCACATTCTATGTATTCATACTAATTAAAATTATTCATTAATATGAAAAATTATTAATATAAAAATAATTAAAATAATTTGAATTTGCTATTAAATATGTTAATTTATTTTTTAATTATTTATACTCAAACACAATATACTTAACTATTTGTATGATTAAATAGTTTGGCGTGTTGAATGCCTAAACACTAATATGATACATTTATTATAATGAATTAATCCATCTTATATTAAGTATCAATTATAAACTCAGTTTTTCTCATATAAATATTTATTTACATCTAGAACATTTTACCTTCAAAGAGGATTTTATTACAAGAGTGGTGTTAAACTTATAAATTATTAGTATAAATTTAATTATTTAAGGAAGGACTACCAAAACAATAATGCTATACTTACAATATATATAAAACATAATCTCTACAACATGATGTGACAATATAATTGGTAAAATTATATTTGAGATGTAACTTCCCTCGTCCATTTTTATTTTTTTCTCTTCCAGTGAATTTTTGTGATCTGAGCTGCCACATCGTGTTGTAGAGTTTAACTTGTATAAATATTGTAAGTCTAGCATTACTCTTACCAAAATATCTTCCTCTCTTAAATATTCTAATTTGATTGTTGTATGCATTTACCTTATTATATAATATAATGTGTTTAAATAAACAGTAATATTAGACTTACAACATTTATACAATCTAAACTTTACAACATGATGTAATAGCTTATATGATAAAATCCTATTGAAGATGTCACTGACAAAATCATATTGGATATGTAATTTTCATTATTCTTTTAATTTTTTTATATCCTAATAAATTTTTATCATATAAATTATTATATCATATTGTAGAGTTTGAGTTGTATGAATATTGTAAGTATAACACTACTCTTAAATAAAATAAAATAAGTTTATACAAGTGTGTTGTAACTTGTAAGTGTAATACTATTTATATCATAATACCAGGCTGGTAAACAAGCCGATAATTTTAATGGGAATTTAGAATTTAAGAACTAAATTGGTTTATAAGGCCAACGGCAACAATATTATTAATATCATTAATCTTTTAATTGAAAAAAATTATCTAAAGGGCAAAAGCGTAAACTTGACAAGCCTTACCCACCACCAAGGCTGAGGAAGAAGCAAAGAAAAAATTTGGGGGTTGGTGGGAGCAGTGACATTTTACCAACAATACCCTCGACACTTCACGATATAAATAAATATAAACTCCCAACCGCACCAAACCTGCTTGAAGTCGTGTGTTCGGTTCCAACTGAGATCTCACTCTCTTGAACTTGGGATTTATCTTTCGTTGGAACTCTAAACGAGCTGCTTCAATGGCGTTCGAGGGGATCCTGTTGGGCATGGGAAACCCACTTCTTGACATTTCAGCTGTTGTGGATGAAGAATTCTTGGATAAGTGCGTTGTACCTCTTTCTCATGCGTTACTAGTTTTCTCTTGTTGCAAATGTTAACAACTGGGTTGTATTTAGTTTTGTATTTTGTGTCATGGAGTGTAACGTAGATCTTATATATGATCATTTTGATTCTGGGTTTGGTTTGAATGATAGATCTGTGGCTGCATGTTAGTGTATTTGCTCATGTGTATTGTGTTTGTGAACTTTTTATCTTCGTGAGTTGTGGATCTGTAGGTAGTGTTCATTTCGTGGATTTGTAATTTAACGCTTATAACGAACTTGGTTTCTGAACAGATATGAGATCAAGTTGAACAATGCTATTCTTGCTGAAGACAAGCACTTGCCTATGTAAGTTTCGTTTGTTAATAATAAAAACTCTGTTTTTTATTTGAAATATTCATTGCATCATGAGATTAGGTTTTAGGGAAAAATTCACTTCTTTATTATCGTATTCTATGCGATATCATGTGAATTTTTGTTGTGGGCCAGTTTTCTAGTTTTCTGAATAGCTGTACTTTTTAATGCTGAACTGAGTTGTTGTGGATGGTTCTTTACAGGTATGACGAAATGACTGCCAAATACAATGTGGAGTATATTGCTGGAGGTAAGTTTGATTTCTTTGATTTCATCCCCAGTAGCTATTGGTGATAATGATAAAAATAATAATTATGGCTGACTGACAAGTTTTGATTTAATGTAACTTTTAGGTGCTACACAAAATTCAATCAGAGTTGCACAGGTTTGTTTTTCCATTTGACAAGATCTTATGTTTTAACTATATCTTTACCAGAGGGAACTTATTTGATTTTGGTTCTCTTGCAGTGGATGCTCCAAGTTCCAGGTGCCACTAGTTACATGGGCTGCATTGGTAAGGATAAGTATGGAGAGGAGATGAAGAAAAACTCAAGGGTTGCAGGTGTTAATGTAAGTTTTTATATATTCTTTCACTGTCCTGGCTGTTTCCGTTTAGTTCTGGATATTCAAGTATGATATGTTGTCAGGTACACTATTATGAGGATGAGACTGCACCAACAGGGACATGTGCTGTCTGTGTTATTGGTGGTGAGAGGTAGGTTCCATATCTTGCCTCTGCTGGGATCTTATTTGATTTCCAATTTCAAGAGGTTGTTTTTACCAATGACATTTTTGTTTTTACATTTGCAATGGCTATTGCAACTAGAATATTTGTAACCTTTAAATCCTTGCACAGATCACTTGTGGCCAACTTGTCAGCAGCAAATTGTTACAAATCCGAGCACTTGAAGAAACCAGAAAATTGGGCATTAGGTATGTGTATTGCTTTCTTTGTTGCTTCAACATTCAGCCTCAGCCTGCTGGATTTGTGGGCCAATACCACTAACCTTCATAGTTCTGATGTGAACAGTTGAAAAGGCAAAGTATTTCTACATTGCTGGGTTTTTTCTTACAGTGTCTCCTGAATCTATTCAATTGGTTGCTGAACATGCAGCTGCAAATAACAAGGTAAAACTGATGCGACATTTTTTCTTTTTGATAAATTAAAACGGATTTAATTTAGTTTACAAGACATTGCAGTTATTGGTTTCCCTTTAGCCTCAGCATCCCTGTCACATTTGCAGGTCTTCATGATGAACCTTTCTGCTCCATTTATCTGTGAATTCTTCAGAGATGTCCAAGAGAAAGCTCTTCCGTAAGCTTCATGCCTGCTCTTTGCTAAACATATCAGTTAGTATTACAAAATTAATTTGCCTTTTGTGCACAGATATATGGACTATGTGTTTGGAAATGAAACAGAAGCTAGAACCTTTGCGAAGGTTCATGGCTGGGAGGTAATACTTTCTTAATGTTTGGTTTGTTCAACCTGACAAATGTGATGCTGTTTTCACACCCAAAAAACTTAATTGTTCTGTTTATTTTCAGACTGAAAATGTTGAAGAGATTGCTGTAAAGATTTCTCAGTGGCCCAAGGCATCAGGAACACATAAGAGAATTACTGTAATCACCCAAGGTGCAGATCCTGTTGTAGTTGCTGAGGATGGGAAGGTGAAACTATACCCTGTGATTTTGTTACCAAAGGAAAAGCTGGTTGACACTAATGGAGCAGGTACGTGTCTTAATTTTTTCCTTCCCTAATTTTTCATTGTTGGAAATGACAAAACAGCCATCATATATTACATCCTTCAATGCGAACATCACGTGTTAAAACAAGTTTTGATCAAACTTTATGGTGCCCTTCATTCCAATGTGAAGGTGATGGTTGGATAAGATTACAAGAGAATTGTGAGAATAAGGTGTTTGCAATCAAATTTATGGATAATTGATAAAATTTTTTGATAGCAATTACTAAAGATTACAGTAATGAGTAGATTCTTTAGGTAATAAAAATTAAGTCAATTGACAAATATTAGGGGTGGGGAAATTTGCTAAGTATAATGCTTAGGGTGGCTGCAGAGAGCTTTTATGCACTATCAGTGCAATATATAGATGGGGGCAAGTTAGGTGAGCTTTTACCAATACGAATAAATAAACAAGTAAAAATTTTCAGTGATATATGGCATCTTCTCTGTGTCATCTGAATTATGTTTTCTTACTTTTCTACATCAAAGGCATCGACTAAAATTATTATTTTAACTTTTGTTGCAGGGGATGCTTTTGTTGGAGGATTTTTGTCCCAGTTGGTTCAAGAGAAGCCCATGGAAGATTGCGTGAGAGCTGGGTGCTATGCAGCAAATGTCATTATCCAAAGGTCAGGCTGCACTTATCCTGAGAAGCCTGATTTCAATTAGGCTTTTGTAATTCGTTGATGCCCAGAATCTCAGGCTTTCCGGTTCTCATAGAGTTGTAGTTCTGTTCTGTGGTATGGTTTGCTATCGAACTTGATCAAAGGCCTCCTGTATTATTTTCTTCCGAACCCTGGTAAAGGAGTTCGTTTACTTTTTGTTTGTGATTCTCATCATCAGAGATGAGATGAGAATTTTTGTGACATTTTTTGCAGAAAGAATGGTTGTTTCTTTTAAGCAGTAATATGGGGAATTGGATTCGGTTATGGGCAGTTTGTTTTACTCTACTCAACACTCGATAACACTTATTTTTTTATCATTTTATAATATGTTTGTTTGTAATTTTTCAATAAGTCTTAAATAGATTAATTTATTTGAATTTGATGTATTTATCCTTAATATAAAAATTAAAATATATCAATATTTAATATAATATACATCTTAAAATTTTATAACTTAACAAATTTAAATCACATATAAATAACAATCATTAATAATTTATAAAATTAAATTAATATATCAATAATAATAACTAATAAGCTTAACTATCATAAAAATATATATCTATTTAAATATAATAAATGCATTATGAAGAATTAAATTATATTTATTTATATATAGTATATTTTTTTGTTAATATTATTCGGAAGACAGATTTTAAAAATTTGAAAAACTATAATATTACGGTGGTGTCGTTGATTGTCGTTGACGTGATGTGTCTGTTAACATCAGAACGTTTTTTGAAGAAAGGATAGCGTTTGATCGGAAAAGGCTTATGGTTATCCAATTTTTCTCAACCTTTTTCAGCCAAATGTTATTCCTTCTTCAAAAAATATTCTGATAAACTTGTAGATTATTTAGAAATGATCACGACGGTATCAACTATGTCACCAGACTAGCGTCGAGCATCGTGGCCATAGTCGCAGACAACATCTTTCTGGTGACCTCCCACCACTAGATTTCTTAATTTGTGAATAAAAATAAAATTTGGAATACAAATATCTATCATTATTTAAAATTATATATTTTTGTTTAATAATATTATAAAAATAAAGGGTTATTTTTGAAAAAAAATATCATAGCATTTAGACATTTGTTATTTAGATTTAAATAAAAATTTTACACTTTTCCTAATATGTAACCACCCATCCCCCGCCCGATCTCTCCCGGGCGCACACGGACCCCCCTGCCCTGCCTCCGGGGTCACAGGTACATGGCCGGACACTCTAAGGTATTGTCCGCTCTGGGACCCACCGGTCCCGCACGGTTTTGTCCACACTCCGTGTATCTACACACGGGTGTGACGCCTCCCCCACTCGAACCCAAGACCCCGGAGGCAGGGCAGGAGGATCCGTGTGCGTTCGGAAGAGATCGGGCGGGGGATGGGTCGTTACATAATAAGTGATAAATCAATTAAATTAAGTGACAAGTTTAGAAAACAAACAAAAACCATTCGCAGAAAGGCTTAAGCGAAAAGTGAGGGAAAATAAACGCCCCCTAACATAGTTTGGATAATTTTTCTGGAAGTCCGCTGTTTGAACTTGATTGAAATAAAATCCCTGATTTCCCTCTTGTGGTTGTTGTTGTTGTCTTGGAGGCAACCTCATTTCAACTAGATAGTTGAAATTTTTAGTAATCACATACTTTTTAATCTTAACTGTAGTTATAGCAGTTATTGTTAATATATTATTCAGCACCTTATTAAATTCAAAGAAATTTATCAAAATAGCTTTAATTTTAAGTGCGTTTCTAAAAATATTCCCAATTTTGAAAAATTTCACGTGATAGCCTCTACTTGATAGTTTTGACGGTTGGAGAACATAATTTGATGATTTAATTAATGGTATAATTTGTTCACTAGATGATTACTGGGTCCATCTCACTTGGGTGGCCAGCACGTGAAATTATTTAAAAAAAAAGGAAAAACAAAAAGCAAAAAGAAAGCAAACAGAGTAGTGTGAAATTGAATAGAGAAAAAAGGGGAACAAGTGCGGTTGTCGAGAAGAAGAAATAGAGAGAGAAAATGCGTTTTTTAAGCTTGTGCTTGAAGATCAAGTAGTCAAATTTTGTTGTTTTTGACTCAAGGTACATGTGATGAATCCTTGCGACAGGCTCTATACATCTACTGGTTTGATTTCTTGATTCATCCTCTCATTTGGTGAGGTTTAAAATTTTCTATGTTCTAAAGTGTGTTTTTAAAAGTATTCTCAATCTTGATAATTTTTTAAGAAAAATTGAGAAAATAGACAAAATTAGGGGGTTTTATTAAAAAATAGATACATCCTAAAACATTTTCATGTCATAGACACTTTCTTGATAAAAAGACTTAAATACCCCTTTTGAAATTACTTGCATCCAACACTCTTTTCGGGGATGAAATGGTCAAATTACAAATTATAGCTATATATCGCACGAAGACTTGCGCGTTTGACACTTGACACTCGACACAACTCGACACTCGACACTCGACACTTTCTTGCATCCGACACAACTCGATACTCGACATTACTTGCATCCGATACAACTCGACACTCAACACGCATGTGTCGAGTCGTGTCGGGTTCTCGATAACAGTCTATTTTCGAGGACACATTAATCCGACACTCGACACTACCTTGTATCCGACACAACTCGACACTCGACACTCGACAAATATCCGACAATCGACACTACACATTTCATCACTCGACATACGACATTTCACCACTAGACAAACACTCGACATTTCACTACTCGATAAACACTTGACACTCGACATTACATAACTCGACACGACTCAACAAGTTGTTTTCGAGTGTTGAGTGTCTTCTTCTTCGTGATAAAACACTGGATTCACAACTCGTTTCATCGATTTTCACACGTATTAACCCACAAAAATCATATTATAACACTCGATTTATCCTTAAATAAGTTCACAAATCCTTCAGAAACTCAAATATTGAATTCAAATTCCCTAAAAATTAAATCAAATCTGAAGAAAGGGAGATGGGTTTCGGTCGTCTGAAGAGAGAGAAATAAGACTTTGAAAAAAATTTAATACATAAGGGTAATTGGGTCTTTTTGTCAAGAAAGTGTCTATGGCATGAAAATTTTTTAGGATGTGTCTATTTTTCAATAAGGCCCCCTAATTGTGTCTATTTTCTCAAATTTTCCAATTTTTTATTGATAGTTTTGACAATTCAACAATATAATATGATAATTTAATTAATGGCATAATTTGTTGACTCGATAATTACTGGATCCATTGACTTGGGTGGCCCAGCCCATGAAATTAAAAAAAAAAGAAAACAAAAGCATAATCAGGTGATTTTTCATAGTTTTGACAGTTAGAAAGCATAATCTGGTAATTTAATTAATGGCATAATCGGTTAACTCAATAATTACTAGGTCCATCTCACTTGGATGGCCCAACCCATAAATAAAAAAAAAAAAAACAAAATGCAAAAAAGAAGACAAAGAGAGTAGTGTGAAATTGAAAAGAGTTTTAGAATAAGTTTAGGTGATATCCACTCTTGTCATATTATAGCACATGTGGCATATATTTATTTAATGATGTATATATACTGGGAAGAGACATTACGGTTAGGATAATAAAAAGGCATAAGTTTTTCTTGTCTGATATGGTATCAGAGCACGTGCTCTCTTCTTCGTTAGCTTCTTCTTTGGCTCGTTGACCTAGATCTGTTCGGTGTTGCTGATTTTCAGTGCTGATTTCCTTCACAAATAATTTTGATTTTCCTCTGTTCGGTGCTGCTGATTACCAATGCTGATTTTCAATGCTAGATCTATTCGGTGCTAGATCTGTTATGGCTTTCCCTACATATGAAGTTTCAGATCAGTCTGTATCTCACACGGATCGTTCCACCATTGATGATCCTTCGAATCCTTACTTTCTTCATCATTCTGACAGTCCAGGACTGGTTCTGGTATCGCAACCTCTGACTGGATCAGATAACTATACCTCCTGGAGTCGAGCGATGTTGATTGCACTTTCAGTAAAGAATAAAGTTGGGTTTATCGATGGTTCAATTCTTAGACCTGATGGTAACGATCTTAACCTTCTTCATTCATGGAATCGCAACAATAATATTGTCATATCCTGGATCTTGAACTCTGTCTCTAAGGAAATTTCTGCTAGCGTCATTTACTCTAATTCTGCTCAAGAAATTTGGATCGATCTTCGAGATCGTTTTCAATAGAGTAATGGACCTAGAATTTATCAATTGCGTCGTGAATTGATGAATCTTGCTCAAGTTTAGCACTCTGTTAGTGTTTATTTTACAAAACTGAAGACAATATGGGAGGAATTGTACATTTATAGACCGGTTTGCACTTGTGGCAAGTGTACTTGTGGTGGTGTTAAAGCTCTCAATTCTTATTATCAAATGGAGTATATCATGTCATTTCTTATGGGTCTACATGATTCTTTTGCTCAAATTCGTGGTCAGTTACTCCTCATGGACCCTATGCCTCCTATGAACAAAGTGTTTGCTCTTGTCTCTCAAGATGAACACCAACGAAAAGTTGGAGTTCCAATTTCAGATTCAACGAATACCATGGCCTTTGCTGTCAAAGCGAATGCCTCCAAGGGCCACACTCCTAATACTGTTGGGAATTATCACTCTGGTAACAATACTGGCTATTATAATAACGGAGGCCATAAAGCTTTTGGTAGTAACAAAGGGCAAAAGAAGGAAAGGCCATTTTGTACTCATTGTCATTTTCATGGGCATACCATTGAAAAATGTTATAAGCTTCATGGATATCCACCTGGATATCAGCCAAGAACACCACCTTCTTCTTCCAATACCACGACTGCTGTTAATCAAGTCTCTAATCAATCAAGTCTGAGCTTCACAACTTCTGCTAATCATTCAAATACTGTTGGAAATTTCCTGCAGACTCTTGACACTACTCAGTATCAACAATTGATGACTTTGTTATCTAGCCATCTTGCTTCTTCTATAAACACCACTAATGGATCTAATGATTCAGGTGCTTCATTTGCTACAGGCATATGTTTTTCAATTTCACTGAATCCTATCTTTTCTTATACAAAATATTGGATAGTCGATTCCGGGGCCACTAGGCATAAATGTTCAAATGCTAATGCATTTATATCTTTGAAAACTATCTCCAAATCCACTATCACCTTACCTGATCACACTCAGATTCCAGTGAGCTTATATGGTGATGTCCAACTCGGTCATGTTTTGGTTCTCAAGGATGTATTGTTTGTTCCACAGTTCAAGTTCAATATTCTATCTGTGAGTGCTCTTACCACAGATTCATAACTCACTGTCAATTTTCTTCCTGGTTGTTTCATCATTCAGGATCTCAGCAACAAGAAAATGATTGGCAAGGGTGACAAGTTGGATGATCTCTATGTTCTTGATACTGACAACATTGCTACTAGCGATATAGATTGTGTTTCTTCAAATATTGCTCATGTAAATAATGTTTCTGCCAATATTTGGCACACTAGACTTGGTCATTTGTCTTCTAAGCGGTTAGATATGTTAAAAGATAGATTACATTGTGATACTTCTAAAGCTAATAAAGCTAGCCCTTGTTATATTTGTCCATTGGCCAAGCAAAGAAGGTTATCTTTTGATTCACATAATAATATGGCTGCTTCTCCTTTTGATGTGCTTCATTGTGATATTTGGGGTCCTTATCATGTTACTTTCTACTCTGGCCATCGTTATTTTTTGACTTTAGTGGATGATTATTGTCGGTTTACATGGATCTTTTTACTTAAGCAAAAATCTGATGTTGCCGTTGTCATCCCAAAGTTCTTCAACATGGTTGCTACTCAATTTAATACTGCCATCAAAGTCTTCAGGTCTGATAATGCTCCAGAGTTGGCATTTACTGATTTTTTTAATGAAAAGGGAGTTTTACATCAGTTTTCTCGTGTGGAATGGCCTGAACAAAATTCTGTTGTGGAACGCAAGCATCAACATTTACTCAATGTTGCTCGGGCTCTTTATTTTCATTCACGGGTTCCTTTACAATTGTGGACTGAATGTGTTCTCACTGCTACTTTTCTTATAAGTAGGACACCCTCTCCATTACTAAACAACAATACTCCCTATGATCTTTTATACAAATCTGCTATTGATTATACTGGGTTTCGGGTATTTGGATGCTTAGCATTTGCCTCCACTCTTACTGCTCATCGCACCAAGTTTCAACCCAGGGCTCGAATTTGTGTTTTTCTTGGTTATCCACCTGGCATGAAAGGCTACAAGTTGCATGATATTCAAACTAAGCAGATGTTTGTTTCTCGAGATGTGGTTTTCCATGAAGATTTCTTTCCATTTCATACAGTGGTTCCACAAGACAGGTTAGTTGATCCTTTTCCTAATCTTGTGTTACCCCTTGCTACATTTTCGACTTCTACTACTACTGCATCTTCGACTTCTACTACTACTGCATCTTCGACTTCTACTACTACTGATCAATCACATAATCCTTCTCTTTGAAGATCCTCCCGAGTTCATAAACCTCCCTCTTATCTTAAAGATTTCCACTGCAGTTTGATAACTTCCCAACCTTTACCACCTTGTCCCACCTCTTATCCTTTATCTAATTACCTATCATACAAATCACTTTCACCATCTTATAGGACATTTGTTATGGCTGTCTCTGCTGAGTTTGAACCTCAGTTTTACCATCAAGCAGTTCAGTTTCTATACTGGAGAGATGCTATGAAAGCAGAATTAGATGCCATGGCAGCCAATAATACTTGGTCAATTGTTTCCTTACCTAAAGGAAAACATACTATTGGTTGTAAGTGGATTTACAAAATTAAATATCGATCTGATGGATCTATAGAGAGATATAAAGCACGTTTAGTTGCTAAAGGCTATACTCAACAAGAGGGACTTGATTTTATTGAAACCTTTTCTCCTGTTGCTAAATTAGTTACAGTCAAGGTTCTTTTGGCTTTGGCGGCTAGTCACCATTGGCATCTTATTCAACTTGATGTGAACAATGCCTTCCTACATGGAGACCTCTTTGACGAAGTTTATATGGATCTTCCTCTTGGTCTTGGTCGAAAGGGGGAGCACTCTTGTAACGGCGAAACATTGGTTTGCAAACTTCACAAATCCATTTATGGATTTAAAACAGGCCTTTCGCCAATGGTACTCCAAGTTCTCTCAAGCTTTTATTACCTTTGGATTTTCTCAATCAAAATCTGATTATTCACTCTTTACTAAAGGTTTTGGCCCTTCATTCATTGCCCTCCTGGTATATGTTGATGATATTGTCATCACCGGTCCAAATTCACAGGTCATCAATTCCTTGAAACTCTTTCTTCATAGTCAGTTCAAACTCAAAGACTTGGGATCCTTAAAGTATTTTCTTGGGCTTGAAATTGCTAGATCAGATAAAGGAATTGTTCTATCTCAACGGCATTACACTCTTCAGTTACTTGAAGACACTAGTTATCTTGCTTGCCAACCTGCTACTGTTCCTATGGATATTAAACTTCAACTTCGTGTTGATGAAGGTGATTTACTTCCTGATGGTTCTCAGTATCGACGACTCATTGGTCGACTTCTTTACTTGACCCTTTCACGTCCTGACATTACCTTTGCAGTTCACAAGCTGAGTCAGTTTTTGGCTCATCCTCGACTACCTCATTTAAAGGCTGCTCATCATTTACTTCGTTACCTCAAATCTCATCCTGGCCAAGGTTTATTTTTCTCCTCTTCCTCCTCTCTATGTGTGAAGGCATTTTCTGATGCGGATTGGGGTTCTTGTCTTGAGACCCGCAAATCCATCACTGGTTTTTGTATCTTTATTGGTGATTCTTTAGTGTCTTGGAAAGCTAAGAAACAGTCCACTGTATCTCGATCCTCCCCTGAGGCTGAATACCGTGCTTTAGCCTCTACTACCAGTGAACTTGTCTGGATCCATCATCTACTACATGATTTCCAGGTTGCTACTTTCACCCCTGCTCTTCTCTTTTGTGATAATCAAGAAGCTGTGCATATTGCCTCCAATCCTACCTTTCATGAGCGGACTAAGCATATTGAGCTTGACTGTCATTTTGTGCGTGATAAAGTGACTGAAGGATTTCTCAAGCTCATGCCTATTCGTTCTCAACATCAGTTAGCTGATATCTTCACTAAAGCTTTGCCTCCATCCTTATTGTTTCCACTCTTGTCCAAGATGGCTGTTCAAGATATTCACAGTCCATCTTGAAGGGGAGTTTTAGAATAAGTTTAGGTGATATCCACTCTTGTCATATTATAGCACATGTGGCATATATTTATTTAATGATGTATATATACTGGGAAGAGACATTACGGTTAGGATAATAAAAAGGCATAAGTTTTTCTTGTCTGATAAAGAGAAAAGAATGGAAACAAGTGCAATTGACGAGAAGAAGAAATAGACAAGAAAGTGGTTTTTTGAAGCTTGTTCTTGAGGATCAAGTAGTCAAATTTTGTTGTTTTTCGCTCAAATTAGAATGCATGAGTCCTTGCAACAAACTCTACATGTCTAATGGTTGATTTCTTGATTTATGCTCTCAATTGGTGAGACCTAAAACTTCTTTTTAAGTGTTTCTAAAAATATTTCCAATTTTGGAAATTGTTACATAATGGCCTCTGTTTGATAGTTTTGATAGTTGGGCAATATAATCTGATGATTTAATTAATGGCATAATTTGTTGACTCAATAATTATTGGGTCCATGTCACTCGAGTGGCCCAATCCATGAAATTAAAAAAAAAAAAGGAAAAGCAAAAAGAAATCAAAGAGAGTAATGTAAAATTGAACAAATAAAAGAGGAGAAACAAGTACGGTTGGTCGCTGAGAAGAAGAAATAGAGAGAGAAAGTGGGTTTTTGAAGCTTGTGCTTGAAGATCAAGTAGTCAAAGTTGTTGTTTTCGGCTCAATGTGATAAATCCTTGCAACAAACTCTCCACATGTACTAGTTTGATTTCTTAATTTATACTCTAATTTGATGAGACCTAAAACTTTCTTTGTTTTAAGCCCGTTTCTAAAAGTATTTCCAACGTAAAAATCTTGAGACTAATTTTACCATCTCTCTCTCTCTCTCACACACACATCTCCTCATGCCCCAATCCCTCATTTTCTTCTCTCCCATCAACCCAAATCCCTAATTTCCTTCTCTCGCATCAAATCCCCTATTCCCTCTTCGATCACCACCACTAGTTTTCTAATTTCCTCTTTCGATTACCAGAAGTGAACCAATGCTATAGCTTTTCATACAAGTGCTTTTAGAGAGTTGATTGAACAGTTGAACAGTTGCCTCTTTGTATTAGTGGGCTTCCATCAGCATTGGCGCTTTTGGTAAGTAAACTCCTATAGCTTTTTCTTCTTCTTATACATATGGCTTCAACTGCAACTATGGCAATGGGTTCATCTAAAAATGCATCTGATAAATTAAAATGCGTGTGGCTTCTAAGAGTTTCAATTCCATTCAAAATATTGATAGTCACCTTACTTGCATGCTACCTGATGAAATCTCTGTTTTATTACTTTTTTTAATTTAATTTTTTTAAATGTTGGTACGTGATGATTCTAGGTTTGATCTGTAAATGTGTGACCTAAAAGGATCTAACCATTGTTTTCATTTCCAACCCTTTTTCGGTTTTTTGGCTAATGGTTTTTGGAATGAAAATTAATTGTGATTAATTTTTCTATATTTTATTTGAATTTTTTTTTGTTCTATTGGTGCTTAGATTCGATTTAGGTGGTTTTTATTTGGTTTTTTAATTTTAATTTGTTAAATTTGATGTTAATTAATGTTGGGTGTTTGGGATTTGTTGATGTTGAATGATTCGGTTAATGATGTTAGTCTTTAGATTTTATGGACTTGTATATAAAACACCATAAATAATTAGTCAAACCTCCATGTTTAGAATTTAGTGTAGTTTATCCCCACACTATGTCTAATGGACTTGTGCATGTAAATGATGTTTCTGAAGATTTCATGGTGGAATGCATGTATGAAGTAAATGTAGATCTTGACACGTACTTTTGAGTTTGAGGTTCAGCTTCTGTGTGCATCTTGACATTTGGGAGCTCCCATGTCATGCCAAGATCCATCTGTTTCCTACAATTCCTTATTATGTGATGTTGTTTGTTTATATATCTATGACACTTAATTGAAAAGATGGGCATACTTTTACATTCTGTAATGAATGTGCTTTAAAATAAATTTAGGGCATCATGAAGCTTATGTTTGCTATTGTTATACTCCAAATAAGCAGAAATAACTGTAAGTATTGTATAATGGCCTTTTGCAATATTTATCCTGAGATGAATGTCACTGTGTAGTATAACAATATTACATGCATTTGACTTTTTTTGTGTTTGCTTATACATTTTATTTTGCTGTTTGGCTTTATGGCTCTGTGTGCACGCACATGAAGTTTTCTTTCAAATAATTACACTATGACTATAGTAGTTTACTACAGTACAACTACCACTATTTCTCTACGCATTTTGAGTTCCAATTGTTGGTCTATAACTGTTTTTTTACATCATAAATTAATTAAAGGCGTTGAAAGCTTAGCTAGCTACTTAAATGGATTCTGGTGATGGATTTTAATACTTGAGCTGTTGAAAAATCACCAAAAAGAATATTCAAGTGCAATACCAAGGGCTCGATTGGACTAATGGGCTTGGTCTTGAACAGAAAATCATTAGTGCAGTCCTAGTAAAATTTATCTTCCTTTTTTGAAATAAGTTTCATGAATAATTTTTCTTCATCTGTTGGAGTTAGTTTGCTTTGTAGGATCAGTTTTTGTATTCTCTTTCATGTCTATACTATAAAAGTTGTTGCTGTTTGCATGAATTTTTCTTATAGTAGTGAAAAAGGTGCTTATTTATTTATTTAATTATTTATTTTTGTTTAGATGTCAAAGTGTGGAGAAAAAACATATCACGTTAGTGTATTAATCAAGACTAGAACTATAAGTGATGGATATACATGTGATAATGAGAGTGCAAAAATAATTGTACTTTTGTTTATCATATTTATTTTAGCAAATATTCTTGCTTACAATGTGTGAAACTAGCTTATATGCACTTTTAGAATTTGTGTGAAATTGGTTACACAATCCTTTCTTTTCCTTCTGACTTATATTTGTTTTATAATTTTGGAGAGTCAATTAAAAGAAGGCATGTCTAGAATACCTATTGAACAACAAACTGAAGTAACAGCAGGACAAGTATTTCAAGATGTAATAGGGAAGTGATCATCGTGGTTATGCCCACACATATGGCCACGGTCCATCGCCATCTGATGTTCAAATTTGAAATCGATCTCAACTTGTTGGTTTGGTGAAGTTGCAAGAAGAATTAAATGAAATGTGAGTAGAGAACCAAGGTTTGAAGGACTACAATTCTTTGTTGTATAACTTTCTATAACAGAAATTTCAAGACATTGAAGAGTAGCTACTACCACCTGACACACGACAGGTATTTAGTCAACTTTTTAAAATTTATTAGGTTTGATTTATGTACTTTTTTAATCTAAAATATGTATTCTTTCTTTCGGAATAGGTATTGGTTCCAAATGCTTCAAGTGCACACCAGAATTATGTCAACATTGAGCCGAGGTGATAACAAATGATGAGAAGAGTTTGGTATATATGAATTTATCTATTATTACTCGGTAAATACATTTAGGCTTACAGCTTTGATTTAAATTGTTTTTTTTTTATAAACTTAATACGATAATAATTATTACATTTTATTTGTTCAGGTTTTTTCACATGAAGATTGAAGTTGGAAATAAGACTTTTAGATTGATTTTATCATTAGTACTACTCTTATATTAATGCTAAATGTATAACTTATGACTTTGTTTATGGACTATGTATGATTAAAAAAAGGTTAAAAATTGGATATTTGAAAATAAAAAATAGGTTAGAAAACAGGCTAAAAGAGGGATTTTTGAAGATCAAAAACACTTTTACAGTGGTTCACAAACCGACAGTAAATAGTTTCATGTGTTATACAACGCGATGTACGCTTTTTACTGCGATTTGGTGACCGTAATAGAGTTTTTACTGGGTTTGTAAAATCTACAGTAAAAAATTTAATGACCATTATAGAATCAGGTAACCATTATATATAGTTCCTTGGTGAACTGTGCTACAAGGCTTTTACGACAGGTAAAAATTGCGATAAAAAGTCAAATATCTTTATACGTTGTCTCCTATTTATGATAGGCTTAAATGGTCGTAGGACCACTAGTAAATGACTATTTATATGGATTACGATAGTTTAAGCCCGTCAAAAAAAAACCTTATTTTTAGTAGTGCGTAGGGTTATGTCAGATCTCAAAAACTAAACCTAATCGTCTAAACAGAAGATCTTGCAACCTGTAGATATAGCTCAGTGAAATATATTAAACTTTTTTTCAATGCACAATATATATTATAGTTTGTGATGATTTATTAACAAAGTTAAGCTTTCAGAGGACTAGTTCTTTTTTTAACAAGATAAATGTTGTTTTATCAATTCTCTTCCATTGAGCATCGTTCCTTTTGCATCTCTGGCATCTAATATCATCTCTTATGGAACCTATGATCATAACATATATTTTCTCTACTCCATATCAAAGGTATGGTAGCTAGTCATGACACTAGAACAAGTTTTCCGATAAACAAGAGAAGTTAAAACATAACTTTTGGGCTAGAATGGGAAGAAGAGAGGTTGATCAGGCACGGAGATATGGGTTGGTGGCAATTAAATAACATGTGCTAGAAGAACAAGGATTGTCTTATCAATAGTTATCAATGCAGGATTGAATTTTTGGGTGGTCAAGTTAAAAAAAAAAATTATGATAAATTAAGTCTAAGAAATATAACAATAAAGAATAATGTAATAAAAAGATAAAAAATAATATTATTAATACTAATAACAAGTAAAACCTTTCTTTATTATGATATATCTTTCACGACAAGAAATATGACTTTTTACAACATTGATTCACTGTTTTTCACAGAAACGTTGTAAAAGTAAAAGCATCCAACATCCCCTACCCCTAACTGCAACGTTGGCTTAATAAAACGCTGTGTATGGGTGAATGTTAAACAATTTTTCAGTGTTTATGTATAAAAATGTTATGAAGTGTTATTCTGCAGTGTAACGTCAAACGCTGCATTTTGGGAGAAAAGCTAAAATGATTTTTTTTTTTTTTTCATCTTTTGCAGGTTGGCTAATAAATTTACTCGCTCACTCAATTTTAGCCTTAAGTTTAACCATTCTTACTCCCTTTCACTCTCATTCAATCACTTTCATTCTCAGTTCCCATAGGTATTTCGATTAGGGATTAGGGTTCATGGTGGTTTTTAATCGATTATTTATTGGTGGTCTCAATTTTGCTCTGAAGGTCAATGGCCAGTAGGTATATTAAACCTTAAACTCTCAATTTCACTAATTTGAAACCATCTTCATCTTACCAGTTCAAATTGTCTCTCAATTTTAACTGGATTTGACTCAATTTCTAGTTAAAGATTAGGATTTGTCTTCATCACCTAATATCTAAGCCTATTGATTGGAGTATTGATGCAACCACTTGGGTTTCAATTGCCTGTTTCATCATAATATAAACTTGGTGAGTATTCAGGTCTAGTTGGTTTGGTAAGCCTCAATTTCATGAGTTCTTCTTGGGTTTCAAGGAATAAAGTGATTTCGTGAAGCTTGAGCAATTTCAAGGGGAGCCAATTTCAAATTCAAAGCACTTCAACAAGTGAACTGATTAAGCTTTTGTAGGCAAACAAACTATTAAAAGTTAAATCAATGAGCCTTCGTTATTTTTTATATTTATTTATTTTTTCTTTCCACTCCTTTCTAAAGAGTACTTGAACTAGACAAACTGATTTATTGTGCCTTCTAGGTGTTCAATAAAATATCTTAGTAAGAAGGCAAAGAAATTCGCCCAGACACTTCGTATCATGTTTGTCTCTTCACGTTATGTTTGTTTATCTTGTCGATTTACTTTATTTTACTATCATTTTATTGTTTTCCTTCTCTTCGAATCATGTTCGCCTTCTATAATTTTCTATTTGTTTTTATTTATTGCTTCTCACGAATCATGTTGTGGTTTTCTTGTTTCTCTGAAGTTCTTTAATTGCTCAAAGACTTTGTGAATCAAGTGATTTATTTTATGTTATTTTATGTTTGTTTATGGCTGTGAATGCACTTGTTATTTTTGATGATGTGTAATGCACTTTGGTTTATTAATGTCGTTCTTTATTTTATGATGATATTGGTCGACAGGTTATATACATAATTATTATATCCAAAAGTTGAAGATGATACACTTCGTATATGGAATCATGATCACTTGTGAAGTTTGTAAAAGAAAAAAAGTAATAATAAAAGCCCTGGCAAGGTTGTAAAGCTATTAAACGTAAAAGATATATACAGTAGTTCAAGAAACTAGGAATCAATTGTGAACTAGATTATTGAGACTAGCACTTCCACGCAAGACCTTAAACTAGGAGGTTGCCGGGCTGAATTGTTAGCATTTAACAAGTTGGGTGCTTATTGCTGTCTTGCATTGTTAGCGTTTAACAAATTTGGATTTAACGTTGGCTATTAAAGAGTTCTCTCTCCCATTGAATGAATTTCATGGCTACTGTAGTTGAATTTTAGAGTGGATCAATATACGAACTAGTTATCACTAAATTTCAACTTATATTTTTTTTGCTTGGTGTTATATTGGTTTCATTATCTTCAATAATATTTGTCTTGGCCAAAATTTTCTTGATTTGAATCTGCATATACTTGGATGAATGTACTTACTGATAGCATTGCTTGGTTTATTGCTTTAATGTAATAGCCACAACTGACTTTGAGCTTAGTTAGATATAAATAAAGCGAAAAGGAGAAGACTTTATATATAATAAGTGGGGTAAACTAAAACAGAAAACTAAAAATAAAGATTTGTTTAGAAAGAGAGGAAGATACAGATAGAAACCTCCTTTCATTAGAGATTTATATAATTATTCCTTTATGTCTGCCTGCCTTAACATGAATAAGTAGCATCCGACATTCATTAGACTAAGCTCCTTTATAATGTCTTTTTCTTGTCTTAAGTAAACAAATCCAAATGATGATTGATATAGTTAAAATGATGCAGGGATATATATTCAGGTCTATATTATTCATGTTAATGTTGATTTCTGATGTAGCATGACTTATTTTATTGTTAGGATTATTATAGTCTTTTAGTGTTTATTTAATTAGGGTTTTATTTAATTTGAAAAATTATTAGTTTAGAGATTTTGACTCAAAGATGGATTTTGACTTATCCTAATTTGACTCAAATTCTAATATCTCTTGATTAGTATAAATATAGGGTTTCATTTAGATATTGATTATTTGAAATATACTAAAGGATTATTCAGACAGATTATTGGTTGATTATTTGTAAATGTGAGTGTTTGATTAGAGATTATTTGTTCGTAATTTTGGTTTGTTCTTGTTACAGGTTTCCTGTCAATTTAGTATCAGAGCCTAACATCGTTCCATAAAATTCATCCTAAATTCCATGAACCCCAAACATAATCACTATTCATCGCCAGAGTCACTATTCATCACTAGCCACCGACGTATCACCTATCACCGAATATATCAAATCGTAGATCGGGTCATCCCCATCATTTTTTCCTTCATCATCGGCACTAGAATTCCATCAGAAACCCCTCGAAACGCCCAGAAACTGTTCGCCGTCGACCGGCGAGTGGTGTCTCACCTCCACCACCAAGTGATAAATTGGCCCTCCTCGTCAACTTTCTTTTCTTGGTCGATCACTATTTCTTGTCAGAAAGTCCCCATAAAGTCAAAATTCAGTTTAGAAGCCACCATACAAACCGCCATAAACCGCTACGGCTTACACCACCCATAAGAAAAACTTCCGCCGTTGCCAACCCACCACCTGAAGGTTTGTCCGTCACTGTCCGATCATCGGAAGCCGCCACTCGAGAGTGCTTTGGATGTTTGAGGTTAGGGACTTCTTTGTCACTTTTTAAAATTGGTTGATATTTTCAGTTAGGGGCTTTCAAGTCATTTGCCATTGAATCAAATAGGGGTGTACACGGGTCGGGTCGGGTTTTTCTAAATCCGATCACAACCCGATACTGTTCAAACCCGTTTATTTTAACCTGATTCGGGTTACTATTCAATACCGACCCGATAAAAACCCGACCAACTCGATCGGGTCGGGTTGGATCGGATTTAATTTTATTAAGCCATATTATCAAACCCGATTACAACCCGATACTATTTCAACCCGACTATTTCAACACGGTTCGGGTTACTATTCAGTATCTACCCGAGAAAAACCCGACCAACATGGTCGGGTCGGGTCGGGTCGGGGATTTTTGAACACCTCTAGAATCAAACCTAATATCCTGGAAACCCACTTACCTTGCATAATTACACCACTATCCGAATTTTAAAATTTGCAATTTACCCCGTTTATAGTTTAACCCCTGCATTCTCAACGTTTACATGTTAGCCTATGTAGTTTCATTAAATTTCACTTTAGCCCATACACTTTCAGTTTCAACCAAAAAAAAAAAAATCATTGCATATTTACTTTTCTTGCCTTTATTTGCATTGCAGTAGTATCATATTTATTTTATAGCTTATAGGAAATTTTAGTCTAGAGTTAGCATAACTACTTAAAAAAAATGGTAGATCGAAATCTTCTGCCTGAGCAGCCTGATTTAAATACTATAAATAATAGGTTGAATGAATTAGAACTTAGGTTCACTCACATTGAACAAATAGTACTTGATATTAAGAGCAAACTAATCACAAGGATAACAATCTTGGGTCATCTAAGGTTTTATAAGGATAAGGAAGTCATAGGATCTACATCTAAAAGATATCATGAACAAGAATATACTCATAATCCTTTGTTTGAAGATGATAGTGATGATAAAGGTAATCATAGAAGCATTAGAAATCATTCTAGGCATGAGTCATCTGACATTCCAAAAGGTGTCAAACATAATGTCCTTGAGTTTGATGGTAGGTTAAAATCCACTGCTTTCCTAGATTGGATAGATGCCATAGAGGAGTACTTTGATTGGCATGACATGGTCGACACCTATTGTGTTCGTTTTGCTCGACTTAAATTAGTTGGTATTGCTAAGATCTTTTGTCAGTCCATAGAACGTGGATTTCGCCAACAGCATCGTCGTCTTCCTACTTGGGAAAAAGTAGAAATAAACCTTACATAAAAATATGTCCCCTAGTCCTACAAGAAGCAACTTTATAGGCAATTGCTTAACCTTAGGCAGGATTCTTCTAGTATTTTTGAGTACCAATTTAAGTTTGATAGTCTTCATATTAGGTATAACATTAAAGAGTTTAATGATGCCAATATATCAAGATTTATTAATGGACTTAGGTTTGAAATCCAACGTGTTGTTAAGTTGAGCTCCCCTGAAACTGTAAAAGATGCCTATAATAAAGCCCCATAAGTTGGACTCTTTGCAAAAACTTATAATGTTAGCAAACTTCTTCAGTGTATACTCCATCTTCTCAAATTAAGGCTTTCAATAGAAGCAACTTTAATCAACAATCCTCTACTAGTAAAGCTTATAACTCGTCAACTCTTAGTTACCCCATATATAGTGCCTCTAATCATAATGTAAATTCTCGTTTCAACTCGAATAGGGTAAGATCAATGAGTGCTTCAAAACAATCCTTTAGTTCCCCAATTGTGTGCTACAATTGTTAAGGTAGAGGTCATGTTACTGCTCGTTGTTCCAGTCGTACTATGACTATAAGATATGACCATAGTGAATAAATACATGAGGATCCTGAAGGAGAAGTCTTAGAACCATTAGAGGAGAATAAAGATTTAAGATTAGGAGACATTCAAGAGGAGGAGTTTGATGAACAATTATCAGTTATACGTTGCATCTTGTCCACTCAAGTAGTTTCTGATTCTTGGAAAAGAACTAGTATTTTTCATACCTTAGTTCCCCTTAAGAATCAGTTATGCAAACTAGTGATAGATAGAGGTAGTACCTTAAATTTCACCTCTAAGGCTGTAATTGATAGGTTTAACCTCACTCTAGAGCCTCACTTAATCATTTTCAAGTAGCTTGGGTTAATAAAACAAGCCTACCTGCCACCGATAGATATCTTATTCCTCTTAAGTTGTGTTATAATAAAGAAAACATCTATTGTGACGTGTTACCCATGGATATAGCTTATATCGTCCTAGGTAGACCTTGGCTTTATGACCATGATGTTATAAACTTTTGGGAAAGAGAATACCCATGTGTTTAATCATTGTGGTCAACCTATTATCTTGAAACCAGCCAAACCTACTGCAACTGTAAGGTTTCAACTAGGGTTCAAAAAGAGAAGCCAACTCCAAAACCTAGATCCAATACCTTAGAACCTAAGAAACACAACTTGAATATTTTGGCCCCAACTCATTTTATGAAATAAAGCCAAGAGACTAGTGTTGTGCACACTTAAGTTTTAGACTAGTGTTGTGTACACTAGAGTCTAATTTAGACTTTTCCCCTAAGATAGGTGAACTTTTAGAAAAATTTAGTGATGTAGCCCCTGAGGACTTACCAAATAAGCTACGACACATGAGAGATATTCAACATGCCATTGACTTAGTTCCAGGTTCACAACTTCCTAACTTTCCACATTATAGGATGAACCCTACTAAGAGGGCTGAGTTAAATAGGCAAATAAGAGAAATGTTTCATTCGTCATAGTCTTAGCCCTTGTGCAGTTCCAGTGTTATTCACCCTTAAGAAAGATGGATCTTGGAGAATGTGTGTTGATAGTAGGGTCATCAACAAAATAACTATTAAGTATAGGTTTCCCATACCTAGAATTAAGGACATGTTAGATGAGCTAGTTGGTTCTAGTTGATTATCTAAGATAGACTTAAGGAGTGGTGATCACCAAATTAGGATTAGACTAGGTGATGAGTGAAAAACCGCTTTTAAATCCCCTAATAGATTGTATGAATGGTTAGTTATGCCTTTTTGTTTATCTAATGCTCGTAGTACTTTTATGAGAGTCATGACACATATGTTACGACCCTTTATAGGGAAGTTCTTTGTAATTTATTTTGATGACATTCTCATATGGTAAGAGTGAGGAAGATCATTTAGACCATCTTAAGAAAGTTTTCAGTATCCTTAGGAATGAGAAGATGTACATCAATATTAAGAAATGTTCTCTTATGCAGTCTCAAGTCTTTTTCTTAGAATTCATAGTTTCTTCAGAGGGTATTAAAGTTGATCCTAGTAAGGCAAAAGCTATTACATCTTGGCCTATGCCTAGGACTTTGTCTGAAATTCGTTGTTTCCATGGATTAGCTTCTTTCTATAAGAGATTTATTAGAGAGTTTAGCACCATTATGACACCCATCACTAATTGCATGTGAAATTGTGAATTTCAATGGACCCCTGCAGCCACTAGAGCATTTGAGCTTGTTAAGTAACGTATGACTTAAGCCCATGTTCTTAGGCATCCAGATTTTTTTAAAGCCTTTGAAGTTGCTTGTGATGCTTCAAGAGTAGGTATAGGAGGAGTCTTGAGTCAAGAGGGTCACCCTAGTGCTTTCTTTAGTGAGAAACTCAATGAGGTTAAATAAAGATATTCTACCTATGATAAAGAGTTCTATACTATTGTTAGATCTCTACAATATTGGCAGTATTATCTTTTGCCTAATAAACTTATCCTTTACTCGGACCACCAAGCATTAAAATATCTTCAATCCCAAAAGCGATTAAATGAGAGATATGTAAAGTGATCTGAGTTCCTTCAAATGTTCACCTTTGTCCTTAGACACAAGCCTGGAGAGGATAATAAGGTAGCTGATGCCCTTAGTAGAGTCATGTACACCCTTCAAACAATGCAAGTTGAAATTGTAGGTTTTGATAGGATGAAATTTGAGTATCCCTCTTGTCTTGATTTTGGCATCATTTATAAGGAACTTTTAGATAATAATTGTAGAGATCATGTAAATTTTATCATTCGTGATGGTTACCTTTTTAAGGGTTCTCGTTTATACATTCCTCGTACTTCTATGAGAGATTTTCTAGTTTGAAAAATACATGCTGGAGGATTAGCTAGTCACTTAGGGAGAGATAAAACCATTGCCTTAGTTGAGGATAGGTTTTATTGGCCATCATTAAAGAGGGATGTTGCTAAGATTGTATCTTAGTGTCATACTTTTCAACTAGCTAAGGCTAGAAAACTTAATCAAGGGTTATACACTCCCCTCCCTATTCCTTACCTTCCTTGGAAACATGTTAGTTTAGATTTCCTTTTAGGATTACCTAAAATTGCTAGGAAACATGATTCTATTTTTGTTGTGGTTGATAGGTTCTCTAAAATGGCTCATTTTATCCCTTGTTCTAGGATTAGTGATGCTTCACATATACCTCAACTATTCTTTAAGGAGATTGCCAGTCTTTATAGACTGCCTATATCAATTGTGTCTGATAGAGATGTAAAGTTTGTTAGTTACTTTTGGAAGACACTTTAGAAATTGTTTGGTACATCTCTTAAGTTCTCTTTAGCTGATCATCCTCAAACCAATGGCCAAACTGAAGTGGTTAATCATAGCTTAGGAAACTTGCTTCATTGTGTGGTAGGCAAAAAGTTAGGTAATTGGGAGTTAGTGTTACCTATGGCTAAGTTTGCTTATAATAATATTGTTCATAAGTCAACTGGTAACAATCCATTCATGATTGTTTATGGTATTGCACCCCGCCGACTTATTGATCTTGTTCACTTACCCTTTCACTACCCTTCTTCAAATTTTGCTACTGATTTTGCCCCCCCATATGCGTGATTTGCATGCTGAGGTGAGACAAATGATTTCTTAGAGTAATGATAAATATAAGTCTACTGCTAATCTACATCGTAGAGAAAAGGTTTTTAAGGAAGGTGATTATGTCATGTTTCACCTTGATCCTTCTCGCTTTCCTAAACAAGCTAACAAGAAATTGCATGCTTGGTTCTAATGCTTATTTACTTGATTTGCCTTCTGATTGGAGTATTAGTCCAATTTTTAATGTAGCAAACTTGTTTCCTTACCGAGGACGTTTTGAGCCTCCAGCTATTTTTGATATTTCTGTAGGTTCTCCTACCGTTGTCGTCCCTCGTTTGCCTCCGTTCAATCCCGCGCCGATTGATAAGGTTGATCGCATTTTGGATGACCACTTTGTTGCTTCTACTACTGGTGGTTTTCGTTGTTTCCTTGTTCGTTGAAAGGGTCGACCAGTTGATGATGATACTCGGCTCCCTGAGGAGGAGCTTTGTCGCATCAATCCCTATACTTTGGATTTTTACTTGCAGTCCCGCTCGTCCGGAGACGAGTCTTTCTAAGTTGGAGGAATTGATTTAGCATGGTTTATTTTATTGTTAGGGTTATTATAGTCTTTTAGTATTTATTTAATTTAGAGTTCTATTTAATTTGATAAATTATCAATTTAGGTATGTTGACTCAAAGAAGGATTTTAACTTATCCTAATTAGACTCAAATTCTAATATCTCTTGATTGGTATAAATATAGGGTTTCATTATTATTTTATTAGACATTGATTATTTAAAATACACTAAAGGATTATTCGGACAAATTGTTAGTTGATTGTTTGTGAGTGTGAGTGTTTGATTAGAGATTGTTTGTTCTTAATTTTGGTTTGTTCTTGTTACAGGTTCCCGTCAATTTCTTTGGAGAGATTTATATTTATACATGTACTTATTCATAAGAGATTTATATATGAAAAACTAAGTTCGTTTGTTGTTGTTGTTGGGCTGCTGGCTAATTCCTTTTGCTTTTGCTTATGCTCTGTTGTTTTTGAAATCTCTACTGGTGGTGGTTTGTGATAGGTAGGCTTTTATGCTGCTGCTACATGAATGAGCTTTAATGAACTGTATAATTCATCCTAGAACAGAGATAAAGACATTACAAATAAAATATCAAAAATAGATCAACCTGTTATAATTAGATTTAAAAGATTCTAAAAACTAAGAGAACTTTATTTTGTTAATAGGCTTACCAAGTCTGTAGTGCTTTCTACTGTCTTGCATTTGTATGCGTTAGTATTATAGTGCATCGGATAGGGCAGAGGACGATTCCCCATTGTTATTGGTATATCTTGCGAACTTAGTTAGTTAATTGACTATTTTCTATGTGGCTAGGCTATTCCAACATATCAATTACAACATCAAATTATTTAAGTGGCATTTTTGGTACAAACATAAATGACGTTTTGAGAATTGATATATTTGTAGCAATGTATGGAATGTTATGCATGTTTAACATATTTATTTTATTGTGGATATTGTACTATGACTAATTAAAGTTTCTTGTTGGATTGAAATAGATGTAGAAGACCAATGATGATGGATGTAGTTCAAATAATATGGAGAATGCTCTATGTAAATTGTTAAATTGGATGGGAACCGATGCTTGGCCAAAGAATAATGCTATGTTAAACTGGTTGGTGTTTAGTTGTTGGTGTTTTAGACTAATTATTGGCCAAAGAATCATGTCATGTCATGTTAAAATCTTTTTTTGTTATTTTGTTTTGAGTTGATATATTTGAGATGTAATGTACTTGATATTAAACAAAGTTGTTAATGTTTAGATGTAAGATGCTTCAAAAAGTTTGGTTTTTTGCTAATGAAAGATTTGCAATTGATTGACGATGAGTGTTGGATGAAGTTTATTTATTGAACAGCTAACAAGTACTATAAATATTTCAATTGAATAAATTGCTTTTATTTTTCTTAAAAAAAAGAGTTTACAGCGTTTTTGAGGTGTTGTAAGAGAGGTTGTAACAGATAGTCACAGCATTCAAAAAACGTTGTAAACATACGATCACAACGTTTATTAAACGCTATAAATAGATAATCAAGATTTCACTATACAAGTACACAACGTGTACAAAACGGTACAAAAACATTGTACACAACATTTTTGGATAGCATTTAGAAAACGCTATAATCGTTGATTGGTTTTTTACAACCCTGTTGATATCAACGGCTATCTAACATTGTGCATCTAAGTTTACAACAGTTTTTGAACGTTGTAAAAGGTAAAAAATCTTCTAGTGTTGATATAAGGTAGTAATCATTATTTTAGTAGAAATCTATAGATAAAAGAAATTTCGTTGTTGAGAAACCTATTTATACTACTTTCCTATTTAGCAATTTATTTAATATATAGGATGGTCATAATTACACTAATAAGAAACTTATTTATACAGTAAATTATTATTTAATTAGGAAGTATTGTTTTTCTATTTAAATAATAATTAACTAATTAAATATAATAAAGACAAAAATTTATAAACCTATCAATTTAAAATATCAAATTATATCCTTATATGAATTTAATTATATAAAATATCTGATAGGTTTGAAATTATAATATTGAATATAGTATTACTCTATATAATGTAATATAATATAATATAATATAACATTTAAAAAGAAATTTAAAAACTTTTGGAAAACTTGGTGGATTGGCGCTCCTTGGGCCTAAGCTATTATCTTTTCTTTAAGTTTTACCGATATTTTGTCATATGGATGTTTATCGTCTATGAATAGTTAAAATTTATTAAATTTTCTCTTTTATTTTTAGTGTATTTTTTATAATTGGTAATTATGTCTTTATAATTTATTAAGGTAAAAATCAGGTCAGGAACAGATTTTGACATCAGAGCTAAAGCATTGAATGATTTTTTGCCTTGAGAGAACGGTGTTGAATGTGCAAGAAATATTATATAAATGAGAAAAGAGAATAAATTAGTTTTAAAGTGGAATAAATATTGAAGGTGTAAATAAGAAGCATATTATATTTTAAATTTTTAAATGCGAGTGTTACGAGAAAAATGGTATAGAGTAAATTTAATGCAAGTTCGGAAAACCTCATGCCAAACTATATATGGTACTCATGTACAAGCTAGGTGATGAAATTAGACAAATCAAATTAGCAGACTTACAATTATGTACTTCATTTCTTCATCCCATCCCTTCTTTATATATATATGCACAGACAAATATCGTACACTCATAATAAAACATTATCCATCTTACCATGAGATACGGAAAAAATTAAGCAGCACAAGACAGATTCACTCTAGCTAATCCAGGTTTAATATTTGAATTGCTCAATATATATTTAAACAAGTTGGGCTTTTCTAACTTGTTTATCCAGATTGACGTCTTAGGAATTAATTGTAATTGATATAAGTCTATCAACACTCAATAATTACACACGCACATATATGCTACAATTAATTATAACTAATTAGTAAGTACCAATCTCGATGATGAGTCGATGAATGATTATACAATAAATGAGCTTAGCTCCAAGCGCTTCTTACTAATGATGATCGCCTTGGAAATTCAGAAACAAAACGAGAACCCTTTGTCTCGTCGAGTAATAGAGGAGCTGCTGGCAAAGCATAAAATGCTTAGGAAAATGTTCTCATGGCAAGGAATGCGAAGTTTTGAGCCTGTGGCGAATTCAAACACCTCTTCAGCCCGATCAAGCAATTCCATGAAGAGAGGATGCTTGAGCAAGCTGACCTTGATGACAAATCGTTTGCATTCTTCTCCTACGTACACTGCTACATGACCTTTTGGGACATCATTGGGGATTGATGAGCAATCTCCTCTGTAAAAAAAGCAAGACCAAGTTTCTGATTCTGCATACCTGAGAAAGCTAGTTCTCAATTTCAGGCTTTTATCAAACCATCCTTTCAGAAACTTGCCCTCAATGATCATCTTCATCAAGTTCAATATTGCCTAGATATTAAGAAAGATAGTCACGGAGAGAGCAGGAGAAAGAAGTGGTGTACGAGTGATAGTGATGGGGTGCTATGGAACTTCAAGCGTATATATATATACATATTTATAGTAGTAGGTAAGCATATGGAATCGTATATATATATTTATATTAATTTAAAAAGTATATGCATTTAAGAGATTTAATTAATTGGATACCAATTAATTTTAATTTTTGAAGACGATAGATAAAAAAAAAGGATCAAGAAAACACACTTAATTAGTTGAAACATTAATTTTAAAAGTAATGATTTTTAAAATCTTTTCTGAAAGATAGTATGTTTCATAATTATGATACATAAAATAAACCAATTAAAACGTCTTTTAATTAATATTGTATCAAATTAATGCACTTATATTTATGTACACACACGCACGCACACTAATAGTACAATTTAGATCATAAATGAAACGCGTATTGTGGTCAAAAATGGGATAAGAGTTTGATATAATTGATATATCAAAAAGCAAGATCAATCAATTGTTAAATATATATGGCTAGGTACAGTATGTCATATTCACTGGTTCGTGTGTAGGTCGATCGATTCTATTATTGAACCTTCACGCTAACAATTATTGTACGAAGATGCACGTTCTCTTAATTGAGGGATTTATTTTTTTTCAATGCTTTTTTAACATTCTTAAAAGTTGCATATATTCCCCACAGCTAAAGGCCAGAATCTTTGGGGATAAGATATCAAGGAGAAGCCAATGAGAAAGATTGAGCAGCACTTAAGATCTACAAGTTGCAGTACTCTTACACCAAAAACGTTTACATCTTAATTAATTAATTAATGCATATTGGAGACCAGCTTGATCTTCATTATATATGTATATGTATGTATGTATGTATGTATATCAAGTTATGTGCTTCTTGCCTTCACTTTATTGTGCCATCTAAAGCATATGCAGCCAGACCTTACACCATCTTATGCTGAAATAATTAAATTCAGAATTACATGAGGGCATGCACGACGAGGAGAAATATTCGTGACATTTCTAATAAATAACATTAACATATATATATATATATATATATATATATATATAT
This sequence comes from Boswellia sacra, assembly GCA_013180625.2. Classification (NCBI taxonomy): domain Eukaryota; kingdom Viridiplantae; phylum Streptophyta; class Magnoliopsida; order Sapindales; family Burseraceae; genus Boswellia; species Boswellia sacra. Next base: position 951,691 of record SNVD02015555.1, on the reverse strand, counting down.
ATATATAGAGAGAGAGAGAGAGAGAGAGAATAGGGAGACAACGTATCGCATATATGATGCCATAATATATTCTGGATATGGTCATCTAATTGGGAAACTAAAGAAGAACTCATGGAAGATAAAAATTTTTATATGCGCAGTTCAACTCCCAAAAGTCCCAGAATGTATTGTGTTTGTACTCTTTATTAAGTACAAATTAACAGCTTTTCCTCAAGTCTTGTAGAGAATGTATGGGTTAACTCTTCGGATCAGAATATATAAGCTAGCAGAACTGTTGTTATGCACTTTTTTTTAAATATAATACGAAAAATTGTTGGTTGGTTGATCATTGAATATTATGATCTAACTTTGAAGCAAATTATGAGCAATACTTGGAGTTGAATGAGCACATGTACAGACTTGGCTTGGAATTCAACAGTAGTAGTTTTATCTAGTAAAGCTGATGATGATGAAATAATGTTGATTGAAGGGATGGATGAAGATCAGTAGATCCGGAACAGGATACAGCGGGCACACAAATAAACAGCCAACAGATTTGCAAACTTGAATAATCTCAATCAGTCGCTTCCCCTACCCACTGTGCATGGAGAGAGGACGATGGCCATGGTCGGAGGTTGCAGGGTCTCTCTCACATGATGTCCAAAATCTGGTGGGTTTTGAATACTACTTTCCAAGCCTTGACAAATTTCTTTGCGTTATCTTTCCAGCAAAATGTACGCATAAGATATTGATATTTCGAAGATTTTTTTCTGTAAAAGTAGTACGCACAAATTTGAAAAAGAAAAATTAGGTAAGTTGAGGGGACACAGTGGCAGTTTGTCTCTTCTTCTCTTAGTTTTCCCCGCTAATAAGTCCACATTCTTCGCATGATTTATGTTTCTTTGTTCTCTTTACATTTGGGCCCCTAGTTTTATCGATTCCATGTACCAAGGTGCTTCGTTTTTAACATGGTTTCCTATTAATTCCATTGTTGAGAGTATCACAGCAAAACTCCAGCTAGCTTCTAAGACATGGAGCGTATACAGTAGTTAGACATACACTTGCAGGCAATTTGCCTTTCTTGTTTACCCACTTTTCTAGTTGGCTAGTCAGTCCTTTTGGTGTGTTTATCCACTTTGTCTTCTTCTTGGATAGACATCCCCCCAATGGCTAGGTCATGATCGTTTTTGATAAATTATTTGATAATTCAGAGACTCCATAAGATTTATTAGAAATTTATATATTATGGGTTTAAGATTATTTTAAAGAGATTTATCCTTATTTGTCTAACTAAACGGCCGGCTACAAGAGAGCTGGGCTTATACTGCGCCCATTTGAGGCGGTTTTTAAAAACTGCAGTAAATGGATGAAATACAAATGTGTCTATGGCAGTTTTAGAACCGTAGTGTAAATCGCCTAAAATCCCCCCAAACCAATTTTATCCTAATCGCCTCAATTTTGCAGCAACTTGTTTCAATTTCCCTCTCATCTCTCTCGCTTTTTCTCTCAGTTGAAAGCCTCATCTCGCATGTCGATCTCCTATATCACATCACACCTCTGTCTTCCCTGTTTTGGAGTTGCCTTTCTCTGCCAAGCTTCTTGCCTGCTTTGAAGTTCCCTACATTGAAGATTCCATTTGCATTCTCTCTGCCAAGCTGAGCATCTTCAAGATTAGGAGAGTGACTTGGCCGCTAACTCAACCAACTCCTCTACTGAGTTGAGCAAACCCGAGTTATCTAAGAAGAGTAATGAGGCAGAACCACAACTGCTAAGAGAAAGAAGGAAGAAGTCAAAACTGACGAGAGCGTTCTGGACCATTTATCCAGCAGAAGTTGAGTGCTATAATGCACTAATCTCATGAAGGTGGTGACGCAGGAGGAGATGAAGTTCTCTGTGGAGGCTTGTGAATCATGGTCTTAGGAAGGTGGGAAAAAGTGGAAAGAGGGCTTTTTCAATGAGGCTAAGGAGAGTGAGAAAGAGTGCAGACAAGACAAGGAGTGGGCTACATTGAAGGTTGTCGTTGCTGAGAAGGAGGCTAGTAACAGTGCCACTGAGAAGTTTGAGTACCAAGCTAAGGTTGGTCTCTCTTCGTTTTTCGAATTTTGAGCATTTTTGAGAAAATTCAATATAAAGTTGTAAATTTTTTGTTCCTATTTTGACTAATGAACTGTTATTTTAAAAGTTTTGGTCTATAAAGATAGGATTTTGATTGATTGAATGATAGTCTTAAAGATAGATGGACGTAAATATTGCAGCTTTATAGGACATGTTACACTCTTAATCAGCATTCGTAAATTTTGTAATTTTATCATTCCTCAATTTTTAATTTTGTGGAGAAATGAAATTTAAGATTTATGCAGGTTAGTCGCCTATTCGATTTGATAGTCCACGGTCTGTATAGTCACAAGGAAGTCCTTCTACGAGAGCTTGTGAGGTGAGCAAATGCACTTTTACTGATATAACATTTGAAATCCGATACATATTTCTACCTTAACATATTGATTTTGTGAGAAAGCATATGATCATTCTAACTTGTTCAATTGTTGCATAATATATGGTGCGAAAGAAAATTCAGGTTTTGTAGTTTATCGGGACAGCAGATGTACAATTTTTTAAAACTCTTCTAGTCAAACTTATGGATTTGGGATGTGGCTGCTGATCTTATTTACTGTATTGTACAGGGTAGGATTGTTGGCATTTCACCAGGCATTTGTGAATAACCCTCAAGATGCTTTTGTAGTATGGGTATTTGCTTCTGTCCTGCATCATGGAAAGTGGAAGGAAGGTGTTAAATTTGCAAGAGAACATGCAAAAGATCAAATTAGTTTTGTTGCTGAAATCTCTAGGTTTTCTGAAATTAAATCAGATGATGAACTTGCGGAAAAGGTTACTCAGCAGTCTTAGTTCAAGATTGTGTCAATTGTTTTGCTGAGACAAACTCTAGTTTGGTAAGTATATATATTTTTAATGACTTCATCAATTTTCAGCATATAACAATAAACTTAAGAATTGTGTTTCCTCCTGCATCTTTTGTGATAATCTGAATCTGGCATCATTTGGTGCCTTATAGCGCTTCTAATTAATTGTTGGCTTGTGAGCGCAATAATTTCATTTTCTAACTCGAAACCCAGTATGCCTCATCCTACTTTCCTTTACTGGGAGAGTAAGACAATTGGTTAAATATGCTATATAAATTAAATGGTTTGGCTTTGCTTATTTAATGAAAGTATTTTACTTGTCAACTACTGCACAGAGGAGAGCTGGCACCACTTTCTTGCTATTTAATTGCTGATCTCATCACGTGCTTATCTATTTTGTGATAATTATTGCTTTGACATGCACTGGCATGTGAAGTTAGGAATTGCATAAGTACAAGGGGATTTTTTTTGTGTGAAAAAGCTATATACACTCAACTCTAGTCATATTTTTAGGCATAAGGACTTTTTAGCTGCTATATATTGTGGGCTCTACCTACTTACCTTGCCTCAAACTTGAGTTGTGATTTTTTCCTATTAGGTATTCAAGAACCTAGCCTGGATAATCAAGCTAATAAGTAGCCTAGACTTTTTAATCATTTGTTATACAAAGATAACGGTATTGATGATGAACCTTTCATTTTAGCAGAGCAAGCGGAGCAAGTTTACTATATTCAAGATCCTGTAGATGAAGATTGGCATGTCATTCTTAAAATGTCAACAAGAGATACATTTGATCTCAATTCGAAAAATTCATCTATCGGGAACATTGTGTCACAAGTTGAGCTATAAACATAACAAGAATTAGATGAAAGAGGTTATTTTCATGAGGAAGATGTTCAATGGGTTAGGCAAGGAGTTGAGGGAACCACAGTGATCATCAATCGAGAAGACAATGATGACCAGATGGATGATGTTGATTGAGAGTACTTTGTTTGACGTGTTCTTATTTATTATATGATTCTTTATCTAGCTTGTATTTTGGGAACATTCTTCTTTTGTCCATTTATGTGATTTCCTCTTGTTTAGGTGTAACTATTATTTTTATGAATGAAATATATAGTTTGTTCAATTGAACTTGATGTTGGTTGTAATTTTTTATTATATGCATATGTTAATTATCATGGAACTTAAGAAAAGATATTAGTATTTTATGAATGTGAATGTTCTCTGGATATATAACTATGCCGTTGAAAAGACCAAGAGTCACTCTTTGGAGAGTATAATACAATAGGAAGCAAAATCTCGACGACAATCGGCAACATCTTCCCAAATTGAAACTAATAATGAAGGCATGTACATGTATAGTTTTTTTAATGTCTAATTTAAATTTAAGATTGCTTAAACCTTTGTTTGTTGTGTTTTTATAGATGCAGGTGGTACATCAAGTGTTGTTAAAAGACGTGGAGTAGCTCGAACTGTTCGTGAGTGGGACACAGGCCAGAGGTTGCATATTGAGTTTAACTCTCAATGGCAACCAATAAACACAAACAAAGACAAATTAACCACCCAACTTGGAATCATAACCAAAAATTATAACATGGCTCCATTGACTTGTCCTCGGTGGCAAAATATGCCATCACACCTTCTGAATGCCATTTGGAAATAAGTGAAGGTAATTAATTTTTAAGAAATTCATAGGTTACATGCATATTGAGTTGTGTCTCTGTTAATCTATTATAGTTTGTTCTTGCATGATAATACAGATGTTCTTGATGAGTATAGACCTTATTGTTTACAACATATTGGGAACCTTTGGTGGGATTGGAACGTTCGTGTGAAGAGAGACTACTATAAAAAATTCGATTTGGATGAGGATCGGTTAAACTTTACTCCTCCTAGAGTTTACCCAGATCAGTGGCCTATTCTTGTAGCTTATTGGGGCAAGGAGCAGGCTAAAGTATGTGCCTAACACAAATAATAATAATAATAATAAATGAATAGATCTCATATTTGCTTATATCTGTATTATAAGTCATAATATAATTGTTGTTAACATTGTTTATATTATAGGAAGCTACAGCGAAGAATAAGATAAATCGAGCACAACAAGTTGCACTTCATCGAACAGGCCACACATTGTTTGCCCAAAAACGAGAAGCGGTAAGTTATATTTTTTTAATGCTCTCTACTTGTTGGTTATTAAGATCTATGTATATCTCTTTACTAGTTATATTATTTTAGTTATGTTATTTTTTTTGTTTAGATGAAAAGAAATGGAGAACAAACTGATCGGATTAGTGTCTTCGTCAAGACTAGAACAAAAAGCAATGGGGAAGTAGGTGATGATGAAAGTGCAGAAATAATTGTAAGTTCTTTAATCTTTTGAACTTATATATTCATCAACTATCTATAAATTAGTTTTTACTTAATACTTTATCTTTATTAACTTGTTATTTCTTTTCATTATGTTGTAGAGTCAATTTAATGAAGGTTTGTGTCAATTTTCACAAGACCAGCAAACTCAACAAGTTAGAGAGGAGGTATTTGGCAATGTAATGGGACTTGATTATCGTGGTTATGCCCGAACATATGGTTTTGGTCCATCGCCAACTGACATTCAAGGTAGCAGCTCATCTAATATTCACTTGAGGGAAGAGTTGGGTACTTTACAGCAAGAACATAACAACTTAAAGGAAGCACACAACAACTTGAAGTAGGATCATAACAACATGAAGGTGATGTATGATGAAGTCGTTTCCTTTCTACATGAGAGGTTTCCAGAATTTGCAGAGCGACGTGCTACAAGACCAGTATTTACTTATTTTTTAAAGTTAAAAATCTAGTTTCAGTTGACTTATATTTTAACTTATGTCTCATTTTTTTTCCTAAATAGGTCCCAGATGCTTCAAGCGGACACTGTAGTCGTTTCCAGTATGATAGTCATGAAACAAACAACATCATAGATCGTGAATCAAACCAAGAGACTGAATAGGTGTATAAATGAAATTAAACAATTTGTTTCAAAATATATAATGTTACTTAATGATTATGATCTTGGTGCAAATTGATTCTTGTAGGTTATTTATCAAGTTGTAAGTTGTTTACCAAGTTTTGTGAATTACTTATCAGATGATTGAATTATATGAAGGTTGTTGAACTATCTGACTGAGATGTTGTTTAACTATTTGGTTATAAGATGTTGAATAGCGTGGATGATAATTACGTTATATTTGGCTTTCTTGGATTATGATTGAATCATTATATGAGATATTTTTGTATTTGATTTGATTTCCTTATATTCATTGAATGAATGATTAAAGAATTATATCAAAACATTTTTTGAGACAGGTTAATTATTTTGTAAACAATAAAAAAATATAAAATAGCAAAAGCAGTGAAGTTTGAAAAAAAAAAGACTTTTTTACGGCGGTTTTGTGACCGACGCAAAAAATTGCAGAGAATTATTTACGGCGATTCCACATCAACTCACGGCAATTGTGTATGAAAACTTTTTACGGTGGTTTTGTGACTTTTTACGGCGGTTTATTGTTTGTCATAAAAAGTAATATATATACGACAACCTATAACCGCCGCAAAAAGGTGTGGTTCATTGCCGATCGCATATCATCGTTCATTTTTGTGTCGAACATGTAAACCGCCGTAAAACTGTATTTACGACATGCCAAAACCGTTGTAAAAGCTTTTACTGCGGTTGTTTTTGCGGTAGTTGTGAACTGCCGTGTAACCGCCGTAAAGGTTTTTTACGGCGGTTTCGGCCTGCCGAAAAAAGTCCTCCCTATTGTAGCGGTATGCTTCGATTCTTATCAGATCTATTACTACCTTAATTAGGAAGGCTAATAAGATTTTTCAAAGGAGCCTTATAGTAATTAAAGAAAGGTTTCTAATATAGGCTTTCCAAAATTCTTTAATATATTTACATGATAGTGCTTCAAAAATTATATTTTAAGTTTTTTATTTTTCTAAAAGCTTAAATTTGTAGATATAAGCTCGAGTATGTACTCGAATGTATTCTCTAATAAGAGTTATAACAATTGATCTCTATCTATTATTTCAAGTTCGTAAAAATGCTTCACTATATAAGATCTCAAGTGAATAAACGAATAAATTAGAGGAGAAACCATGAAGAAAATTTAACAAAGAAGAAAGATAGGATTGATGATGAGTAATCACTAAAAAAGTCTTTTAAGATTCTTAATTATAGGAAATGAATCTTAATCTTCTAGGCAAACCATGATTTGGGATTTTAACTTACCAAATATAATCCAATTATAAAAAGCAAAGAATGCCAATTGTCACAACGAAAAACAGGGTATTTATGAAATTATTTAAATTATACTTATGATTAGATTTTATTATTATTCCTTTTTTTAATTTTTTGGATGAGGGGCTTAGAGAGAAATTAAGTGGGCTTAAATAAAACTTTTTTTTAAATAAAAAACTTAGAGTGGTTTTATTCAATCCCTTTTTTGACACATTATACCCTATTTCTAAATTAACCTCATTCAAAATTTTAAGTTTTTAATATTTTCTCATTAAATCCCATTAAATTTCTAAGTTATCCTTTAATGTATTTACTAGTTTTTCCTTATACTATATTTAGAATTTTGGCCTTTTTAGGCAAATAGCAGGAATTTTATTTCTTATACTTGAGTCTTATTTGATATACTAATAATTATCGAATAGATTTTTTAATTTTAATATTTTGTAAGTGGGTTTTTTTTAAATTTTTTTAATAAATCACTTGTTTTATTGATTGCGGAAATTGTGGAGAGATTATTAGAGTAGGCATGATTGGCTTGAGAAAGTCAACTAACATCCAAATGTTGTTTTATGGACTGACAAAAGTTTATAATAAATCAAAATATGTTGATTGTACAAGACTTAGAACTTATTAGTTGGCTATATGCACTGAATTATATTCAATTTATTTATTTATTCTGCCGTACTTTTCTTTTGATTTCAAAGCTTGAGTGGGGAATTTATTCAGTTTCCCTTCAGCAATGGCTGATATTTCCTCAAGAAAAATTGTAGTAAAGGATAAATCAAAATCCAAGAATGTGCTAAAAGAAATGCCAAAGGAAAAAAATAATTTAGATGTTTTCTGTTCACCATCATAATCTTTTTTTGATGACTTCAAATAAATTTTTATCAATTAAAAAAAATACATAATTCAAACAAGATTTTAGTTTTCGAGAGTGTATATAATAAATTAGCTGTAAAGAATTTAGGGATTATGACAAATATAAGTATAAGAATGAATTGTTTTGCTCATTTTACTAATTTTACGTAAGGATAAGGTTGCCAAAGAAATAAATACTTAAAAGTAGGTTTTAGTGAGGCAAAAATTATGGGTTAAGTGGGATAATAAAATATTTACTCCCTTAATAAAGGTCTAATTAAAGTTTATACACACTTTTTTATAAAATAATAATATTAAATTTATAATTTAAATACAATTAAAAATTTATAATTTAATATAATTATATGATAAAAATTTATTAAATAAAAATAAATAAATAAATTATATCTCTAATAATATTATTACGCCGCTTAAATTATCACGTTTAAATTTGAGTTTTTTCTAGATTGTAAGTTGAACTTCCTCTCCGTCCCCGCTCCCTTGAAAATTCTGTCTGACAACATTAAAGTTAATGCAACCATAAAAGGGTAAAACGGTAATCTTTTATTCAATCATAATTAAAAAAAAAAAAATTGCCGTTAACCCCGAAAATAATTTTTTGCCGTCCTTCTGCCCTTTAACATTTCTCTTTCTGTTTTTATCTCACTCCCTTCACCTCTCTCCTCCTCCTTCTCCACCGCCTACTCTCTCTCTCTCCGCTCCCTAGCCACCACCGACACCACCCTCTCCGCCTCCTCCTCTCTCTCCTTATTCCTCTGCTTTGTTTTGTTTGGTTCACTCGTCGTTTCTCTCTCCTCCTCTTTCTCTACCGGCTCCTCCTCTCTCTCCACTACCTAGCCAGCGTCAACACCACCCTTTCCGACTCCTCCTCTCTGTTTCTGGGTTCTGTTTCGCGGTGACAGTGTGTGATTGAGTGACTTGATTTTGGGTGTTTTCATGGTAGCTATGTATCGTTGGTTCTTTTGGTGGTTATGAATGGCGATTTTAATCATTTTTTGGCTATGGATGTTGGCTTTCGTTGAGAGCGATTTCGTTAGTGTGTGTTCGTGTATGTGATGTGAGGGCGATTTCGTTGAGATGCTAGGTTTTAGTTTGAGTTTTGCTGGGTTCAATTGAGTTGGCCACCGTGTGCATCGATTGAGGTTGCTGGGTTGAATTGAATTGGCTATTAATTGAGGTTGAATTGAGTTGGCTTCTGTGTGGGTATGGTGCTTTGTGGGGAGTTGACATGATGCAGTGCTGCCAGTGTATGGAGAAGGTGCTAATGTTCTGGTGGTAGGGTTATTACGATGGCGGTGTGGTTTGCGAAGGTTTTGTGATGGTGAAGGGGTTGTGGGTGATGAGATGTTGCAATGGTGGTGTGTTGCAGGCTACGGTGGTCAATGATTTTTGCGATTAAATTGGATTTTTTTTTGTTATTATTGACGTTATATTTAAAAACATAATTATATTATTAATTTTTCAAAAGATAATGGCATTTTTGTCTATTTAATAACTGTCATTAACAGTACTATGTCTGAATACACTTTTTTGTTAACTTTAAATGTTGTTAGACAAAACTGAGGGGGCAAAAGGGAGGTTTCAGGAAAGTCGCATATGAACTTGTAACTGGGTCTTAGTTCAGAGCCGAAAATTATTGTCCCTGTTAAATGGGACAACTCAAAACTTAAATTATAATATTTTGTCCTCGCGTGTTTTTGAACCCATTGGGTTAACACTTAAAAGGGGGCGTTTGTTAAGTGGATTTATTTTTACGATAATTTGGGATTCAAGTTGTTAGAAAAGTGATTATGGAAGTTTAATGTTTGAAAAATTAATATTATTATATTTAATTGTATATAAGAATTTTTTTTATTATTGTAGAAATCAAATTATTATATTTATTTATACACAAAAATATGTTAATTTTGTTTATTATATTAATAAATTTTATAATTAAAATTTTTTTAATATTTTAAAAATACTTATTTTATTTTTTATATTATAATATGAAATAAAGAAATTTAACATAAAATTACCTTGAAGCTTTTTTCATGTGCTAATTTTGAAGATTTTTAAATTTATCATTTATATTGTTATAAATGTTATATCATAAAAAGGGACAATTTTTATTACCTAAGAAACAGTTTTTAGGCAAACCTTTTTTTATCCCTTATTTTTTCCTCTCTTCTTCTTCATTGTCGATTTTTTCTTTCCCACCTTGTCACTCCATCGTCGACCAGCAACAGTTCTCATCATTGTCGCCTCATTGTTACCATCGTCGACCAGCAGTAGGCTTTCATTATCAACATCTTGTCACTGCATAATCACCCACGGCAGCAGCAACCCTGCATCATTGCCACCACATCACTGCCATCACCCACAGCCACCACCACATCAATGGCTACTGCATAATTGATAATCTATCGCCACTACATTCTATCGCCACCCGCAGCCACCACTACCACCCACAGCCACCCAATTCTCTTAATTTTTCTTTTAATTTATGTTTTATTATTTGATTTTTTTTTATAGGTTTTGAATTTGTGATTTTGGTTTGATGACGTTAAAATGGGATTCGAGGAGAGAAGGGAAGAAGGCTTTGTTGTGTTATAAAATGTAAGTGGATTTACTACCACTTACATATTAGTGGAGTTACCACTTGGATATTAGTGGAGTTATCACTTGGATATTAGTGGAGTTACCACTTGCATGTTAGTGGAGTTACCACTTATGTGTGTGTGCCCATGTGAGAAATATGTTTTCATTTTTAATTAGGTACAATTACATTAATGACCATTCATACTTCTCTATAAATAGGCATCCAACATTGTAATGTAAATGATGAAGAATAATAGAACAAGGAAATCCTCTCATTTCTCCTTCTTTCTTCTTTCTTTATTTCTACCATTATTTTGCTTTGCATTCTAGGAGTAATTCACATTTCCTTCACCTCCTTTTGTTACTTATATTACATATAAGTAACCTTCATTATACCACTTATATTAATCCATACCCTTATTCACTTAAATTATAAAACGTTATCAGCACGAATTATTTTCCCAAAGGTATGTTGTTTATCTTACCATATTCTTTCAATTATTATTCGATCAATTTTTCTTAATTTGTTCTTGTTAATATTAAATAAATGTTAACTACCTTATGAGTATGCTCTGTGGTTGCCATTATATTAGATCTTCCACATCAGAAAATAAGGCTAGTTTTATAATATTAAAATCATCTTATTATCCATCTTACTTTATTATGTTCATATTCTTGTTGTATTATTTGTGTCATCATTTATGTTTCAAATTTATTTGTTTATAGCCGCGACTTAAAGTTTTCTGGCCTAAATTCATTTGGTCGTGACTTTAAGTCTTTTGGCAATTAATTTACATTACTTGTGTTATTATTTAAACTATCAATATTAATCCAACTCAGAACCTGAAGTTCTAATTCCTAATGATTAAATTTGTTCATTTTGATTAGATAATGGCAAATTTCGAAAAATTGATGTTTGAGCCATTGTTGCATAATGGAGACAATTATTCAGATTGGGCTGATGATGTTGTACTTCACTTGAATTCCATGGGCATCGGACACACCATAACAAATGAAAATACTGCATCCCTGCAGGATCAGTCTAAGGCCATGATATTATTGCGTCATCATTTAAGTAAAGGCCTGAAATCCGAATATACAACTATAACTGATCCATTAGCTCTTTGGAACAATTTGAAAGAAAGATTTGATCAGCAAAGAACAATAATATTGCCAAGGGCCCGATTCCAATGGCAGAATTTGAGACTTCAGGATTTCAAAACAATAAGCGAATATAACTCAGCCATGTTCAGAATTGTATCTCAATTGAGGTACTGTGGGCAAACTGTTACTGAAGAGGAGATGTTAGAGAAAACACTATCTACATTTCATCCCTCCAACATGATCCTGATGCAACAATATCGAGAGCGCAAATTTAAGAAATACACTGAGTTGATATCATGTCTTTTGGTTGCTGAGCAAAACAATGAAATCCTATTGAAAAATCATCAATTACGTCCCACTGGATCTACAACATTTCCTGAAGTGAATGCTATGTCATTTAATAAACGTGGTGGCAAGAGTGGTCATGGTTTTGGCAGAAAAATGTTTCAACCTAGAGGTGGCCATTTCAAGAAATTTAAACCAAACCACCAGAAGTGGAACAGAAATGACTCGACATATGACAAAGAAAAAGGTCATCAACTCAAACCACAAAGAAGCAATGAAAGTACTTGCTATAGATGTGGGGCAAAGGGCCATTGGTCACGTACTTGCCGTACACCAAAGCATTTAGTGGATCTGTATCAGGCTTCCATAAAGGATAAGGGAAAGAATGTTGAGACAAATTATATAGATGACCCAGTGGGTGACACTGATTTTGATATCTCAGATTTCTTTCCTAGTTCAGATGAAGCTATTGGCCAGATAATGATTACTGAAAATGCCCCAGCCAACTGAATAACTATTACTTTCTCGCTTTTGTTATATTTTGTAATGATGTCCTATTTTAATTTTTTTTTTTTTTTGATCTATCTTTTATGTACTTTCTTTATAAATAGTTTTGATATGCTTTTGTTTAGCATAAAATCATATCTAATGTGAACTTTTGTAATGAAAGGGAATGGACATCAAGACTTTATCTTTGCCTAAAAATGATGGAAATCTATGCCTAGTTGATAGTGCAACCACACATACAATTCTTAAAGATAAAAAATATTTTCTAAATTTAACCTTTCTGGAAGTAAAGGTTAACACTATATCAGGGTCCGTAAACATGATTGAGGGCTCTGGAAGAGCCACAATAATGCTGACAAATGGTACTCAGTTGAATATTAATAATGCCTTATATTCAAGCAAATCCAAAAGAAATTTGCTCAGTTTCAAAGATATAAGACATAATGGATATCATATTGAGACATGTTGTGAAAATAATATTGAATTCCTTTGTATTACCTCAAATGTCTCAGGACAGAAATTAATATTAGAGAAGCTTGAAGCTTTCTCTTCTGGGTTATATTACACATATATAAGGTCCATTCAAACATACGCAGTTATGAAACAGAGGTTTAATGATCCTAAGACTTTTATGTTATGGCATGACCGTCTTGGTCACCCAGGATCATCAATGATGCGTAGAATTGTTGAGAATACAAATGGACACCCACTAAAGAGTCAGAAAATTCTTCTGTCCAATGAAACTACTTGTACCGCTTGTTCGCAAGGAAAATTGATTGTTAGACCATCTCTCTCTAAGATTGGTCAAGAATCCCCATCATTTTTACAAAGAATCCAGGGGGATATATGTGGACCTATTCATCCACCGAGTGGACCTTTTCGCTATTTTATGGTTCTAATTGATGCTTCTGCACGGTGGTCTCATGTATGTTTGCTATCAACTAGAAATATTGCATTTGCAAAGCTACTTGCTCAAATTATAAAATTACGGACACATTTTCCAGATTATCCTATTAGGTCCATACGTTTGGATAATGCTGGTGAGTTTACATCAAAAGTTTTTGATGATTATTGTATGTCCGTTGGAATTGATATTGAGCATCCTGTCCCATATGTCCATACCCAAAATGGTTTGGCAGAATCACTTATAAAGCGACTGCAGATAATTGCACGAACTTTATTATTGAGAACACAGTTGCCAACCTCTGTCTGGGGCCATGCTATTTTACATGCTGCATCATTGATCAGATTAAGGCCCACTGTTTATCATGAATATTTACCAATACAACTTGTACTTGGCCAACAACCCAATATATCCCATCTAAGAATTTTCGGTTGTGCCGTACAAGTCCCCATTGCTCCCCCGAAGCGGACAAAAATGGGGCCTCAACGCAGGTTGGGGATATATGTAGGTTATAATTCTCCATCTATTATCAGATATTTGGAACCCATGACGGGTGATATTTTTACTGCACGATTTGCAGATTGTCATTTTGATGAGACAGTTTTCCCACCTTTAGGAAAAAAGAAAATGCCTCTCGAAGTTGGGCATGTGCCTCCTGAAAGAAATCCAAAACTTTCTTGGAATGTGAAAACATTGTCTCATCTTGATCCTCGCACATCTCAATGTGAAAATGAAGTGCAAAGGATGATATATCTTCAGACTATTGCTAATCAGATGCCAGATGTATTTACTGATGCAGCCAAGATAACAAAATCACATATACATGATGCAAATACACTAGCTCGAATTGAGATTCCTGTTGAGCAAACCCCTAAAGCAACAATGAATAATCAAATTGTTGTACGCCAGAAGCGTGGCAGACCCCTTGGATCAAAAGATGCTATCCCTCGAAAAAGAAAATTGATTAATAATGGTCCTGATATAAATAATGATCGAGCTAAAGAATCCACATTCTCTGATTTGTCTCTTGAAATGAAAAATGTTCCTAAAGAGACACCTGCCACTAAAGAGGCACAAATTGTTGATGAAATGCATGTTCCTGAAGTAACAGCTGAATTTAAAAATGAGGAAATTTCTATTAATTATGCTTATACTAGAGAAATGTGGAAACGTGATGAAATTGTCATTGACGATGTATTTTCATTTGCAGTAGCCACGAATATTATGAATGATGACTTTGAACCACACACAGTGGATGAATGTAGACAAAGGCATGACTGGCCTAAATGGAAAGAAGCAATTCAAACAGAATTATCTTCTTTGGCCAAACGTGAAGTCTTTGGACCTGTAGTCCAAACGCCTAAAGATGTCAAACCCGTTGGATATAAATGGGTATTTACTAGAAAACGAAATGAGAATAATGAGATTGCTAGGTATAAAGCCCGGCTAGTAGCTCAAGGTTTTTCTCAGAGACCGGGTATTGATTTTGATGAAACTTATGCTCCAGTAATGGATATTATCACTTTTAGATATTTGATCAGTTTGGCAGTCTCGGAAAAACTTCACATGCGCCTTATGGATGTGGTAACTGCTTACTTGTATGGTAAATTAGATTCTGATATATATATGAAACTCCCTGAAGGATTTAAATTGCCTGAAGCAATTAAAACACAACCAAGGAGTATGTATTCACTTAAGTTGCAGAGGTCCTTATATGGATTGAAACAATCTGGGAGAATGTGGTACAATCGTCTTAGTGAATACTTGATTAAAGAAGGGTACATTAATGATCCCATATGCCCTTGTGTGTTTATAAAAAGATCAGAATCTGGTTTTGCTATTATAGCAGTATATGTTGATGACATGAATTTAATTGGAACCCCTGAAGAAATCCAAAATGCGGCTGAATATTTGATGAGAGAATTTGAAATGAAAGATTTAGGAAAAACGAAATATTGTCTCGGCCTGCAGATCGAGCATAACTCTGACGGTATATTTATTTACCAATCAGCATATACAGAAAAGCTTTTGAAACGGTTTAATATGGATAAGGCTCATCCATTGAGTACCCCAATGGTTGTTAGATCTCTTGATCCTAAAAAGGATCCATTCCGTCCTAAAGAGGATGACGAACAGTTACTTGATCCTGAAGTACCATATTTGAACGCTATAGGTGCATTAATGTATTTAGTGCAATGTACTAGACCTGATATTGCATTTGCAGTTAATTTATTAGCAAGGTTTAGTTCCGCACCCACTAGACGGCATTGGAACGGGATCAAACATATTTTTCGTTATCTTCAAGGAACTATTGATCTGGGATTATTTTTCCCATATGAGCCTTCTGAAAATCCTGGATTGGTCGGATATGCTGATGCTGGTTATTTATCTGATCCCATAAAGCTCGATCACAAACGGGATATGTTTTCACTTATAATGGGACCGTAATTTCATGGCGATCTACTAAACAGAGTTTGGTTGCTACTTCTTCTAACCACTCTGAAATACTTGCATTGCATGAGGCCAGCTGAGAATGTATATGGTTACGTTCTGTTATTCAACACATCCAGAATTCGTGCAAATTATCTCCTACTATAAATCTTCCAACAATCATATATGAAGATAATGCAGCATGTATTGCTCAAGTCCGAGGAGGATATATTAAAGGAGACAGAACAAAGCACATTTCACCGAAGTTCTTCTACACGCATGAACTTCAAGAAAGTCAAAAGATCGATGTGAAGCAGATACGTTCAAATGACAATCTTGCAGATTTGTTCACTAAAACTTTACCAACATCAACATTTGAGAAGCTAGTATACAAAATCGGTATGCGGCGGCCTAACAAGCAATCAATTTGACAAGAGATCTTCTACCATGATCAGAGGAAGCATTGTGGACACATGTGTACTGTACTCTTTTTTCCTTCGATCGGGTTTTATCCCACTGGGTTTTCCCGATAAGGTTTTTAATGAGGCAGTAAAACACGTTCAACACCACTTCATAATTTGTTGTATAATTGTATTTCTTTATTTTGGTTTTTATCCCATTGGGTTTTTTCTTAGTAAAGTCAAATACAATTAATTGGTAGAATCCAAGGGGAAGTGTTATAAAATGTAAGTGGATATACTACCACTTGCATATTAGTGGAGTTACCACTTGGATATTAGTGGAGTTATCACTTGGATATTAGTGGAGTTACCACTTGCATGTTAGTGGAGTTACCACTTATGTGTGTGTGCCCATGTGAGAAATATGTTTTCATTTTTAATTAGGTACAATTACATTAATGACCATTCATACTTCTCTATAAATAGGCATCCAACATTGTAATGTAAATGATGAAGAATAATAGAATAAGGAAATCCTCTCATTTCTCCTTCTTTCTTCTTTCTTTATTTCTACCATTATTTTGCTTTGCATTCTAGGAGTAATTTACATTTCCTTCACCTCCTTTTGTTACTTATATTACATATAAGTAACCTTCATTATACCACTTATGTTAATCCATACCCTTATTCACTTAAATTATAAAATGTTGGTGGTGATATTATGATTTTAGAGATTTTGGAGATGAGATTTATTTGTCGGTGTTGGATTGTTTCATAGAGAGATGGGATTATGATTTTCAGTAATGTGAAACTCAAGTGATGAATGGGTTTTACATTATCCCCATTTTGTCATCAATTTGAAACCCTTGAAAAAGTCAAACTTTCGAGTTTAAAAATACAATTAAGAAAACCAAGCAAAGAGTCGGTTTTAGTTTTCTATTACTGCACATACAACTCCGTATACTAGACGGCCCCAAAAGGTGATCAAGATGACATAACGGGTTTAAAAAAGCCCAAGTTAAGATGTGAAATTTATTCCATTTTGTTGTGGCCTAAATGAAGGCCCAAAAGTTGTTGAAGGAACTTCTCACTCGGATCTCCTGAGGCCTCAAACATTTTCCAATAATAGCGTGAGCAATTAATTAACTTTTTTTGAAAATAACAGATGAGCCACGTCACATCATGGCTCATGTTTTGTTCTCCGCATGCACAACAGGTGTAGCTATTTTCCATCTCCAGATACGAAGTCAAATTCGCCAACTTTGCCACGTTAGTCTTCTGTTCATCGAGCTGATCTCTTTTGAGCTTAATCGTCTCTCAAGGAAGTTCCAACACTTTGCAAGTCGATCCTACACTTCAGTTCTCTTCCTTTCTTTCTCGTCGTGACTGTGCACTTGTGAATGTGTGAAGTACTGTACGTATTATATATAATAATTTGTTAATGTAAACTCAGTTTTGCGTTTTAGCTCTCTCGGTCCGCGTCCATGGCTATCTCCTCGCTTCTAATCAAACCTTTCTATCATCCAGCCAAACCCATCTCTTACAATAACAACAAAAGTGATGCATTTGCTAGCTTCAAGCCTTACTGCTCTCTGAAAACCAACAGTACTAGTACTGGTGATGTGTCAAACCACTACAAGCTCTCTTGGCAACAAGAGCTCAACAAAGCGTTCGGCATTCAGCCCGAACTATATCCAAATAACCTGAAAGAAGTGCCTGATATTCATGATATAGACAATGAGACCTTTCAAGAATTGGTTGACAAGCGTTGCGTCGACAATATTAGGATGCTAATAGTAGATGCTGTTCGAAATGCAAAGGCCGGTCACCCTGGTATGGCGCTTGGGATGGCAGAAGTCGGGTATGTGCTATACAGACATGTAATGAAGTATAATCCTCTGAACCCTAAATGGTTTAACAGGGACAGATTTGTTTTGAGTGCTGGCCATGGCTGTTTGCTTCAGTATGTTTGCCTTCATCTTGCTGGGTTTCAATCTGTTAAGGTATGAACTATAAATCATGTATTTCATTTGTTTATGCTAGAAACCTTAGAAATTAATCTGCGAGAACATATTAAATTAATGCAGATGATAATTAATTATATAAATTGGACAATTCATGAAGTGAAAATGATGCAGGGATTCAGGTAATTTGAGAGTTGAGAATAAATAAGCCTGGATGCATGATCACCAGGGAATTATTATCATCCTTGAATATTTGGGGGAAATGGCATGAATCTTTTCTTGGATCTTTCTTCAACATCTTAAATGCAACTAGAAGTTCCATTAGATGCATATTGCAGTAGTGTCATGTCATATATGTATTTGTTCTAGCAATGATATTACTTGATTGATTATTAATTATGAACCATTAACAGCTGGAAGACCTAAAATGCCTGTGCAAGCTTGGAAGTCAGACACCAGGTCACCCTGAGAACGTGGTGACGGAGGGAATTGAAGTCACAACAGGTATTGCCTATATACTTAATTTTCATATACGTTGCTCATATCAAGAAAAAAATGACACGTTATGCAGTTTATTTGAGAATTGATTATATTGAAGCAATTAATTGATTGAATGTTCCAATTGATCTTCTATGTATTCTGAGATCTTTATAAGCTACGTACCCTAGAGTAAAAGTGAATTGCTAGGAACAATTCTCTCATTATGTTATTGATTTCTTTGTTTGTCTATAGAACAAAATTTTTGTTTGAATATTGCTATATATCGAGAGTACTGTAATACCAAAATTAGGATCCTCTTATGATCTTAGCTTTACTTAGGTTTTTGCAGATCTTGTGCCACGTGAATTTTATTAACTTTGAGTGGTTGAAATCTATTATATTCTATTTCTTATTTAATTTATTGTGTATTAACTACCAATCATATATTTGTATTTTGCTAAGACGAATGTCAAATCAGGAGAGGATCTTGGTCCGTAGTACCAATAGCAATTTCTTGGCCTTGTTATAAACTGAACATCATTTATTAACTTTTTCACCCTTTAATATATGCACCAAGCATTTAGAGTTTTTAAGATGCTTCATACTTTGAAAATTGTTGCTCCTCATCCTCATGTCTCAGTACTTCAGTATTGGATTTGATTTAGCCTGACTTGTCAGTGCTGGCCGGTTATAGGTCCCCTTGGACAAGGTGTAGCAAATGCAGTTGGTCTTGCATTAGCAGAGGCTCACTTAGCAGCTAGATTTAATAAGCCCGATGCTGTGATTGTAGATCACAGGACGTAAGTTATGTATTTTCTTTTATGGCCAATTACATAAGTTTAAATTAGATAAACATCAATAACTAATTAACTACTTCTCTTCTACAAGTATAGGTATTGTATTATGGGTGATGGGTGCGCTATGGAAGGAATAGCACATGAAGCTGCATCTTTGGCTGCTCATTGGAAACTCAACAAGCTTACATTAATTTATGATGATAATCAAAACACCATTGATGGTCCAACAAGCCTGGCATTTACTGAAGATATCTCTGCAAGATTCAGGGCACTTGGTTGGAACACAATTACGGTGGAGAACATTCATGATGATATGAGTTCTTTTAAAAGAGCACTTCTAGCTGCTATTTACGAGACTGAAAGACCAAGTTTCATCAAGGTTTGTGTTTCGGACGTGCGGTGGGGGTGGGGGTGAGGGTGTGATTTAATCTTCTACTCTTTAGTGGAATGTGTGATTAGTTTGTCCTTTTTCCAGGTAAAGACTCTTATAGGAAAATTATCAAAAAAGGAAGGAACATCCAAAGCTCATCATGGTACCTTCAGTGAAGATGAAGTAAAGAAAATGAGGGAGAAAATTACGTGGGGTGATAGGGAACCATTCCATGTCATTCCTATGGTTTCCAGGTTCACTTGATATAGTGGAATCATTTGAGTTTCCACTACTATTAGCTAGGAATGAAAACAAAATTAGAGTTTGGTAATTCAGTGCTTGAATAACATGGAATTTAAATTTTTATACTACTATTTCTTTGGATAAATCTGCTGCAGGGAGATGCAAATCCAGACAGACCGTGGAGAAAGACAGGAGAGGGAGTGGTACACTAAGCTATGTAATTACAAAAACAAATATCCACAGGAAGCTGTCGAATTCAATCTTCTTCTTTCTGGTGGTCTGCTTCCTGGCTGGGAAACCTCTTTGCCGGTAAATAATACTTTCGTCATTTTAATGAGATAATTTGGATAGACTAAAGTCTGAAACAAACTGCAGTCCTTAAAACTTTAGAGTTTGATTTAGTAGTATATAATGAAAATATTTAAAAAAGTTTCTATTGCTGTTCCTCATGATGTTGTTTTAGATTTTCATTCCTTAACCAGTAATTCGTGACTGGAACCTAGGAAAAATGAGGTTTTTTACTATGTTTTGCTGTATTTGTAACATAGATTATCAAATCAACAATATATGCTATAATTTGATTGGTAAATTATTGGAAATATTGACAGAAATGGTCTGTGTCTGACCCACTTGATGCTACTCGCGGGTACTCCGAGAAGTGCTTGAACCAACTAGCTAAAGTTCTTCCAGGATTAATCGGTGGAAGTGCCGATCTTGCAAGCTCTAATAAAGCCTATCTTCATGATCACCAAGACTTCTCCCAGCCCGACTCCCCTTGGGGACGGAACATCCGCTATGGAGTTCGTGAACATGCAATGGCAGGAATTTCAAATGGCATTGCTTTACATGGCAGTGGTTTGATACCATTTGCAGCCACTTTTCTCATATTCTCTGATTATATGAAGAACTCAATTCGGCTGTCGGCTTTGAGCCATGCTGGGGTAATCTATATCATGACACATGACTCAATCGGCCTAGGAGAAGATGGTCCAACTCACCAGCCTGTAGAACAACTTGCAGGCCTAAGAGCTGTGCCACGGCTTCTAGTCTTTAGACCAGCAGACGGGAATGAAACCGCTGGTGCCTATAAAATGGCTATAGCCAAGCGAGATGCGCCTTGTTTGATTGCGTTATCAAGGCAAAAGGTGGCTGCAAATGTGGAAGGAACATCGGCTGAAAAAGTCGAGGGCGGCGGGTACATTGTAAGTGACAATTCTGGTGAAAATCTTCCAGAGATAATATTGATTGGCACTGGAACAGAACTATGTCTTTGTGAGGGGGCTGCCAAAACTCTTAGGCAAGAAGGGAAAAGAGTAAGGGTGGTTTCACTTGTGTGTTGGCGGCTTTTCGACCAGCAGCCGAGAGAGTATAAGGAGACGGTATTGCCGCCAAGCATTACAAAGCGTGTAAGCGTTGAGGCTGGTTCTCCGATGGGCTGGAGGCAGTATGTCGGAGCAGAAGGTAAGGTGATTGCAGTGGAGGAGTTTGGGGTTAGCGGTGCATATATGGATACTTTTAAGAGGTTTGATTTCACTGAAGACAATGTAACCAAAGCTGCGAAGTCATTGCTAGATCAATAGCTTTGATTCAAAACAGAAGTACTTAGGAACTTGGAAGCAATACAATATATTATACTTCCAAATTTATATTGCGAGATTATATATGTAACAAATCAAACTTGAATATATGTACTTGATAAAAGAAATGGGGAAAAATAAATTTTATGACATACTTGGAGAAATATAAATTGTGTGAAGAAGGATTCTCTCCTTAATTGGTCTTCACCTTAGCAAAAACACATGTTTAGCAAAATATAAACACATTATTAGTGATTAATACATAATAAATGAGAGAAGATCTAGAGAGAAAATAATAGTTCTCAACCACTTAAAGTTAATAAAATTCACATGACATAAAATCTGTAAAAGATAACAAAATTCACAAAAGTTAAGGTGAAGCTAAGATCAAAAATGATTTTAATTCGTAAAAACAAAACACTCATATCCACTAATTTTTTTTTGTTTTTATCATTATTTTGGGGCATTTACATTGTGATAAAATGGCTTTTTATGGAAAATAAATTAAATGTTTTCTCCAAACCTTACATTTCCCATGCTTTGCTCCGCGCCACTTAAGAAAAATAGCATATTTTTATGCTAATAATAAATAAGGTATCCTTCTTATAAATAATGACTTACAAACTAAAGAATTCTCTTTGTCGATCTACCCGCACTAGACCTCCTAATTAACTCATCGGAGAAGAAAGGTTCGACAAGCTTCAAAGAGGAGAGAATTAAATGGCGAAAACCAAAACCATTGCCATACTGTTGATCCTTTTGTTGGCTGTGATGGGTTGTGCCAACGTGGGTGAAGCCGTTGCCGAAGAGTGTATCAAAGAATGCATTCCTGCCTGCCGGGAACAAACAAAAGGAACCAAAAATCAATGTCACAATGGTTGCTTACCGTATTGTCAACAAGTTGAAGGAAATGATGGTCTGGGTGACGTTAGTGATTTCTTCAAACCATAAATATCAACGATGCTGATTGTTGGCTTCACGCATGTGTTGGGTAAAACCTCTGTTGATTACTGTGTATAAGATAGTGACTTCAATGTTAGGAGAAAAACATTTGTAACTTGGAAGGTTTTCCAGATAATATCGTTCCAATGGTTTTATGTAATTTGTCCACGTCCAACTCCATTATGGTAGAACTTTCCTCGTGTGCATGGCCTGTCGTATAAATCTTTGTGAGTGCCTCAAGGGTGTTAATGTCACAGATGCAAAGTAGAAGCTTGTTGTCTGATGGATATATACACATGTTAAACTGATTCATCCATGATCATTTGCTTGTTAATTAATAACATCATATACATATATGATACGACATTATTATATATTCTGTGCGGGTTATCAGAAATTCCAGTAGTTTTAAGCACAACTCGTCTATCTTTCATTATTTCCGGTTGCTTAAGTTATTACAATTATTGGCAGTCAGATCTTCTTGATTCTCTTAATCTAAAGTTAATTGTTTTACTTGAATTCATATTAAGATAATTATGAAAATATTATAATATTCGGCTCTAAGACTAATAGGTTATAGATCGACGTATAGCACTTAATGAGATTGAAAAATGAGCCTTAACATCATAACTAATTGTTATAATTAACTCAAATCAATTCATACAAATATGGACCCATCAAGTGATTGAACCTAATTATAACAATTTATAAGACGTTCAATATTTCATTTGGGTAGTAAAAAATGGAAATATGAGACCACTAATTGAAAAGATAGTCTCATTATGGCAAAGTGTTCTCATCGAAGAAATGAACAAACACTAATCGCTTCAAGCCTCGAATTGACTAAACATGCATGAAAGGCATAGAAACATTTTTACCAAAGTTGATCACCTTTTGGTTAACATTTTGGGGAAAAAAACAAAAGCATATAATGTTGTTGCATCATAATATGAACCCACCAAGTAAACTTCAACAAGTTGATGCCCTCACCCAACACCTTTATTCTGTTGGGCCATGCGGGCATTTCAATAATGGTCGTGGATCTATAAACCTTAAAATAACTACTTTTACTTTTGATTTAAGGTCAAAATCAAATAGGTCTTCTTTTTTCATTTTCTTAATTATCCCACGTTATAATTTATAAGATGGGTGTTGGTGTTCTCTCCGTATGTATGAGAATGAGATAGCATAACTTATAAACTAATAACCAATATAAATAAACGTGAAATTTATGGAAAAAGATACCAGGTTTATATGAGCTTTTCAAATTTATTTAATGGAAGAAATTGAATAATAATAGCAACAACGATAATAACGTTAAGAGAATGAATAATAATAATAAAGAAGTTGATCAATTCAATAGATAGACATCATGTTGTATCCCTTATTCCCTTACGTGCACCTTAGACGTCCTTTTCCATCGTTTTAAACATGGCTTTATGATAACGTGCGCAAGTAGGTGGGTAAAGCAACCTCCACCGGACGAGATAAAGCTTATTATTAGAAAATTTTTATTATTATTAGTTTTACTCCCGCTCTTCCCAGACCCGAAAAATGCACAACCGAGTCGTACGGTCCAGAAACTGTTAAATGAAGATGTGCGCCATATTCCCCCAGCACATACTAGCTCATTTACCGTAGGAAATGCTATATTGCGCCGTTTAAGAACGTTGCTCAAAACCTAGGAAACCTAAACTGGACCCTCTCCTTCTCTCTCTCTCGGTCTCGGAGTTCGGTTCTCCTGAAGACAAAATCACCTCAAAAGCCTCCTGCTGTTCCCAGGTTCTATTGTTTATAGTTTATTCTTTACATGTCTGCTGTAATATCAGTTTTTGTGCTTTACTGTAGATTTAATTCTTCGGCAGAAGGAACCCTTTGTGTGCTTTCAATTCAGTTTGTATTCTAGGGTTTCATTTTCGATACCCACTTCGTGTTTTGTTGTAACTTTAGCAATATACTAAGCAATGTTGCAAGATTATGTTGTTGTGGAGGTTGTGCCATTGGTGTAGTTGTGAATCTGTGTTTGTGGTAGATGGGTAATAATAATAATGTGGAAATACCCATATGGCTAAAAGGGTTGCCATTAGCACCGGAATTTCGTCCAACTGATACTGAATTTGCTGACCCAATTGCTTATATATCTAGAATTGAGAAGGAAGCTAGTGCTTTTGGCATATGTAAAATCATTCCACCATTGCCAAAACCATCAAAAAAATACGTTTTTTCCAACTTAAATAAGTCGCTTTCGAAGTGCCCAGAATTGGGTTCTGATGTTAATTTGTCGAATGTTAGCGATGTGTTGAAGGTTGGTTCCCTTGATAGTGCTAATGATGGAGAGGTTAGGGCGGTTTTTACAACTAGACACCAGGAGTTGGGACAGAGTGTGAAAAGAACAAAAGGGGTGGTTAATAATGATAATCCGCAATTGGGTGTCCATAAGCAAGTGTGGCAAAGTGGGGAGGTTTATACCTTGGAGCAGTTTGAGTCAAAGTCAAAGGCTTTTGCAAGGAGTTTATTGGGTATGATTAAGGAGATTTCTCCATTGGTGATTGAGGCATTATTCTGGAAGATGGCTTCAGAGAAGCCTATATATGTGGAGTATGCAAATGATGTGCCTGGGTCAGGTTTTGGAGAACCTGAGGGCCAGTTTCGGTATTTTCATAGACGTAGGAGAAAGATGACATCTTGGAAATCTTATCGGAATAGAGGAAGGGCTGATTGCAAGAACAGTGAAGTAGAAAGTGTAAAGAATTCCTGTAATGATGGTGTTACGGATGCTTCTGTCAAGAATGATTCTTGTAACTGTACAGAGACTCCGAAATTATCTACAACTTCATCAAGTATGTCACCGGATGAAAATTCACGATCTTCTAGACGAAAGAGTTTAAATAGTAGTAATGATGTGGAAGGTACTGCAGGTTGGAAGCTTTCAAATAGTCCTTGGAATCTGCAAGTGATTGCACGCTCACCTGGTTCACTGACCCGCTTCATGCCAGATGATATCCCTGGTGTTACTTCTCCCATGATTTATATTGGAATGTTGTTCAGCTGGTTTGCTTGGCATGTTGAAGACCATGAGCTTCACAGCATGAACTTTCTTCACACTGGTGCTCCAAAGACTTGGTATGCTGTCCCAGGAGATTATGCATTTACCTTTGAGGAAGTTATTCGCAACGAGGCCTATGGTGGCAATATTGACTGCTTAGGTATGTAAATTTTTCTTCTATTGTGAATATTATATTCATAGGTTTGAGTATTTTAGGGTTTATATTCAGATATATTTTGCATAAGTAATAAATTTTACCTATCAAAGATTAGATCTCTATACAGAAGAAAGAAAATGGTTTCCCTATGATATGCATGCAAGGGAAGCGGCTTACTTTGGTGAATTTATTAGCTATCAAGAGGATGAGGTGTTATATAATAGAAATTCATTTGCTAATAGCATTTTGAAGCCCTTCTACTTCACATTTGCTTGCAGCAGATGGAATTCCGTTAGCTATCTTAAGGCTTAGGTTGCATGCTTAGTCATCATGGAAAACATTTTATTTTGTATCTGTGCAGTCATTAGTTGAAGTCTTCTTTGTTGTATGCCTTTTATCATTCTGTGCTTTTTTCTTGCAATCTTTGCTTCTTTGTGGCTTTATGAGGTGCTGAAATTATGGCAAAGTTCTGTTTTCTCTCCTTTTCTTCCTATCAATAAATATTTTTGTCAGTCCACTAATATTTTCCAACTACAGCTTTCTAGATATCCTTATTTTATTATAATTTTTTATTTATAAACCAATCTCAAATCATTTTGAATCTAAGATGACCATCACCTGTCCTTTACTTGAATTTTTCGTTTCTATCTGAAATAATTTGGAATTATTACTTCTATATCATTTGTATTTTTGTAGCTGAATACCAGTTTCCTTTGTTTTTAGCGGCTCTCACACTATTGGGCGAGAAGACAACTCTCCTCTCACCTGAAGTAATTGTTGCATCAGGCATTCCTTGTTGTAGGTCGGTTGCTTCTATTTATACATACATACATACATATATAAATTTCTTTACATATTTGGTATTTCTGATGCTTCATGACACAAATATAATTTTCCATGAATATAACTGTTTAGGTTTAATTATTGTCATTTGGTGTTTTCTGCTGAAAGTACTCGATGAAGTTTTACTTACATCAGTTCTGGTTTCTCCTTTAGGTTAGTTCAGAATCCTGGTGAATTTGTTGTGACTTTTCCAAGGGCTTACCATGTAGGATTCAGCCACGGTAATTGCTTTACAGTTTGTTTGCACATTTACAAGAAATGTTTGTAGTATTGATGTTACTACCCATGACTGGCATTTGGCGTATGGATAAAGTACATGTTAATTAAATGAGCAAAATTGGAATATGCAAATTTTCAATTATTGCGCAGAGAGCTAGGGAATATCACCATATTTTAAAGATAACTAATTTTATTTCTTATTTTGAGTATTTGGAAGGCAGATGATCTAAAAGACATAGTTATAATGTTCAATCTGTATTCTCATTGTTGTACTCTTAGATTTAGGTGCTAAAAGCAAAGTAGTTATCAACTTGAGAAGGGAGACATCTTAAAATTGCGTGCGGGTAATAATATGCAAGGCAGTTATCCTTAATGTCATGAAGATAAGTTGAATGGTTGGCTCTCTGCTGCCAGTTGGCCACAGGACTATAGGAATAGGTTCTTGACTAGATTGGTGCATTTGCTTTCTCGTTAATCACACCGTATAATCCATTATTCAAATACTTGGGGAAGCTTCTGTTTAAAAGCTTTCATTTCAGTTATATTGGAAACAGGGCTGATACCTTTTATGTACTGTTTCTGCCAAAGCATGCAATAGCATAATTTTGGTCATATTCAGGGCTGCTAACCGTTATTACTTGTAAATTGGCTGCTGTGATTCCTTATTTAGATACTTTTAGTACAATAATAAATAGTTTAAAGTGGGTGTATGCTCAGGTCATGATGCCTTCCACTTTTATTGTCATATAAGAAGCTATGAGCTCATTCACTGAACTGACACTAATAAGTATTTAACCGTATGATGAATCTGCAAAAGGCTGTTGATTGTCTTTGTCATATTGCTACACCATGTTACTTCTATGCAAGGTTTACTTGTTTAGAGATTTCACTGAATTTTAAATTTGAAAGGAAAAGCAATGTTTCAATCAATTACTAATGTTAGGAGCTTAAAATTTGGTGGACCAATTGAGGTTTTAATTTGATGCATAGGAAGATTTATGGATGATCCCTTCCATACTTATTTGAAAAATTAAAAGGATCTTCTCTTTTCATGATAGCTGATATGCTTTTTCTGTTCATTATTGAATATGATGTGTTTTCCAAGACCATTCATTTATGATTGTTCTAGAAGAATCTTTTATGTGCCCTTAGAATTTTGAAAATTGCACGCACTGTTGCCTACTGTAAGCCGCTTCAGGAAGGATTTGCCTGTATATTTTCTCCTTTCTTCATCTTTATCCTTTTCATTGATTCCTATATCCTTTCTTTCTTCAACCCAGGCTTTAACTGTGGGGAAGCTGCTAACTTTGGAACTCCACAGTGGCTTAAAGTTGCTAAGGAAGCTGCAATACGAAGAGCTGCTATGAATTATCTTCCTATGCTTTCCCATCAACAGCTGTTATACTTGTTGACCATGTCTTTTGTTTCAAGGTTAAGATTATGTTTTATAAATTTCTTTCAAGCTTTATATGGATCCTAAATTGAGTGAATAGTTTATCAAAGTTATCATGATAACATTGCAACTTCATTCTTTGAGGATCCGTACATTCATGATTTCATGCATGCCCTATGGTTGTTACAAGATTAAATAGCTTAATGCTAATACCTATCATAACTTTTTTTGGAACTGTTGATTACATTCATTGGAAGAATTTGGGCTATAGACAAGGTGTTTGAGCTCAACAATATGTTTAGACATTATTTGGAATGACATGGGCACTATGTGAAGTATGACTGATCAAAAAATAAAAATTTTTGTAGACAAGAAGTGTAATGTAATTTTTTTTTTTTCACACAAAGAGAAAGACTTATGCACTCTTCATAAATAGCTTAGTTTGCACGTTCCTTGTATCTCTCTAATCATTGATTTTCTGACTTGTTTGCTTGAGGCCATTATATTTGGCTATTCATTCCTTTGTCTCTGTATATGTGTGTTATTACCATAAATATTATAATTTTGTAGAGACTACAAAATGCTTAGAGAATTACTAGGTTGAATGGATCTAATCATGCTGAGAGCATTTGCTACCACAAAGGGCATTTATGGGTTCAAGAAGATGGCAATCTAAATGCACAAGTGATATTGTGTTGTCTTTCTCTGAGTATTGTGCCAGTGATGGTGTAAGTGAGCACACATCATTTTTTTATTTCTCATATCTCTTTCTATGCATTTGTTTTGATGCCAGGGTGCCAAGGTCCTTATTACCAGGTGCTCGGAGCTCTCGTCTTAGAGATCGGCAGAAGGAAGAAAGAGAACTATTGGTAAAGAAGGCTTTTATAGAAGATATGTTAAAAGAAAACAAAAATTTATCCGTTCTTCTAGGACAAGACTCAACTTTTTATGCAGTAATATGGAACCCAGATTTACTGCCTTGTGCAAGTAGAGAGTCACAGACTCAGTTGCCCACTATAACTGCCGCCGTGGTTACAACAACACTAGAAACTGTTTCCCATATTCATTCTGAGAAAAGTAATAATCAGAATATTCTGATGGATGAGATGAGCTTGTATATGGAAACTCTGAACGATTTGTATTTGGATGATGATGACTTGTCGAGTGATTTTCAAATTGATTCTGGGGCATTGGCATGTGTGGCTTGTGGGATTCTGGGCTTTCCTTTTATGTCTGTGGTACAACCATCTGAGAGGGCATCAATGGAACTTCTGAATACTGATTTGGTTAAAGAAGAACCAGGATTCTCAGAACCTAAAAATATACATACCTCTTCAGACCCTGACCAAACTGTTAAGAGCTTTGTTTCAGGTATTTGTCCCCCTTGCTTAAAAACTTAGTTTTACTCTTAATAACTTAGGGCCTATTTGTTTTGGCTTCTACGAGTAGTGTTTATTGAGGTAGATCTTTTTGAAGTAGAGCTTCTAAAAGGAGAGTTTTTGTTAAAAATTATTGATTGTTTGATGGGATAAATAGAGAAGCACTTATTATAATTAACTTACCAAAATGGAGTTTTGTTACAAGTAAAGAATAATGTAAAATAATTTTAAGTAAATGAGAGTATTTTTGACGTTTCAAAATTTTAAAAAAACTCAAAAAGAGCTCTTCCCAGAAGCCTCAATTTTGGGCTTCTTCTAGTATACGTAAAATAGTTTTTTTAATCATTCAAAAACTCTTCTCCGGTGGCAGCCAAATGACACAAAATAATTTTAAAAGAGCTTTTGGCATTAAAAAAACTCTTTTATCCAGTAAAAAAACCTAAACAAACGCGCCCTTATTGCTTTTCTCTTTTACTGTGATACTTAGTTATCAATTTGGCATTTTGGATTGCAAATTCACAGTTAGATCCCTAGGATGGTAAAAAGGATGTTTCAGGATGTCTAGAGTTTCTAAAAGCTCTTGAGAAGTTTTTACATCCTATCATAATAGATCTAACAATGCACAGATCTTTTGGGCATCTGTTCATGCTCCATTTCCATTTAAAATAAATTTGGGGTAGAACTTTGTGCTATAATGAACTATCTATTACCCCCTAATTCTGTGTTTCCTCCCCTTTCTTCTTTTGATTTACATGAGTTGCATCCATTTTATTTATGCAGAGGATCTTTTCCCTGTTCCTGATATTTCTGTACTTCCAAAGGATTTGGCATTATCATCAATGACCAAGTTCAACAAGAGATGGAACACTTCTAGTAAATTTTTAAGACCTCGGATTTTCTGCCTAGAGCATGCTGTAAAAGTTGGGGAGATGTTGCAGTCTAAAGGTGGAGCCAACGTCCTTGTTATTTGCCATTCAGGTGAGATGGGCTATAACAAGTATGTTAGAGCTTAAATGTTGTAGCTGGGTTTTTATCCATCTACTTAAAGTTTTAGGTCAAGTGGTTGCTTGTATTAGAGTGAGGGTTGATCAGGTGGTATGGCACGTAGAGCTTACTCCTTCATTATCTACTCTCCAAGTGTAGCCGATATTATTATTTTTCAGATTTGTTCTACTGATTTGTCATTTAAATTTTTTCTGTTTTTAGATTATCAGAAGATAAAAGCTCATGCTGTGGCTATTGCCGAGGAGATTGGCACCCCTTTCAATTGTAATGATGTTTCATCAGATAATGCCTCCCAAGAAGACCTGCAGTTGATTGATCTTGCAATTGATGATGAAGAACATGAAGAATGTAGTGAAGACTGGACCTCAAAACTGAGTATCAACTTACATCAATGTGTGAAGATCAGAAGGACTTCACCATCTAAGCAAATTCAGCATGCATTGTTATTGGGTGGATTGTTCTCAGAAAAAGGTTCCAGTTCAGATTTATCAAAAATCAAATGGCAGTCTAGAAGATCTCGCTCGAAAAAGCTAAATCCTCCAGCTCAGTCCAGAACATGCCAGAACATTGAAATAAAAACAGGTGAAGTATTGGCTGAAAAGTTGGATGGCATTGTTAAAAAAGAAGACAAAATAATCCAATATTCAAGAAGGAAATTCAAGTTGAAACCGGATAGCTCAATAGGATCAAGTAAGGTTCGGGGACGCCCTAGAAAGCTCATGCAAGAACAAGTTTCAGCTACTACTTATGACCATCTTGATAAGCATAATAGAAATAATTCCAAAATTAACCCATGTAACATTGGGAATACTGGAAGTGCTTCTGCTGGAATGGTTCTCTCTCGCATTGGGAGC
Source organism: Boswellia sacra (assembly GCA_013180625.2). Classification (NCBI taxonomy): domain Eukaryota; kingdom Viridiplantae; phylum Streptophyta; class Magnoliopsida; order Sapindales; family Burseraceae; genus Boswellia; species Boswellia sacra. The sequence goes on along the minus strand of SNVD02015555.1, from coordinate 920,153 downwards.
TCTGAAGGGCTGCATGAAATTCAGGTGCTTGAAGCAACTAGGGATGTGAGCTTGAATTACTCACCTTCACGAGTTGCAGATTCACTTGCAGCTGCCACTTTAGTGGTTGATAGTGTTGGGCAAATTGAGACTGAGACATTGGAGGAATTGAATATGGATGATGATTCTTGTTACTTAGTAATCTGCAATGGTCCTGAGATGCAGCAAATCATCAAGGACACTGACGTAACCAGTGAGAAGAATGAAATTGCTTCTGCAGAAAAATGTTCTAGGGGTCATGTCAATGGAGCTGGTGATAAATTTGATGTACAGAGAGTGGATAACACGATGGAAGATATCAACACCAATACTACTTGTAATCTAGCTTCTAAGGAACAGCGCAATCTAGTGACTGAAAAGGATGTTTCAACGAGTGGGATTTCTTATCCCGCTCATCCACCTGTGGCGAGTTTTGATTCACAGATGGAGGACACGGTTCTGGATCATTCTTACAAAAACAGTGAGGTACATGATTGTGCGACTTCTGATAATGATCCACGGCAAGATAAGAAACCAACTAATAGACACAATGATAAAGAATCTATTTCATCGAACGATAAGTTGATAAATCAGCTTAGTGCTTCGAAAGGAGAAGATTCTTGCAATCATGCGACTCTAGAGGGTAGTATGCAGAATGAAATCAAGCCTACATATGGGACTAATGAGGAACACATGTCAAGCTCTGCTAGATTGATGGATCAACTTACTACTGTCTCACTTGAAAGTTCTGAAGCTCCAATCAAGAAATGTGCTGTAGCAGATTTGTGCATTGTTGAGACAGTGGAGAAAGAAGCTCCACAGCGGGGAGTCCTTTCAACAAGTTCAAATAAGAAGGAAATTGTCTTCGGTTCTATAACAGAGATGGAGCCTTCCCCTCTCTCAGTGGAAAGATGTTCTGAAGTTTACTGTCGTACATGTGCTGCAGAAGACCTGCCTGTTGATGGGACCCTAGACATTGAAAAGAAGCTGGAAGAGTCTTCAACTGAAACTAATGTGGATCAACTTGTCTCAACTTCCAGCGGACCAATGGAAGAAAATCAGCCTATCCCTGCCTCAATAGGAGCAGTTTCCGAAATGCCAAATGGGATCTGTGCTGGAGAGAACTCAAGAGGAAAGGTGGCAACAGATAATGCACCGCAGAAAAAGTCTGAGAGTACAAATGTTACTAATGTGGAGTTCAAAGCCAGTTGTATGACTCCGATAAATCATCCTCCTCCTGCTTTGATCCAAAAGTACTACAGAACTCGTAGAGAGTCCTGTTCTACAGAAAAGTTGTACAGTGGCAATGAAGTTTCTTTATCAAAAGACAACACTGAACTGGAAGACAAGAATTCCATCCAAGAAGACCCCAGTTCAAGTGTTGTAAAAGGAAGAAAAAGAAAGAGAGAAGTAGAGCAGATAACTGTCAGTAAGTACAATTGCAGTGGGTTCATCAGGGGTCCTTGTGAAGGGTTGAGACCAAGGGCTGGGAAAGATGCAGTGGATAGAAGTGAGGTTGATATCAGCAATATGGGCAAGGAGAAGCCTGCAACAAAGACAATGAAGAAACCTTCAGATGTTTTGGTTCCTTGCCAGGATAAGAAAAAATTGGTTAAGAGGTATCACAGGTGTGACTTAGATGGCTGTCGCATGAATTTTGAGACAAAAACAGAGCTATCTTTGCACAAACGCAACAGGTGTCCACATGAAGGATGTAGGAAGAGATTCAGCTCTCATAAATATTTGATAATTCATCAGCGTGTTCATGATGATGAGAGGCCCCTTAAGTGCCCATGGAAGGGATGTTCCATGTCGTTCAAATGGGCTTGGGCAAGGACTGAGCATATACGGGTGCATACGGGAGAGCGGCCATACCAGTGCAAGGTGGAGGGCTGTGGCCTTTCTTTCAGGTTTGTCTCTGATATTAGCCGGCATAGACGGAAAACAGGTCACTATGAGAATTAATCCGCCTGAGTATTTCTTGTTATCGGGCAGGTTTTGTAATATAGGTTACGGTGGACGAGATTCTGTGGCTAAAGAGGCCTACAGAATTTGTACTATAAACTCGAGTGTTCTGCTTAGATATAGATTTAGGATTAGGCTGATCCCTTATTGTAGGTGGGCATTCTCCAATTATTTGAATGCAATGAAAGTGAAAAGCTTTTTTAAGTTTTGATTTGCCTTTCCGATTTGATTTGTTTGGATAAGGATCGTTAACAGTAACAGCAAATGCTGGAAAAGAAGCTATCCGCAAAGTTGGTACATGGTGGTTTGTCACATCGATTTTAGCCTCATGGGTTACTTGTATAGATTGGCCCAGCTTTTGTAGAAATGGATGCCATTTTGTAATTAATTGGTGGGATGACTTGACTTAATCCCAATGTGACTGAATTAGTTACTTGTGATAGTGATCAGAGGGGTCCGGAGCCAATTGTAAGCTTGAAATTTTATCAAAAGCAGGACATGAAATCAACGATCATGTCTTCTTTTGACACTTTGCAGACATAGCAACTTCTTATCTTGTAGATAGCCCACTTGATTTCATTGATTTAGTAAATTTTATCCTTCACTAAAAGTGATAGTTTAGAATAGTCCGGAGTTTCCTTCTTTTAGTTGGGTGTTTTACTTTTCTTTCCTTTCTGAGTTTCCTTGTCTTGTTGTGCAAGGTTGAATGATGATGGCACTAAGTTATGGTGTCAGCAGATAATAGATTTATAGCAATACAAGAATTGAGCTTAAATTCTTGAAGCCAATTCTATAGTTTCAAAATATAAGTAAAATATGAACAAAATTCAACATATAAATCTAAGAAAGGTAGAATATTAGTAAGCATTTACTTGTCAATCAATTTTTATCTTAATAAAAGAAGAAAAGAAAATGTTCCTTTGAATCTTTTTGAGAAAAAAAAATGTTAATTTAAAAAGTAACTGAAATTAGAGAATGTTTTTAAAAAAAATAATAAGTTTTGAAAAAGTTTGACTATGATAACTATGCAGGAATAGTTTAAGAATATTACCCTTCTAATCTAATCACAACTAACTCTTTCGATAATTTTACTAAGGGAATAATTATCTATATTTATTCTTGCTTCTTCTTTTTTTAAGGCATAAAATTTAAAATTTCTGAAGATATAATTATTTTTTAAATTACACTCCCAATCTGATTGGTTTTAGAATTTTTTTTTTTTTTTAAATCCCATAACTTATCCTGACATTTTGTTGAATTGCTTCACAATTCACAGTGGCAGGCAGGCCCTATAAACAACCAGACCAAGTTAGCAGAACAACAAAACCAAATTTACCAGCATAGACTCCTCTAGAAACCACCCCATTTACACATTTCTCCAAACAGTATGGCTGCCGCTGCACCGCCACCGCCACCAGCCCCCGCTCCAGAACCTTCACTTGCCTTCCATGACTCCTCTCGTCGCGATCACCCTCTCTTCTCCCGCATCCGTCTCGCCACTCCGTCGGACGTTCCTCACTTGCTCAAACTCATCCATCAAATGGCCGTCTTCGAACGCCTCACACACCTCTTCTCCGCCACAGAATCCTCCCTCTCTTCCACCCTCTTCAACTCCGCTCCTTTCACCTCCTTCACCATCTTCATCCTCGAAGTCTCCCCCAACCCGTTCACTTCCCTCCCGGCGACCACCTCGTCTGCATTCCCTCCCGTCGACCGCGTCATCCACTTAGACCTCCCTCTGGTCGACCCCGAGCGAGAAACTTTCATCTCGGATAAAGTTAACGATGTTACCGTTGCTGGGTTCGTCTTGTTCTTCCCTAACTACTCCACGTTTCTGGCGAAGCCCGGGTTCTACGTGGAGGATCTGTTCGTGAGAGATTGTTACAGAAGGAAGGGGTTTGGGAGGATGTTGCTGTCTGCGGTGGCGAAACAAGCTGTGAAGATGGGGTACGGGAGAGTGGAGTGGGTTGTGCTTGATTGGAACGTCAATGCTATCAAATTCTACGAAGAGATGGGCGCCAAGGTTCTTAATGAATGGAGGATTTGTCGGTTGACTGGCCCGGAACTTGAGGCTTATGGTAATGCTAACATTTAGATAGTTTCAAAATTCCGGAATATTATCGTCTCGTCCTTTTGATAATGATTTTAGTTTGTTTTCTATTGTCTCACTGGGTAGCAGCGTAATTAAGCTGCTTGTATTAGAATGGATGTTATCAATCAAATGTATGTTTCTGTGTTTCCATCACTATTGTTTTCTTCATGTGCTCTCTTTTGTTTCTTCTGATTGAGTGTCATGTGTTTCACTGTTAGTTTAGTTAATTAAGTCCTTTATGTGTTTATAATTTTACTTTTAATGTAAGATTAGAGTACAAATACAGTGATTCTCTCCACCAGGTTGTATTCTACCTTCTTTCCTTCTACCAAGAGAAATGGTGTTGATTATATAACAAGGTTGGGAAGGATAGTAAGGAGGCTTATGAGGAAACAATTGCAGTTGAGGTAGTTTAAATGATTTCTATTCAATCTGCTGATTTTGTCAAATTTATTTTGCAGAGTGATAGTAAATAGTGGCTCGAGCCACAAATTATCCAAATTGTTTGGAAGAATCACTTGCTCAACGATTGTTTGCTAATTAGCATTGTGAACAAGTTTGAGTCTGATCTCTACGACCGTTTGTTAAATTAACCAATTTGTTTATAGACTCATCTGGGGTTGTATATACTCCATTTTCACCTCCATCTAGATTCAAGACAATTTTAGCCTCCCTATAGAAATCACCATCTATCTCCGTTTGCTAAAACTATTAATTCCCACTATCACATTCACGCTACGCCTGCATTGACTTCTACAACCATTTGTATTCTGGAGGATCTTTTGCTTGATTGATTTACTCCAATGTTTTTTCGCGGCTAGGATGTGTTGTCTTGGATTTTGTTCGTAGATTATGTATCTGTCTAATTTTGATTTTGTTTTTCCATTTCTTCCTTTGGGTTATGGAAGTCTCTTTGGTTTAATGTATATTCATCTTTTGTCGTTAATCAAGCTCACAAACGAGTTTGAAGTCAATTTTTTATCGCCTTAAACTTGCCTTGTTGCCTCGTCCCTTCCAAATGAGTTTGAAGACGATATTTGAGGCTTGAAGTGAGCTCAGTGCTCCATGGACGCTTGAACTTCTTAGGGGAAACTATAATAAACTAGAACAATTGAGGCAATCTCAATTCTATTGGTGGATTTGTTTTGTCAGGACACTCAGCAATTGGAGGAAACTGAGAATTAATTATACCCTTTTTGGTCGAAGTTGACAAAATTGTTCCAAAGAAAAGAAGTTGGTGATGGTGACCATGGTTGCGCTAACGTCATCTGATGTTTAGAAAATGGAACTAGTTTAGTGGGCATAGAGATGGAACCAGTCTTGGTTTTCGATCAGCATTCAACATCTTGGGTTCTGGTTCTAGTCTTCTAGGATAAGGAGTGAAGACTGAACAGAATGCTCGTTGTTTTTGAACACATGGATCAGTCATTTGCATTGGGGCATATCGCTTTCTTATCAAATTGAACTCTTATTTCAACTCCTTAGTATGCCACTTTAATTCAATTCTAAGAGTATGAATTAGTAAGTAATAGGTTGGAATACTTGAATTTGTTATCATAATGATTACTTCCTATTCAGGATTCGAGTCTCCACTCCTGGTCAAGTCAAACCGTTATCATCAAAATCTATTCAATTAATAAATTTCATATAAATTATTAAAACACATGATGTATTATATATATAGACACACACAGTTAACAGTTTAAGGTAAAATAAAACAAAAATTGATGGTTCATTATTTGTTTACAGGAGTCAAAAGTACAAATTTAATATGATTATTAGATAGGTAACAAAACATGTAATATATCACATATAATAAACATTATTGGATACGTGACAAGACAAGTCATATAACACATATAATAAATAGGATATTTTATAGTCAAAATTTACATATTTAATATAATTATGATATGTAGACATATTTAATACAATCATGATACAATTACGCGTTTAACATGATTGTAATTTGATTATAACATATTTATCTATTATGAAGCTGCAAAAATATTTTTAACCTATTATTTAAATTTCAAAATCACTCAGAACTTTGTAATTATGTTATAAATATATTTGAGTTATAAATGAATTCTTATTATAAGCAAATCCGCATCATATACAAGCTGAAGTTTTAAATAATAAGATTATTAAATAGGTTAAATATTTTAATAGAAGTATGATACAAACACGATTAATATTAATACTAATCCATTAATTTATTATTGTGTTCTCTTGTATAAAAAATTGTTACCCCTAGTTATATTTAACTATAATGATAATATGTAAACTGCAAGATACTCATAAAAAAGTAAAAACACAGTAAATCACATTAGTGCAGACATGTTTGTTCTATTTATATAAATTATCATAATTATGATTTTAATTAAAAGGATATATCTAAAAATCTATCTTTGACCGAATCTTCATCTGCAAATTTGATTTGTAATTTCTTTTCCTTCCCACAAAATTTTGTAGGCAGCGGTGGACCGTTCATAGCTTGTCACCCAAATCACTATCGGTCACTCAATATAAAATGCTTGTGGAATTTTCTTAGCTCTTAAAATTATTCCTAAAGCAATGATATCATAGAGATATCACTACATCATTTGGTCTAATCAATTCATCTATCTATCTATTCTTACTTGAATTTAACAAGGGTTGCGTCTATCCCTAATGTATTACGTAACAAGTTTGAAAAAAAAAAGATTTGTTTATAAATTATTTTATATTTTTATTAATAATGTGTCTAGATAATACACGACAATAAATTTTTGAACAAAACCAATATATAATGAATTTGCTAAACGTGATAAATAACAATAACAGGTTGTATAACGTTGATCAAGTCGAGTCCACTTGAACCCGACCTAATCCACTTTAGTTTAAAATTTATTTGATTCCCTGAAGATCATCAATTTGAGTATTAAAATAGATATATCGTAAATAGATAGATTTATTCTGTAGTTTAATAATTTTAATATTATAAAAAATAAAAAAATGATTTCTTGTTTATCTGTCAAGTTCTAGTCGTCACAACTGGAGAATATGATATTTATTTTATTTTATAATTCAGGAATGAATGGATTTGGTGTGGCAGCAAAGACTTTCTCGTCTAAGAAAAATTCATCGTATTTATTTAAACCCGGGCGCAGACGGTACAGGACAAATTAGACAAGGCAACCTTGTCTCTGGGAGGCTGAGGCTGAGGCAGCAGTGGCTGGTGCGGTGTCATACGGCAACTGAAAGAGAGCTCACTGCAATCCTCCAAAACCTTGTTAAATCTAGACATTTCCCATCTTATGCTTACAATTTTCATCAGATACTTATGTCATGTGCAGATCAAAACGCAGCACAGACGCTGTTCAACCTAAACCCTCCGACTCCAAGCCACGCTCCTCTTTCATGTCCAAGTCCTCTTCAGAAGCGTACCCTTCTTCCTCCCATTTCCCCAGCAACGACGATTACACTTCCACTTCCCATTTCAATTTCTCCTCCAAATCATCCGCTGCCAGCGCAACTTCTCTTACAAGTCTCAGAGACTCATTACCCGAGAATCCCCACATTTACAACCTCTCCGAGATCTGTGCCGCCACCAATAACTTCTTGGACAAGAAGTTCAGCTCGTCATCTTGGCGATCAACCCTCCGGGGCCGAGAGGTCGTGATCTTTCAGCGAAAGTTACGCCGCTCTTTGGAATTGCAGCAGCTGTGTGAGCGGCTATCTGTGATTTGTCGTAGCCATCATAGCAGCTTGATCAAGCTTCTGGGTGCTTCGGTTTCTGGGAATTATATATATCTCGTGTATGAATATGTCTCAGGAGCAAACCTTGCAGATTGTCTGAGAAATCCCAGAAATCCAAATTTTACGGTTCTATCGACGTGGCTCTCACGCATGCAAGTTGCCTCTGATCTTGCTCACGGTCTTGATTATATTCACCATTTTTCAGGTCTCAATACGAATGTTATTCATAATCGTATTAAAAGTTCCAGTATTATAGTTACCGAGCAAGAGTCTGAGTCAGAGCCTTTATGCGCAAAGTTTTGTCATTTTGGAGCTGCTGAATTGTGCGGCGAAGTGATGGACAATAAAGATGGTAAAGCGAAGAAAATTGAGGGGACTAGAGGGTATATGTCTCCGGAGTTTCAGCTTTCTGGGGTTGCTACACAGATGTGTGATGTGTATGCTTTTGGTGTGGTAATATTGGAATTGTTGTCAGGGGAAGAGGCGCTGAGGTATGTTTTAGATGAGGGGAGTGGTGGATATAAGAGGATTAGTGTGATTGAGAGAGCAGGTGAGGCTGCCAGGGGTGGTGCCGGTGGTGTGAGGAGGTGGCTGGATAGGAGGCTGAAGGACTCCTATCCAGTGGAGGTGGCTGAGAAGATGGTGTTGCTGGGGTTGCAGTGTGTGGATGAGGATCCGAAGAAAAGGCCGGATATGAGGCATGCGACAGTTTTGGTTTCTAAGTTGTATTTGGAATCCAAGAGTTGGGCTGAGAGTATTGGCTTGCCTACTGATTTTTCAGTGTCAATGGCGCCTAGATGAGGGTAATTTTGTTACTAAATCTTGTTAACCTTACACTTAAAATACCAAAATCATTTATTGTGTGGTCTCTAACCCTTTGTTTATTTCCTTTCAAATCACTAATTCGGATATTGGTCGTACCGGATTTTTCTATTCTTTTTCCCATCCTTTGTTCTACTTAATACATTATTGTTATTGTTATTTTGTTGATATTCATACATTGTAGAGTTAAAGTTCCATGGGTGGAACTTCTAGATCTTGTACCTGTTGTGAATAATATACCAGGTTTTCAGAAAATGTATTTTTTTTTTCTTTTAAATCCTTGTGTAGTACTTTGATTAATAAATACTTGCATTTTGTTGTTTCTACTTGTTACCGGGATTTGATCAATATTTTAATTCATATTTCTGAACAATGCTTTTGATAACCCAACTACCATGTTTCCGGGCTTGGAACAAGAGTATACTTGCGTGGAAAACAGGATGAAAGTTTCAAAGATTTAGTTATAGAGAGTTGGGATTGGGGGAGGTTTAGGCTTGTCATTACAGAAGGCTGTCATCATCCAGTGCGAGGATTGTTAAATTTAATTAAATATAAGGTAAAATGGAGATTATAAGTTCTTTTAATTTAATTCTGGTTCTCAATCAGAATCAGAAACCAGACGCCTAAAACTTAAAAGAAGAAAGATAAACCAGCAGATTTGCATAATGTTCTTGTGTTTTTAGTTCAAATAATGAATGGCATGTCCAGCTTACCATTGAAGTTGGCTAACGATGACATGAGGTTTCTCGTTTCTTTTCTCCACTCCATGACTTCACCAGTCCTTTGAACCTTTAACCAGAAGTAGAGGGATGCTGATTGTGAAGCCAAGAAGGGTTAGACTTTAGAGATGCACATGGATGATGCTCGTACTAGAACCAGAGTATTATTCACTTGGACATGCAAATGAATCAGAACTCTGATACAATAAGCTCACTGCATCAGTCAATTCTGTATCATATCTTCTCCCTTCTTCCCATAAAACAGGTCGTACAAAACCAGCATTCTGTAAAAGAGGTCGCGCAGATTCTATGTGAGTTTCTCTCCCTTATTTTACCTTTGAAGATAACATTCTACTCCAGCTTGACAACTCAAATATGATCAAATTTCAACTTTCATATAATCATACATTATGTGATCCATTCTCATATTAATACCTCCAACAGAATTTCATGGTTTACCTCCCTATTCCTTGGTAAGTCCTTGGTGACACTGAACTGGAGTTTCCAGATGTTGGAGAAGATGTCTCTATATGTAACAATGTAAGCCAACTTTTGTCATCCATTTCCTGCTCAACTCCTCAAATAAAGTTACATTTTTTTTTCAATTGAAATAGACAGCTTTGTAATTACTAGGGATGTCATTTTAATTATATATGACTCTTTTGACATCCCTAATAATTATCCTCAATTTGTTTAATTTCACCATGTATTGGTTATTGGTTTTGTAACAAGAAACATTCCAAGCGAGCAGCGGAGTGGTCTCTATGTTCGTAAAGGAAATTTATCTCTTGATTTTGTGGAAGTTAACATTGGAGTCATAGCTCGTCCTGTTATTCCCTCCTCTTTCTTTCTCTTTGCCGCCAAGAATAGGACTATTTTACACCAATGGGATTTGAGGGAGAGAAACATCAAGTTGAGTTTTTCAAATTCTTTGGAAATTAGAGGAAAAGAAAGTGATAGCAAAATTTTATTTCAAATCGTTGGTGTGTAAATCTCATCTTAATTGATAGCGTCATGTTATACTGTTAAAAAAATTATTTAAAAATTTTGGTAAATTTATAAAGAAAGTTATATATAATTTTTATAAACACACCTTTACCATTTTTATATATTAATTGTTATCAATTGTCTTTATAAACAAGTTTTTTTAATAATTTATAAATTTTATATATATATACTTGTTGACATTTATAATTTATATCACAAAAAGTAATACATTGATTAAAACCGAATCTTAATTGATGTAATTTATTTAATTTTAGGAACTTATTTATTTTTCTTTTAACAAAATTTCTCATTTTATTTGATCTTCTTCTAGTTATTTTTGATAGATATGAAAGTAGAATCGAAATAGATGTAGTTACTAGTTTGTAAAGTCTCCCAATTAGATTCCACATATGATACAATTGTAACTAAACTAAAATAAATAAATGGTATATATATTATCGAGGAAAAAGAGTACAATATCACAAACCTTATGTGGGATTTGCTAAATTCTTATAACCACTTTTAATTTTGAAAATCTCACACAACAACCATTTCAGTTAAAAATCGTTTAAAATTTTGTTAAAAGTTACGACTTTTCAAATTGTCCATAGTTGACTATTAAAAGTATTCAAAATTTTAAATTAAAAATAAAATCTAAAATTTGCCGATAGTCTTCCATCAACCATTATCCTAATAAGTCTTAAAAAAATTATTACTACAGTAAATAGAGATGGCAATTCGTGTCATGGTTATCGACCCATTTAATTATTCGTGTCAAAATATGAAACACGGATCCGACACATTTATTAAACTGTTACCCACGTATTGTAATCGTGTCATATTTAATTCACATAATTTACTTAATTGTTTAACCTAGTTATGTATAATATATTATATTCTATGTATTTATATCAATTAAAATTATTTTTATAATATGAACCATTGTTAGTATACAATATTATTAAAATCATCATAATTTATTATTTTGTAAATTAATTTACTTTATAATATAAAATTTTCAGTTTGATAATATATATGTTATAAGTAGCTAATAATTTATATCATTAGATGAGTTTGCGTGTTAAGGATAGACAAAATATATTTAACTATTCGTGTCATTAAACAAGTTAGCATGTTAAACACCCTCAACACGAATCCGACCTATTTATTAAGCGTGTTTCGTGTTCGCGTGTCGTGACCCAAATTGTCACCCCTAATAGTAAATAGTAATAATCTTTAAAAAATCATTAAAAATTTAAATTAAAATCATTTATCAAAATCTTGAAATAATAAAAAATTTGAGACATTTACACTTATAAAAAATTATCTTACAAAGTTTAAGTCTCTAAAAGCAGTTTCTTTATTTTTCTAATTTAAATTTTTGGTTTGTAGAATTTTAAAAAATTTTAATAACCAATTAAGGATAACTTAGGAAAATACACATTCTAACATAAATTTCTAACAATTCTAAGCAGAGAGGGGAGATAGTTAAAATTTTTAGAATTAGATACAGTTATGTAGGGAAAATTTTTAGAATTAGATACAGTTATGTAGGGTTTCAATAAACATTAGGGAGTGGCTTTTGTGTTCGTAAAGGAAATTTATCTCTCCAAGAGATTATGGAAGTGGTTTGTAGTTCGTGAAGGAAATTTATAACTTTTGTAATCTCGACTTAGCGTGATTTTGAGGAAGTCAATCCTGGAGTCATATGTCACGCCCCGCGCGACATGTGCACGGTTTTGTGCCGAACTTGCTCGGAAGCGCGCCAAAGAATGGGATTTCGGGACAAGTGTTATGGTGATTTGGAATCCTTATGTCAAGAAAGATTCAATGGCGCAAAGAATGGGCGTCACGTTTCGAAAGTTTTTGGAAGGTTCCATGATGCTCCGGAACATTTCAGAAGGATCCAGAAGGAGTCGGAAGCCATAAAAAGCATGCGGAAGACTCTAAAAGGCCCTAGAAGATTCCGAAAGGTCATAGAAGGATGTGAACTCGTACCTTAGGTTCTAGAAGCAAGTAAAAATATCTAGTGTCTAGGGTTCTCTAAAGGTATCTAGGTTAGTATAAAGTAGTCTAGTGTGATCTAGGCATGTGTGGATGTATCTAGAATTACTTGGCCAACAAGTAACCTTGTAAATATCTAGGAAGGGTCTAGAATATGAATGTTCTAGATACTTGGTTGGTCAATAAGGTTGTGAGATGTGGCTCAATGTTAGCCACACGTTGAGGAGGTGCTTACCTATAAATAGGGGCGAGCTCTCATTTGTAAAGCAAATTATGCAATGTCATGCTAATTCATGCTAGACTCAAGTGTTCAAGAGTCTTGCAAGCGTTGTAAACTACCTTGTGTATAGTGAATATTTTCTGACCCAAATCTCTCATGTCCTTGTTCTCTTTTGCTTGAACCTCTCTTTTAGCGGTTTAAGGCTTACTTAGGTACACTTTAGGTGTGTTTGCGCCTAAAACCCCCGCGTCTCTGCTTGCAAAACAATAAGGTCGTGACACATAGCTCATCCCTGTTACTCAAGTCTCTTAAGATACGATTTTCAATTCACGGAGGCTTATTCGGTTTTTACACAATTCGCTCCTCTTTCTCTCTCTTTGCTGCCAGTTGTAGAACTGGTTACACTAGTGGGATTTTAGGGAGAGAAATATCAAGTTGGGTTTTTCAAATTCTTTGGAAATTAGAAGAAAAGAAAGCAATAGCAAAAATTTATTTCAAATCGGTGATGTGTAAATCTCATCTTAATTGATAGTGTCATGCTATACCATTTAAAAAAAAGTTATTTGAAAATTTTGGTAAATTTATAAAGAAAGTTATATATAATTTTTATATACGCTTTGACAATTTTTATACATTAATTGTCTTTAAAAACAAATTTTTTATAATGATTTATAAATTTTATAAATGTACTTATTGACATTTATAATTTATATCATAAAAAGTAATACATTGATTATAACCGAATCTTACCTGATGTAACATTTATTTTATTTAGGAACTTATTTATTTTTCTTTTAATAAAATTTCTCACATTTATTTTAACTTCTTCGAGTTATATTTGATAGATATGAATTATTTTAACTTCTTCTAGTTATATTTGATAGATATGAAAGTAGAATCAAAATAGATGTAGCTACTAGTTTGTAAAATCTCCCAATTAGATTCTACATATAAAATATTCGCAGCTAACAAAATTAAATAAATGGTATTTTTATTATCCGAGAAAAAGGGTCAATATCACAAACCTCGCTAAGGTTTGTCAGACTCTTACGTGACCACTCCTAATTTAAAAATCTCACATAACTCCTTTTTCGGTTAAAAATCTTTGAAAACTCTGTTTATATATATATATATATATATATATATATATATAATATTTTAATTATTAAAAATATTATAAATTTTAAAATAAAAAAACTCAAAATTTATTGATAATCTTCTATTAACCACTGTCTCAAAAAGTCTTAAAAATTTACTATAAAAATAAATGATACGTAAACTTAAAAAAAGTTATTAAAAAATTATATTAAAATCATTTACTGAAATCTTGAAATAATAAAAAATTATCGTATTTACTTACGCTTATAAAGTTTAAGTTTTTTTAAAATAATTTATTTATTTTTAATTTAGATTTTTTATTTTAAAAATTTTTCATAGTTAATTAGAATAATTTAAGAAAATACTTATTTTCAATAAAAATTTCTAATGGTCCTAAACGGAGGACGGACGTAAGTATGAATTTTAGAAGCAGATGTGGACGGTCGGTAGCCGGTAAGCTTTATATAGTTCTCTGTCTGTACATACCCGCGAGGCCTTACGTTCTTTTTAGAATACATTACCCAGAAGTAGAACCTCGGCAGTCGGCATGGCGGCTAGACTGGTGCAACTCAGACGACTACTCTCTCTCTCTTCTCATAACTGCCTTCAACCTTCTCTTTTCAAAGGTAAGCCCTCTTTTTTTTTTCCCTTATTTTTTATTTCTCGCTCATTAAGCACAGGTGAGTTTCTTCCAATTCTGGAGTTAATCAGCAAATTGCTGGTTGAGCCAAATCATTGAAAAATAAATTTACTTGAGCGGTTTGTTTCTTGAAGAGAAAGAGATGTCCTACTAGAAATCTGCTTGGAGAATTAAATCTAAGAGAGATTATGGACTCGCCGAGAGTTTGCCAAGGCTTCGTAATTAGTCGGAAAATTTCTTTACAGTGACTATTAGGATTTAATCTTTTGCTCATATTCGGTGCTTTAGTTTTAATGGCTTATTATTCAAAAATTAGGCCAAACGAGAAGTTTTAGACTTTTAGTGGAACGGATGAACTGAAGAAGTTGTTATTAGTTTGACCGTTGTTTTCTATTGATAGTAAAGTAGATTTCGCAGTTTGCTTATTTAAGATAGAATTTCAAGCAACCCTCACCCTCTTTCTTAAGACAAGATGCAATACCAGGATATTGAGACCTACAAGGAGCTAGTATCCAGAAAAATTCAGATTGAAGAAGAAGACTCGATAGAAGACTTGGGTCATTTAATTGATTCAACTAAACATACTTCTCTGTCTTTGATATTTTACCCATGTGTTAAACTGTTTTTGAATTCTGATCTTTTTGTGGTAGATTTCACCCTGTTATTGATATAGTTTCGATTGAATATGAATAAAAAAAATTTACTATCTCTTGTAAATATCCTGGCAGAATCATATAGGCAGTTGTTTCCTTTTGCAAGTGCACTCTTTTGCAGAAATGAATATCATAGAAGAGGAGTTCAAACACAAACAAATCCAAACAGCCTGCCTGATGAGAATCGGGAAATTCACAAGGCTGACAGTTTGAGGCTCACTGATGACAGTAATGTGGTGAGGCACACTGCTATTTCCAACTTGAAGATATCCCCGAGACATGATCTTGCCATGATGTTTACTTGCAAGGTCTGTGAAACAAGATCTGTAAAGACAACTTGCCGCGAATCTTATGAGAAAGGGGTTGTGGTGGCAAGATGTGGTGGGTGTAATAATCTACACCTGATTGCAGATCATCTTGGGTGGTTCGGAGAACCGGGAAGCATTGAGGACTTCCTTTCTGCTCGCGGGGAAGAAGTGAAAAAAGGTTCTCTTGATTCACTGAGTTTGACACTTGAAGATTTAGCTGGGAAGGGAGGCTTAAAAAACTAGATTCCAGCTACTTGTAAAAATATTCTGAAAATGCCCCTTGAAGTTTGGTTACTCGTTTAGCTTCTTTCAGTTTCAGATATGATTTACATGTTCTTTTCGAAAATGAAGGTACAGAATGTTTGGACTTTGGATTGTTTTTTTTGACAAAGTCTGCTTTTGAAAGTTTGATGCAGCAGCTATCAGTTAAAAACCCATATGTATGTTTGAAGTTACATGTTTTGAATGTTTTGATTAACCTTAATGCCAATCACTTCATTACTATTGAGATGATGAAAATGCACACGTAATTGGCGTAATATGTTTATCTAAACAAGCAGTTCAGTAGCAATTACAAACTCTGATTAATCTTAGAAAGATGATAATTTTCCAAGGCTTCTTGGCCGGGAGGCTGGATATCTCATTCTAGGTCATGACTGATAGAAGAACATGGTTTGGGAGCTAATCTTGCCTATATATTAACATGATAAATTTATTTGAAGTACAAGAGCAACCTGCTGGTTTCCCACCTTATGAAACTTTATATACATTATTGTATATTGAGTTGTTTAATGAGCATATGACCAGAATGACTGGCTATTTTAACTTTGCCAACGAGTGTGGGAAGGCTCCGACGAGAATTTGTACAAGACAGTACTTTCTAAACTACGTGGTAAAATAGTTGGTAACTTCAGATGGAAGGGTTTGTTTTCACAAACAAATCAGATATCAGGTCCAAGCAATTATTTAACAATTTCCAGTTCATCCAAAGACTTATGAGTGTCATCTTTTCGAGGCCCTCAACTTCTTTATTATGTGTTCATGAAAAATACAAGTAGAATTCCCCAGGGTTCGATCTAAAATCGAGTAGACTTCAAATCAGAAAATTTCGATTACCTTCATAAAATTAACGACATGGTCAAACTGTTTGAGTAATGCAGATTTCTTATATCTTGATGATTTTAGTATGAGATTAAGTTTAAGAGAGATCAAAGATAAAAATAAATAAAAACAAAATAATAATAGTAACAATAATAATAATAATAATAATAATAATAATAATACACTGATGAGTAGGATTCACCGAAATGTAAATGGGCTTTTTATATTGGTTTATGGATCGGGTCGATATTCTTATCCAATAGCGCATGTTATGTTACAGTTGTACTTGCAGCCAAACTATTTACAGTCAGAACTGAAGACATAAACTCCTATTCTGGTGTTCGTGAAATTTCGGAACAAGCAAAGTTCGCAACATGGCAACAACTTCCTGTTGTTCTGTTCCCTCCACTTCTTCTTCTTCTTCTTCTTCTTTGTTTTCACTTCACAAAAACTTTACTTTCAAAAGAAACTCAAACTGCATATCTTTTACGGGTTTGCTCACTTACTCTCCCAAAGCCGACGCTCTCTGCACTGGCTTTATCTCAATTTCCGTCCAGCAAAAGCGTCCCAGGAGGAACCCGCTTCAAGGTGATTTTTTTTATTGTTGTTTCTCTTCAAATTGTCGTTTCTTTGATGGGTTTTTGCTCTTTGGTTTGTTAATGATTTGAGTCTGGTCATTGTTTTTCTGAGATATTTTCTTATTGTTGTTAGCATCGATATCGGTGAATTTGGGATTCGATATTTTCCTTCTTTAAATACTGGCTCAAGATCATTCCTTTTTCTTTTCATTCGTTGTGAAATCCTGGATTGATGATCATCATCCACTCCTCTTTCTTATAAATTGAATTGAAGTGAATGGATGTCCTTTCTTATTGCTGCAAGTTTTTTTCTAATTTAATAGGTGGCAGTAAGAGTTAATTCATCGAAATCTAGTTGCAAGGCATTATTTAAAATTAAAAAAAAAATCCCTGTTAGAATGAGGCTATACTGTTTTATGGATGAATATTTTCTTTTTACCGTTTTATGGCAGTGAGATCAGTTGCTGCTCCTTCAGAAGCTGTTGCTAACTTTGATGAAATGGTGTCTGGGACCCAAAGGAAGTATTACATGTTAGGTGGGAAAGGAGGTGTGGGCAAGACAAGTTGTGCTGCTTCCCTGGCCGTTAAATTTGCAAATAATGGGCACCCTACTTTAGTAGTTTCAACTGATCCTGCACATTCTTTGAGTGATTCTTTTGCTCAGGTTAAATCATTTTTACATTGTTGGTCTGTCTAGAAATATGAGCTTCTTGCTAAGAATTATGTGTCTGTACTCACTTGGATGTGCTTATTTTTACTAGGATTTGACTGGAGGGCAACTAGTACCGGTGGAGGGACCTGATGCTCCTCTGTTTGCTCTTGAGGTCTGTGAGAATAGCTTCTTGTATGATTGTTTACTAGCTGCTCTTTTTTGTTTATTATTTATTTATTTATTTATGGTTGTCCCATTGATGCAAGAGGTAACTGTTACTAAAATAAAATAGAAAAATAACTATCTTGTACTATTTTATACGATCTTGTTGTTGCCTTTTGTCTCAGTAAATTACAATCATATTTTTACATCAGATAAACCCTGAGAAGGCTAGGGAAGAATTTCGCAGTGTAACTCAAAAAGAGGGTGGATCAGGTGTCAAGGATTTCATGGATGGCATGGGTCTTGGTATGCTTGTAGAGCAGGTAAAGCTATATCTGCAGTTGTTGGCATTTCAACTTGGGATGACATATATCTTCTCTGATTGTACTTGCACTTTTATTGCCTATCAATGGTCTCAATAGTTGTACCTTTGGTCTGAGATTGTATTTGATTTCTTGTCTTTTTGATTGCTTGTCCACCTGTTGTTTGACAAAGTTAGGAGAACTAAAACTAGGAGAGCTATTGGACACTCCTCCGCCTGGTTTGGATGAAGCTATTGCTATTTCCAAAGTACGTTATCTGTCCTACTTACTCTGCTCCTTATGTTGGGTATGGCATAGCTTCAAATTTCTTACTGATCATATAACCTTATGCCAGGTGATGCAATTCCTTGAATCACAGGAATATAGCATGTTCACTCGAATAGTTTTTGATACTGCACCAACGGTGAGCCGAACCACCATATTTCATGTCATCTCATTATTTAATTTTAAACACAAATATGAGTATTTCTGTATTCTTCAGTACATTTGAGGCAGAGGCCAATACAATATATAGGCATCAGATTCTAATCAGATAATCATCAAATTCTAATCTGATAATCTCTAAACCTAATATGATAAAATATAAATTTAAAAAATAGATAAGCTTAAATACACTAACAAAATAATATCTACAATAAACAAAGCATGCTTATCTTAGTAATTCAAATATTTTAAATCTTGCAACACTCCCCCTCAAGTTGGCTTAAAGATGTCTAATAATCCTAGCTTGCTAACTATAGATTCGAAATTTTGTCTAGGTAAACCCTTCATGAAGATATCAGCTAACTGGTCTCTTGACTGAATATATGGCATACAAATAACCTTGCTCTCTAACTTCTCCTTAATGAAATGTCTATCAATCTCAATATGTTTTGTTCTATCATACTGCACAGGATTATTTGCTATGCTTATTGCTGCCTTGCTATCACAAAACAACTTCATTGAACCTTTAGTTGTTACCCTCAATTCCTCCAGTAATCGTTTCAACCATAAGAGTTCACATATCCCTTGAGCAATTGCTCGATACTCAGCTTCAGCACTACTTCGAGCCACCACTGATTGCTTTTTACTTCGCCATGTTACCAAGTTTCCTCCAACAAATGTATAAATGCCTGAGGAGGTTGACCTTCTATCACTAATCGAACCTGCCCAATCAGCATCTGTGAATGCCTCAACTTCTATTGCTTCATTTTTCTTAAACAGCAATCCGTTCCCTGGAGTTTGTTTTAAGTATCTCAAAATTTTGTATACAGCTTCCAAATGCTCTTCTTTTGGTGAGTGCATAAATTAGCTCACTACGCTTACCGAGAAAGCTATATCAGGTCTTGTGTGAGACAAATAGATGAGCTTTCCCACTAATTTCTGATGTCTCTCCCTGTCCACAGATTTTCCTACCTCTAATAGTCCAATTTTATGGTTAAAATCAATAGGAACATCAGCAGGTTTACATCCAAGCATTCGAACTTCCTTCAGCAAATCAATCGTATACTTCCTTTGTGAAACAACTATCCCTTTGCTAAATCGAGCTATTTCCATGCCTAGAGAGTACCGTAAAGGTCCAAGGTCTTTTATTTCAAATTCTTTTGCTAATACACCTTTAAGTCTTCGAATCTCAGCTTCATCATCTCCGGTTAAAATGATGTCATCTACATACACAATCCATATGGTAACTCCCCCTGCAGATGAATGCTTAAAGAACATAGTATGGTCAGCCTGACTTTGAGAATAGCCTGCACAACGAATTGACTTACAAAATCTGTCAAACCATGCTCGTGGTGACTGTTTTAGCCCATATAATGATCTCTGCAGTTCGCACACATTTTCCTTTCCGAATGCTTCTTCAAAATCAGGTGGTATTTGCATATACACCTCTTCTTCTAGTTCTCCATTAAGGAAGGCATTTTTTACATCCAATTGGTGAAGTGACCAGTTTTTGTTTGCTGCAAGTGAGAGAATAATTCTAACTGTATTCATCTTAGCAACCGGAGCAAAAGTCTATAGGTAATCAATCCCGTATGCTTGGGTGTACCCCTTCGCAACCAACCTTGCCTTGTATCCCGTATACTGTAAATGGGTTTTAACCGTAAAAACCCATTTACAACCAACAGGTACTTTTCCCTTTGGCAACTTTATCAAATTTCATGTTTTGTTTTTCTGCAGTGCCCTCATTTCTTCCAAAACAGCAGCCTTTCAAACAGGTATAGTCAATGCTTCCTGCACAAATTTAGGTATTTCTATGCTAGAAATATTAGAGAGAAATGCCTTATAGGATTGTGAGACACGATGGTAGGATACAAACTTAGAGAGTGGATGAAGTGTACAAGAACGAGTTCCTTTTCGAAGAGCTATTGGTAAGTCAAGATCATTTTGAGATGAAGGGTTAGAATTACCTTGAGATATTGGATATTGTGGACTCGGGGTTGGTTCTGTTGTTGGTGCTTGTTCCTGGACCTGTCCTGTCCCTTTTTGATGTTGTTGCCTTCTAGAGTAGACACGGAACCTGGTTTGTTGATGAGTCTCAATTACTGGACAGATTTCTATCAATGGCATGTGTGTTGTTCCTGGTTTTGTGATTAAATTAGGCTCAACTGCTATTGGAAAAGTTGGTTGCCAAAACTGATCTTCTCCTAAACTCTCCCCTTGAAGTGAAGTTTTGGGATAAAAAGATTTTCTTTCAAAGAAAGTAACATGAAAACTCACATAAATGCGCTTAGTGACAGGATCATAACACTTATATCCTTTTTGAGTAAGGGAATAACCTAGAAAAATACACTTGACTGCCCTAGGATCTAACTTGCCTCTTAGGTGAGAATGAACATGAACAAAGGCTACACATCCAAAAACTCTAAGAGGGATAGACGAAAATAATTTTGAATGAGGATAAATTTTAGTAAATGTGTGGAGAGGTCTTTGGAAGCCAAGTATTCTTGTAGGCATTCGGTTAATTAAGAAGGAGGCAGTGAGAATAGCTTCTACCCAATAATGCTTAGGAACACTGTTTGTGAACATAAGTGCCCTAGCTACCTCAAGTAAGTGTCGGTTTTTTCTCTCCGCAATCCCATTTTGTTGCGGGGTATCAACACACTAGGATTGATGGATTATCCCATTTTGTAAAAGAAATTTTCCCAATATTGATGAAAAATACTCTCTCCCATTATCAATTCTTAAAATATTGATATTGACCCCAAATTGTGTTTTAACCATGAAATAAAATTGTTGAAAAATAGAAGCGGCTTCAGATTTTTCTTTCAAAAGATAAACCCAACATAATTTGGTGTGGTCATCAATAAAAGTAATAAACCAACGTGTATTTGAAAGATTAGAGACACGGAAAGGCCTCCAAATATCGCTATGAACACAAGTAAAAGGTGCAGATTTTTTGTAGGGCTGAATATGGAAGGGAGATCTTTGATGTTTAGATAGTTCACAAACATCACACTGAAATTGAATGGGATTATTATTCTTAAACAGTGAAGGAAACAACTTTTGCAAATACGGAAAACTAGGATGTCCTAAACGGAAATGCCATAACATAATTTCATCTGACATAGAAGGAGTTTTATTCACCACTTTGGCTTGTCCCTCTAGAAGCACATCATCTTCAAAGTAGTACAGTCCATTCACTTCTCTAGCACTGCCAATCTTCCTCCCCGAATCCATATCCTGGAATTCACAATAAGTTGGAAAGAATTTAGCTATGCAATGATGACTTTTAGTAAATTGACTTATGGAAAACAAATTGCAAGATAAATTGGGGATATGAGGAACAAATGTTAAGTTTAATTCTTTGGAAAGAGGAATTGACCTTATTCCTGCAATGGAAGATAGTGATCCATCTGCAATACGAACTTTTTGAATACCATAATTAGGAATATATGAGGAAAATAATCTTGAGTAACTAGTCATATGATCCGACGCTCCTGAATCAATTATTCAAGGAGTTTTACTAACTTTAGAATTTAGGGCAGTGATGAAATTACCTTGCTGGGCTATGGCACAGGAAGAAGAAAGAGTTGAATTTTTTGAAGATTGAGTAAGAAACCTATTGAGCACCTCAAGTTGTTCCTTGGTAAATATTTGAGGGTTTATGTCACTGGATTCAGCAGGTTTTTCACCATTGTTTTGTTCAACCTGGAAGGCTTTATTGGAATTGAAACCTTTATCAACACCTCTAAAATTTCTAGAGTTGTGATTGGCAGGTTTCCCATGAAGTTTCCAACATGTTTCTTGAGTGTGTTGTGGCTTATTACAATGGTCACACCATATTCGAGTGCTACGATCGTCTCCTTTCCTGTTTGTACGTTGTTGTGCTCCTCCAATCATGGCTTTCGTAGGTACTTCAGTCAACAAGGCTGAGGTATTCGACGTATTATTCATACGAGATCCACCCATCATCACATTCTTCCTTATTTCTTCCCTGCGGATATAAGAAAACACTTCTCTTAATGATGGAAGTGGTTCTTTTCCAAGCACTCTCCCCCTGGCTTCCTCATATTCAGAATTAAGTCCAGCAAGGAACTCATAAACACGCTCCTTCTCTGACAATTTTGCATAGCGAGCGCTGTCTCCAAGACACTCCCATTCAACCTCACAATATTGGTCTATTTCCTGCCATAGACCCGTCATGCGATTGTAATAGTTGGTAATATCACCATCCCCCTGCTTATCGTCCTTAAGCCGAGTTTTGATCTCAAAAATTTGAGCTGCATTGCCTTTATAAGAATAGGTTTCAGCCACAGCATCCCATATCTCCTTGGCAGTAGAGAGGAAGAGATAGGTCTGACCAATAACAGGCTCCATTGAGTTGATTAACCAAGCTAGTAGCATGGCGTTCTCCGTTTCCCAAGTGAAAAAGGCCGATTGATTTTTTTTTTTTTTTGGTATGTTTTTCTATACTTCCAGTCAAGTAGCCAATTTTTCCCCCCCCAGTGATAAACATCTTTACGGATTGAGACCATTGAAGATAGTTCAATCCGTTCAGTTTATGAGTGGTGATCTGCAAGGAAGGATTATCATGGACAGAAGTCTGTTCTCCTAGCTGATTTGCTGTAGAACCAGAACCAGAACCAGAACCAGATGCAGAACCAGATTTGACATCACCAGATGAAGACATCTTATAAAAAAAAATATATACTGCTAAGAAATAAACCTAAGAGCCAAAACTGGCTCTGATACCATAAATACAAATATGAATATTTCTGTATTTTTCAGTACATTTGAGGCAGAGGCCAATACAATATATAGGCATCAGATTCTAATCAGATAATCATCCAATTCTAATCTGATAATCTCTAAACCTAATATGATAAAATATAAATTTAAAAAATAGATAAGCTTAAATACACTAACAAATAATATCTACAATAAACAAAGCATGCTTATCCTAGTAATTCAAATATTTTAAATCTTGCAACAAATTTAATATACTAAACTTTATGGTTTTTCTTTATAGGGCCATACTTTGCGACTTTTATCTCTGCCAGACTTCTTGGATGCTTCCATAGGCAAGATATTGAAGGTAGGAATGCTAACTTAGACTCGCTGTAATTAATAGTCGATGGTCTTAGCTGCTTTGCATTGTTTGATGAGATCGTCTTTTCATTCATTTGTGTTACAGCTTAGACAGAAACTAGCTTCAGCCACCTCAGCAATAAAATCTGTGTTTGGGCAAGACGGAACCCAACAGAATTCTGTATGTCTCATGTTGCTACGGTCCAGTATTAGACTTTCCTAATATGAATATTTATTTTAATTGTCTCTCTGTTAACAATTCAGGCTGACAAATTGGAGCGATTAAGGGAGAGGATGGTAAAAGTGCGTGAGCTTTTTCGTGATACAGATTCAACAGAGTTTGTGATAGTAACAATTCCCACGGTAACTATATTTGGAATTACATATTAGCGCTGCCATATGCCTTGTTGATTGATGGTGTATTTGCGGGCTTCTCTGTCACCAGTTAGTATTAACTTCAAGTTTGAAATGAATTTTATTTATTTGGTGGATGGTGGATCCATGCATACTTTTGTTCTTTTGCTTTCCAGACTGCTGCCTAGTTATTTAGTTTGTTTAAATTTGTTTTGTACTGTTATCTCTAATTTAACCTGATTTTGTATCCAAATATGTGCTTTGGCTTGATTTGCCTGCTCACCAGGCTTCACCTTAATTTTTATATCTAATTGGGTTAATTCTGGATCACTCTCTATTTTTCTTATAAATAAGTTATTCATATTTGATATTTTTTTTTTTTCAAGGTGATGGCTGTCAGTGAGTCATCAAGGTTGCATGCCTCATTGAAGAAGGAAAATGTTCCTGTCAAGAGGCTTATTGTTAATCAAATTCTTCCCCCTTCTGCCTCAGACTGCAAATTCTGTGCAATGAAAAGAAAGGTATTGATTTGTTTGCTTTAACATTGCTGGGATATAAATTTTTAATAACATCATGGGCCATCAGTAGGCTTATGATTGTTAAGCTGTTAACTGCTAGAAGATTTCGTGCCATGAATTTATGATGCAGGAAACCTTAGCATGCTGAATTTTCTGTATTATCATTTTCTGAATGTGGAATTGGCAACATCAGCCCATTTTTTTGTTTGCAGAAGAGATGAAAAAACGATCTCCAACGCGCTATTATTTCTATCCAATGACCAAATTTCTTATTGTAACACACCTTCTTTGAGTGATTAAAAACTGATATCGTGTGTATGTTCATCTTTAAATATTTTAGGATCAGCTGCGTGCTCTTGATATGATCCTGAGTGATCCAGAACTCTCCAGCTTGTTGATGGTCCAGGCACCCTTAGTTGATGTCGAGATCAGAGGTGTACCTGCTCTTAGATTTATGGGGGACATTATATGGAAGTGATTATCTGTAAATGATTTCACAGGTGATCAGGTAATGTTTATTTTATCACCTTTCAGTAGCCTTTATTTCACCTCTTAAAACAAGCTAAGTTTAGATATTTGGTGCAACTGAGTCGAGGGAGTTAGAAGTTTGGTTACTTGTCTTCATAAAGAACTCTTAAAAATGAGCTTAGTTCTGATAGCCCTTTTTTATCTTTTTATCATGATGGTGTGACTTGCAGATACATCTCGTTATTTATTCAAGCAGTCCAAGGATGACAGTTCAAACAAATCCTTTGCCTGCAATTGTATCAGACTGTGAGGCAGGCTATGGAGTTAGACATACAAAAACCTTTTTTTCGCCGTCATTGCCTTGACTTTTTGCTGTTCTTTGAATTTTCCCCTGATGAACATAAATTTTGAAGTTGGTGAGGCTTTGCAATTCTGCGTCATGCTTTGTAAGTTATTAAAAGGTTACTGTCTCAGGAGATGACATACGGCAAGGTACCTCCAGACTCCCACATCAGTTATAATAGTTTAAAGTGCATCTAAATTCTGAATGTGTAAGTTGGCTTCTTAACCGGTCAAATACTCCTCTTTCCATGAAGTATAATCAATCAAATATTTCTCTTCACAAATACTTTACATAATCAATCAAATACTCATTTTTTCCAGAAGTATCTACAGTTTGTGCTGAGTTGATTTCATAAATAAGTTAGTAATATTATGACTACACGCTTTCATATTAAGATCTTAAATCGATTTTCTAATGTACATATCATGAGTAAATGTTGGAAGTGTTAATCCACATTCAGATTCGTGTCTGAATTTTCTTATGGAAGAGATTGAATCAGTATTGGGAGATTAAAATTTGAAACTCAGATCGAATTAATTTTAAATTTTCAATGGAATGCTGTGGGGACTACAAAGGAAATAGACTCAACATGGAAGTCACTTCAATCCTCTTAAAACAGATTCAATGTGGAAATCACTTCAATCCTCTTACTCGTGTTGAGCAGAATGGGAATAAGAAGAAAGCATTGTCGGGCATTTCTTTACCGTGCGTGTCGGTATTTTGCATAAAAAGAATGCAATATTAGCATCGTAGCATTGCGGACAATGACGGCTCTCAATCAACAACATTGCTTTAATGAACAAATTAAGAATGATGCTAATAAAAAAAAAAAATCTGGAATTTCATTATACAACTCGGTTCTTGATGTACACTTCCTTGAAGACATAAATATAGAATGAGATAAATAAGTGAACCTAGAAAACAAGCTACCTATTTCTAAAGATGTGCCTTTTAAAATCCACAATATACATGATTTTCTGAATGTGGTTTACGTATTTTCTTTCCTACTACAACCCAGCTGAGACAACCAACATTGAGAGTTACTTATTAGTCTCATTCTGCCTGCCGAATGTTTTAGGAAGACACTTTTTCTTCAAGACGTGAAATTCTGATTCTGTACATTAAGAATTGAATGGCAAAAGAATTGTAATTTGAAGTCTGAAACTCATTTCCTTTGAAAGATCAACATACCAAAGAATGCTACAAGACGGCAAGCTACTCCAGTGAGGAGAAGGATGACTATACAAAGGATCCATTGGTTAAGATCATACCCACTCTTCAGTAGCAAACCACATCGAGTAATAAGCCACACTCCATGGTACCTGTAGTCAAAATGACGATTAGTTCTATGATCCTGGCATAGATTCTGCATTTTTGTAAGTAATATATTTTCAGCATTTTCCATGATCTACTAACTGACAAAGAATGGTTTTGAATATCAGGAATTGGTAGAACCAATCCTGAACATATGTAACCTAGACACCTATATATTTGGCAAGGTTTGTGATTCAAGTATAAGATATGGGTTGCATTGAAATCTGGGATTTGATAATGAATTATATTACCAAGCGCTTGAGCAGAATTAAATGCAACCAACACAAGTATCACAAAGTTTGTTCCCTTGTTCAAGCAGCATGAGCTTGGGTGGAGAACGTTGCATAAATTTTTACAAAATCTTATGCAGGGAAAAGCTAGTGCCGTCGTACCTTTCAGCATTTGCAGTCACAAATGCTTGCAAAGCCCACTTTGGGTAGCACAACTTGGCTATAGTCTTTACAGTTTCACTATCACTTCGTGTTGAAACAAGTGTTAAGACCACTGGAAGAAGCACAGACCACTGCAAGAAACAGTAGATTGTTAGTCCTAGCAAAATGGTATTCAAATTTCAAATTGGTGAGAAGACAACGTCGAGCACTGCCACTTTACCAGCTGGGCTGAGCCTGGTTCAAAGAAGATGGCCAGTGCATAGGCTATACCAGTTGCACAATAAACAAGGCAGAGCAAAACAATGTAATTATCCGCAAAAGAAGATCGTGGATTGGTGAAAGAATAGAACATAGAGAGATAAACCACAGGCTTGATCACTGTATTGAAATGATCAATTGTATCCTTGGCAAGGAAATAAGCCAAGCTGCTCATGCCGGAGGCACTCTCTCTCCAGTGTTGTAATTTGTCCAGAGAAAATGTTCTCAAAGCTGCTATTTTGCATAGAAGAGCTGTAAAAAGTAGTATCTTACAGTAAGGGGAAGGTTTTGTGCATATAAATATTGTATTCTATTACTTGCTCTAGCAATCCAATAGACCTATCAAATACAAATTGGAATCACTACTAACTGTTGCAATCATGATTCTTAATACTAATGGAATTAACTGAATATATAACAGAAACAAAGATCTTCCAATCTTCTGAAACTTTTGCAACACAAAACACAAAGAAACTTGAGATTCTCAACTTACAAACTGCAATAATGGTATATGTATAACCGGGTGCCCCGAAGTTTTGATCACTTGCTTTAGTCAGTGATCCTAAAATGGCTCCAGCAAGAAATAAAATCAAATAATCAACTGCTTGTATTTTGGCTTCCCTTAGTCGCTGCTTACTAACCCTGAAATAGTGATTATCAAGCTTGCTATCATTGTAATAGAATATGGTAATCGAATAAAAAATGTCAAATGGATAAGTAACTCAAATGAAAAGAATCACATTTTTGGTCCCTGGGCAAAGTTACTGGAAGACATAATGCATTCAGCATTATGGCAGCAAAAAGAATTTTATGTCATTGACATGAATTCCTTCTGCAATTCATGGTGATAACATGAGATCAAAGGTGATGGCAGTAATTCATAGAGATGGCACAAAATTCATGGAATCTACTTCTTCTAGTCTAAAGGTTACAAATAAGATAACATAATTCTGACACAATTAAGTAAATGCAGCGACATAAATGGTTATCTACCTTCCAAGGAAGTATCTGTATTGCCGGAATACACCTGGAGTTCTCCGGTTTGATAAATCCTTAGACTTTAAGAAATTGAGTCGGATCTTATCCCGATGCAACTCCACATTACTTCTCATATCTTGCCACAATTCTCCAGCAAAAGACTTATCCTCTATTTCAGCAGCAGGATTTAGATCCACTGGGGACATAACAAGTCCTGCAGCATTTCGCTGCATATCTGGGGGCACTGGATATCCATTATGAAGCATCCATCTGACAGGAAGCTCTTCATATCTCACATTTGAGCTTGCACTTGGTGCCACTATACCCTCCAAAATGTCAATGAAGTAATCTGGAGGGTTAACACGCTCCGGAACAATAATCCCAAGGCCCGCAAAGTATTCTTCAACTTTCTTCACTGAGCCATGATAGACAGTAAGGCCACCTTTTGCCAGAAGTATTAAATCATCAAACATTCTGAACAAGGCATAGCTGCACCAGAAATTTTATCCATTACATGATAAGGAAAATTTCAATTTGCGAGTAACCAGACTCATTATCTAAAATAATCTTGAATCGATTTTCTAAACCAAGGTTATAGCTATTGAGAATGTGCTACGCGTGCAAAGTCCATGAAGGAAGCAATGGTAGGCCTCGAAAGTAATTTAGTTGATACTTCCATATGAGGACTTGCTCTTATCATTGGTTTATGACACAAAACTAATCACATGAGCTACTAATAAATGGCTTTAAATCAATTCATAAATGTATGGTACTCTGCACTCTACACATGTGACCTCTGCACTATGTGCAATGTTTTGGTTGTCATAGATATCCTTCGGCATCATGCAAAATATTTTTGTTTTATAATTGCCCATATTTCTCGATTTTATCACATAGAGGATATGTTAACAAGGCATCAAGACGTACACTAGTCATTACTGATATCAAATAGATGCACTAGTAAAATGCCGTAGTATGTTGATATTTTGTACTTGCTGTCTCCTTTATCGAGGTTTATTAGTTTCCTTGTAACAGTTAGTTCTTTTTTTATAATAGTATATTCTTTTATCTTCATTTCTTACTCACACACATCTTCTGATCATTACATTTATAAAGTTTGTGATGGTTTTAATGTCAAATTACTAGTAGTGGGACAATAACATATACTGCTAATTCCAAACAAATTGATATCCTCCCATCCAGTAAACAACAAACATTTAAATAGATATCAAAGTAGCATAAAGAAAACTGGAACTTACGTAAAACTAAAAGATGCTAGTGAACAGAAAAATTACCTTGGTTGGTGGACCACCATGCAGATGTTTACTCCTTCTAGAGCCTCACGTCGAAGTGCTCTAAGTAGCAGCTGAGATGATGCACTGTCCAAACCAGATGTGGGTTCGTCTAAAAGCAAAAGTGAAGGTTCCATGACCATTTCTAATCCAACATTTACTCGCTTCCTCTGGCCTCCAGAGATGCCTCGCTTTTCTACTGTTCCAACCAAGGAATCCCGCACTGTCTGAAGCCCCAAGGACTCAATAACTCTTTCAACAACCAAAACTTTGTCCGCTTTTGCCAGATCAGCAGGTAATCTTCAATAAAGAGAATTTCATTAAGCACAGAGGTACTGATAGAAAAGTCATCAAGCAGAAACTGAAAGTTAAGGAGCTGCACTGCAGAGAAGAGCAACTCAAGCAATTTTACTAGTTTCAAGTAAATTACTTCTGAAAGTGGCAACTTTATCCAAAATTTGATCTGTAGAACAACATTTTACAGGAATCTGTGGCGGGACTAAACACCCATTTATATGACAAGGGCATATTTTATAAATGTGGTTTTACTCAATTGTGCAGCATTAGGAATGAAGTTGTCATGGGGACTAGAACTCAAAGTAAGAACAAATGTCAATGACAATTCAGAGAAAATTAAGGAGGCCAGCTCACTAAATGTCCTATCTCTTATACGGCATGCAATATCTCGAAAGCAGGATTGGAGGATCTTTAGAAGTCTGGAGGACCAAGACCACTATCAAATCTGTCCCCTTTCTCTCTGTGCAAGATTACCAACAAAACTAGGTTGTATTTTCAGTCTATACATTTTATCACTAGGAAAAATCAGCTATATTTTCAGAAGTAACGTCTTTCTAAGTTATTTTGGATTTAGTTTCCTAAATAAACTTAAAGAGTTCCATGAAATGATTTGTAGTCACCAGGCAACCTAAAAAGACTATAGAATATCATTTGGGTAGTCTCGGAATTCTGGTTACTGATGGATGGAAATTTATCATCCCAGGAATGTGATGGTACATTTTAAGGATGCCAAAATTTCATAGAATCTGAGGTGAAAGAGAGAGAGATGAAATGTAGTCAAATTTATGAAAATTTTGCTGGAATGTGAAAGGAGTTAAAAGTAGCCTACCTGCAATGTGCATTAAACCAGAAATTCTCTTCGACTGTCAAATTTCCATGCACAATATCATCTTGTGGTACAAAACCAATAATTTTCTTGTACGAGTGGATTGCTTCACTCTTTCCATTTATAAGAATTAAACCAGTTGTGTTGCATGTAATTGCTTTTCCTGCCAGAGCAGATAGAAATGTTGTTTTGCCAGCCCCTGATGGACCCATGACAGCAGTGATGCGACCAGGATTAATTTTTCCCGTGACACACTTCAATATATCTTTATTTTTTCTCTTTAAAGTAAGGGTAAGGTCTTTGAAAGAAAGCTCAATTAGAGGCCTTTTCCTCACTTCAGTGTTGGTAGCCATTGAAATTACTCCTGAGAAGGTGAGATTCTTGTTTGCTTGCTGCAGAGCTTTCTCTTTTTCAAGTTGAGTATATGCATACTTAAAAATTTGGCTGTGAGTAGTCATATCTTTCCCGTTAGACTTATGCCCTTTTCTTTTTGTATCTTCAATTTCTAAACTGAGATGCTCATAACTATCTGGGCGATCTTCTATTTCATGGATCATATGCATGGTGGAATCTTTTTTCTTTCCTTTTAAAGGTGTAGATGGTGGCAGAGATGCACTTGATGTGCCTGAATACGAAGAAGCGTACAAATCTTCTTCTGTGTCAGATTTAGCTTGTTCCAAAATCTTAAGCTTCTCAGGATTTTGGATAGATTTCTTAGAAGAAAATGTGCGTGATAAATGAGCTTGCAATCCGCTTGCATGCTTTTTAGCAGCATTTTTTGCAGATTGCCACCTTTGACGTGCTTTTGCTGTCTCCCTTGCACTTTTTGCTGCTGCTTCCCTGGACTTCGCCAGTCTCCTTTCCCGAGTGGTAAGAACTTGATCAAAACAGTTGTAAATAATGAGAAGCAGAGTACTCAGAGCAGCCTGTACAAGCAACAATGGGTGTCTATTTCGATCAGAACAGTGACATAAAGAGCTATGGGCATCATATTTATAGTGTGCCAGAGAATAAAGTGATACATATACAATATGGAAGTCATTAGACTGCAAAAACTGAAATCAGGATAAATCCTAAGATGTTTCTGGAACCATGTGATGCAAGTGGCAAAATTTGTATCACATGAGCAGGGAATGAGAACGAGCCATCAAGCCAGCCAAGATAAAATTAGTAAGTTTATTTCTCAGAAGAAAGTGAACCACTTACTATAAGCATAATCCCATATGCATGAACATTTTGATTTGAAGCATTTGCGTCACATGAAGTCAGCCTGAAGCAGCCTGCAGCAATTGGTAAAGATGAAAGCCAGAAATGCAGGGGAAATGAAACTTAATAATCCAAAATATGGAAACATGTTAACAAAATTGCTAGTTTATAAATTCTGAGAATTTCTTATGAAAACTAAGGAAATAATTTTACAGACACATGAATCAGCAGCTGTTAATAAGTGTCTCCTATAATGAAAAATTTTGTCCACAAAAAATAAATAAAATAAATACTTACGGTCCTCAGATGTGGAACCCATCCTGCAGTAATGTCTGAAAATTGCATAAAAAGCTCAAGAGGATTAGAAAATGAATGTGAAAGCAGTCAAAAGCAACAATATTGTAATAAGGATACACAGAAAAACACAGAAATGCAATAGTATCCCAAATTTCTCCAGAGACTGACGAATAAAAGGCTACAACTAGTGAAATATTTGAACAAGTTTGTAAGTGAATGAGTGTTAGGGAAAAAATTAATACCCATTGCTGCAATTATTAATATTTACTGATGTTGGGCAATATGATCCTGCTGGACAGAACATCTCACTACTGCTAGCAAGATCAGCCCATATATTCGCCCCACCACAAGTATGGTTCTGTCCTCCAGGCAGTTGGTACGTATATCTGCAGAAACATACAAATATGAAATTGTTAACATTCAAAGATATTATGATAAAGCATATACTAAGCAATTATCTCAACTTACGGTTCGCATATGCCAGTTGCATTGTTGAGTGTTGCAAGAGGGCAATGGGAACCTAGCGGGCAAGCTTCAGGTATACAACACATATAATAAGAGTCAAAATGAGAAAATAGCAAATAGTGCAAAAGATGAAGAAAACTAAGAAGAAAATACAGATTTTAGCAGGTAATGTTTCTAGGGTAAAAATGCAACTTCCAGTTACTGACAAATAGAACATTTAAAGGATTCTCGGAGACTTACGGATCATGCATGTAAGACCACGTGGACAGAAGAAACCCTCACAACAAGGCTGACATTCGTTAGTTCTTGCAGGAATGTCCCGTGAATTTTCTAGGTCAACCTCTTGTTGCCCAACACTACATGCCCATCCTGGCTCACAACCAGAAAGCCATGTAGTTAAATTGCAATTCTTGTTGGGTTTCAAATGATTGGCACTCGCTGATTCTTCAAAGAAACTATTGAAGTAGAATTTAATTTCCGCTGCTGTACACAAGCGTCTTGTCATATCTCCTGTTGAACAAGTCAGAATCACAATGAAATGTTAGAACAGAAATGAGTTGGCATATTCAATTGTAACTCCGTTCTCTACATAAATTCATAATGTCAACTACTTAAAGTCCTTTACACAGATAGGGAGTCAAGAGAAGAAAATTGCTCCCCAGATCTTCAAATGCTCTTGTGAAGATACTGTCCTCACCATCCCAAGGCCATACAAGGAGAAAAGAGCAAATTCCACCCCCCACCAGGGAAACATGTTCCAGAAATGAAAGTTTCCCCTAAGCCCCATTTTTGAGTGAGATTACACTTCTACCGATTAGTAAACTTACATATATTTCTCTACATATATGAATCACATTTTTTGTTTAATAGCATGCACGATATCTACAATTAGTGATAACTAGATACAAATCATTAATCTGGTCCCGAGCCCTCCGAAATAAAGAGGTCAACAATAGCATGAACCACTCAGCTCCCAACGCTCTACTTGGAGTTAAATAACCCGTCAAGTCAACATACTTGTAATACTAAGCAAAATGTTCATTACAATGGATACTTGAAGAACAATTTTGAGCTTCATTCCATTTCCTGCATTAATTGATCAATCAACGGGGGATAACATGTTAACCTTCTCAAAATTACCTCTAGTTTTTTGGAGGCAAGTAGCCAGGAAGTCCAAATTGGATGAAAAATTAAATGCTCTGTCCCAATCAGATTTCCTGAAACAATAAAACAAGTTTCAAATTTGAACCACATTCAACTACAGTCCACATAAAATAAAATTTAAAAAAAAAATTCAGAAGTTCAAAACAAGGGTAACCTGAAATAATTTTTGGAAAAAGAAAAAAAGTTGAAAACAAACCAAAACGTTGCATACTCATACTTGCATCAACAGAAATTCAGGCACTGCAGGAAAAACCACTCAATTGAGCCTAATACCAGACTAATGTTGATTCTGGAATACCCAGAAGCCAAAACAACAAATGCAAGAATAACACAAAGCATGCAACATCCATTTGATGATTTTCTTTTCCTCTTTTTTTTTTTTTTTTTTTTTTTTTGCAAGCAAACCGGAGCTAAATCAAAAGGGCAACAACTCACGGGTCCTTAATACAGAAACTGGACTGGTTGGCTAGATTCTGGTTAAGAACTTCCGTAAGATTGGAAATCCTGCTGTAAACCATCTGCGTGATAAGCGGCCGAACTGCAGGGTTGTCAATCTGGCTATAGTCACTGACATCTTGACAATGCGCCAAGCACGTTAAGCTTAAAACAACAACTACCCAGGTGAGAACAGAGGGAGATTTCAAAGTTCTGAGCTTGTTCAAGCTCATAGCTTTTGGCATTAAGCAGAATTCAATGCAGAGTTAGAGGTAGAATAGAACGGATGAAAAAAATTCAAGCTTGAGCTAAAACCAACCGGCCCAGATGAAAATGAACTTATAAGATAGTGCATAGAGAGAGAGAAATAAATACTTGGTAAAATAGAATGCGTGTACAATGACAAAGACGTTAATGTTGAAGAGATCAAGCCTCGTGTCGTTTTAAAGGTCAAAATCCAGTTTTTAATGTTTTTCAGATGTTGGAGAGAGAGAAGGGAGTGGGGGGCGGGGGTGGGGTGATTGAGGGAGAGAAGTGTCTTGGTGGGACCCTTGCAACAGAGGAGCGGACCACGTCCACGTCCATGCGACTTGCGGACGCCGGCTTTGAACAGAAAGAACGAAAGTTAAGAAAAGTTATCCTAAACTAAACTAGACACAAGATTCTTCATGTTTGAGTTCTAGTGTCTGCTTGGACAGAGTTCAGGAGTCCCCGCTTGTTTAAGTAATCTGAACAACTGAGATCGTCCACTGTTTTTTTTTTTTTTTTTTAAGTAAAGTAAAGGCGATCTCTGTTGAGTTGAGTTGATGAAAACAATAAAAATAAATAAATAAATAAATCGAGGATTTTGCTGCGTTTCCAAGTAAATTCCTATCCTGGGGTACGTTTGGAATGCGGGAGGATAGTACGGGATAAGAAGGCAGACTTGTATAACTTCGACTTTACCCGCGTTTGTTTGTGCAGCTTTTGCAGTGGGGTCTGATAGCATTAAAACAGCCCCCGCATCAACTCCAACAGAATCACACACAGCCTCCCCACGGTTTAAACCGCGCAGCACAACACCTTGGCTTGTTGTCCTAGTTTTCCCTAATAACACCACACAAATAAATAAAAAATAATTAAATAATTAATAAAATTTTGTTAAATATTTACATAAATAATAAAATTTTAACCATCAATAGTCAAATAGTTAATTTAATAGATATTTTTAAATAATTTGTTAAATATCTAAATAAATAGTGAAATTTTAACAGTCAATATTCAAATAATTAATTTAATAAATATTTTAAATAATTTTAATTAATATTTATCATTCATAAAAATTAAATTTATTACATCATAATTTTTCTTTGTCTTTTATCTAATGCTATCATATTGTATTATACCAACTACAATATAATAGTATATCTTATTCAATCTTATCTCACCTCATCCTATCATTTTCAATTCAATCTCAAAAAATTAATACAATACAATACAATACACCGAACGCAGTCTAAATTGAATAAGATTATATTGCACCTATAAATTTCAATTCGATAACGTCTATGCACGTTTAGTTGTAAAGAATGATGCAGTTTTCTAATCAATTTTTGATCACATATACATAATAAGTTACATTCATCCATAAAATTTTGTTAAGAAATATTTTCTAGTGTTTTTCTCACTCTAAATTGTAGTTATAGCAACCTTAAAAGATATTAATCAAATTTACCCAAGACATAATTTAGAAGATAAAGTATAATTATTTTTTAAAATAAAAATCTTCTTAAAAGTTTATCGAAATTTCATTTTTGCACCCGGTAGAAATCTCGATTTGGAATTGGAGGGGAAGTGGCATGCCACTATTGGGCCCGGGGCTTACGCTGACATTCATTTGCAAGTCCAGTGGAAAAATGCATTCAAGTTCAACAATCAAAGCTTTTGGACGAGTCAATAATGTTTCATATCGGTCGATCACTTCTTCGTAATTTTGAAAAATTCACATTACTGAAAATAATACTTACAAGTAAAATAAAAAATAAAAATAAAAAAATGCGCTGAAGTAATTGGATGTATTTTCGACGTATTAGATTAGATTAGATTATGCTAAACAACAATTATGTGGGCATTGTACGGGTAGCAGCAGGATGCAAACATCGGCAGCTTCAAAAAGTCAGCAACTTTAAATGGACTGGGCCGACTGGCCTTAAAATGCTTCATGCAAGAATTCTTTCTTTTTTTGTAGTGTGCTAGGTAGCACGAATTTTTCATTGACTTTTTAAGCTTTATTTGTGTATATAAATAAGATTATTACAAGCCCCCAATAATAAATCTACCAACACTGACGCAACCAGAGCTGGCTGTAACGCAGCCAACATTTCTATCAAAAATATAATTATGAAGATACTTTATAAATTTATTTAAACTATTGCGATACAACTTATACATTCATTAAGCCTTTTTCGAAATGTAATTTATATAGAAGTCGACACTAAGTATTTAAAATACAGTAAAATCTCGATAGACTAATGCTATTGGAACAATAAAAAATATTATTTATAAAGATTATTTTATTTATTGATAAATAATTTATTAATATATAAATAATTTTTAATTTAATAAAATTTTTATGTTTTAACTACTTTATATATATATATATATATATATATATTCATGTATATATTATAAATAATAGTATTGTACCAAATGTTTCCCTTAAAAAGGCTATCGATGCAATGGTAACTTTAAATTACCACTTGCTATAACATTAAAAAAAAACATACTAAATGTAATCATTGTAATGCATGTTTTACCAAAAAAAAATAATAAAATAAAATAATTAAGGATGAGGTTGAGTTTAGTTTAGATTTAAAAAAATCAAAATTTTAGATGCATATTTTCAAAAAAAAACATAATTAAGAAACTAAAAATTGTTAAGAAAAATATCTATTTTAATATTTACAATTTTCTATGTTATTTATTTTATGTTTTTAATAAATTATTAATTAATATTTTCAATAGGTCCCAAAAATTTGAAAAGAAATGTTATATTATGCATTTAACGAATTATTAATTTAATACATTGGCTGAACTTGAAATTAAAATATTTTATTATTTAACCAAGATTACTATTTTATCGAACATTTATTTACCAATGCTTACCTATAAGCTTTTCAAGTTGTTTTAAGGTTTTTCACAATTGACATCCCTCAATTATATGTATATATATGTATATATATATGTATGTATGTATGTATGTATGTATGTACGTATATACATGAAAATGAAATTAGAGAAAATAAAAATCACAATACATTCATGAAAACCCAATCCAATTAAAAAAAAAAGTTTCCGATTATGCCACATTCTACAAATATATATTCGTATCATTCATACTACTAAAACCATATAATCATATGGGTTATATAAATTTATGCAAATTGATAACAATAATTCTGACATGGATAATTTTATTCCTTCCAAAGGATGCAGAAAATAATAAAAAAATATTTTTATTGTCTTTTTCTTGTTGTTTTCGGCAGCATTATTATTATTTTAAATTATAGAAGTAGAATATAACACATTTGCAAAATAGTTGGATTAGGTTATACTATGTTTCTTTAATAACTCAAAATCCTATATGGTACATATTTTCTAATATATTTTATATTTAATATCAATAATATATCATTTTTAAAATTTAAAATAATTCAAAATCAATCATGTATTATTAAATCTTACTAAAAATAAAAACACAAAATCATAAAAGGGACATATATCAAACCGACCTTAAATTACTAGATATCAAACCTACCATATATAATGCAATCATTACACTTCCCGCATAATTTCTGAATTATGACTTTGTTCATTTCTAAATATTGGTCACTTTCAACTCTGTCTTTAATTTCTTTAATAAGTTCATTAGAAAAAAAAATAATCGTTAATTGTTTAAATCATTCTCAATCATTTGATGACTTCTACCTACATTAATTTCTAAAATATTGGAGCATTGAAAGTCACATTTGGCTGCTGAGCTAGCCGTATACATATTACGTTAGGTTACTGGATTCCGATTTTCAACTACCGTTTCAAAATATTAGCACAACTACATATTAAAATCTACTATTGGAAGATGACCTATTCTTAAGAAAAACTTTGACGCAGTCATTACACATGCAACGTATAATACTAAAATTAATTATAATCCATTAAAATATATTTATTTAATAATTGATATGAAATAGTTTTATAAAATATAAATGGGTAATATCATACACTAACCCTAAGATTTAGTATAATATCATTCAGAAATAGAGTTTTCATTTCAATCATTAAGATTTGTGCATTTCTATCATCTAGATTTAATTGACTAATTTTATTTGCTAAACTTTTTAACAAATAGATAAGAATATTTTTGTCGATTGATTACTGGATCTAGATATTTAATAAGTACTTGATAACATTTTTCATTGTCATCATAATTAATTATTCAATTACAAAAAACAAATAAAATTAATCAACTGGACCTATATGATATGCAAATCTTAATGACCGAAATGATACAAATTCGAAATTAGGTTTTTTATTAATATTATGCTAAACTTTAGGATAGTGCATGATATCACCTATTTTTAAGTATTATGATCTTATGTTATAATACCCATACTTTTTTAAATTCATTACATGGAGAATATAATTTTTTATATACATACGTAAAAAATATTTAAGTATATATACAGCGGCTGCCTTGAATTGACATTGACCAGCTGATAAAAATTTGGTGTCGCTGTTAAACATATATATAGGTACATATCCAAGAGCTTCTTTGTTTAGCAACAGGAAAATTGAAAATTTTCATACATTTAATTTGCTAATTACATAATTAAAGCAATCAAATTTTATGGGAACTATTTTGGCATGGACAACTTTTGATCCAAATAGATATGAGTCGAATCGTACACTCTTCTTGCTACTGAATTAAAAAATTGACTTGATATCAATACTTGAGAAGCGGTGCCATTCTTATAAACTCTTTATACAAATTGGTATAGCATTACTAATATATTCACACATCATCGCTCCTTGTTAAAAAAATTGATTTTGTATATCCACCACTCTAATTAATTTATGACACATTACTCTGTATATAAAAATTTGTACATGAAGTTTGCCAGTCTACTGTTTTCATATGTGCGAGAGGAACATGTTTTAGGGGTTATATTGAAACATAAAAATCTTTTCAAACTGGGAAGTTCAATGAACAAGCTATATATCTCATTCTCACCCCCATCAGTCCAATTCTCCAAGTGTAGTTCAATTAAACATTCAACAATGAATTTAAGGTTTTAAAAGATCAGTTATAAATGATCTAATTCATTTATTCGTAATTTTGAATCTAATACTACATGCATGGAAAATTCACATTTCTGAAGATGATTCTAACAAGACAGAAAATTGGCTTTGAAGAAATTGGATATCCTTTTGACATATCAGGTTATAGCTGATCTGCAATTATCTGAGCATTATTGAATAATGACTAGTAGAAATTAAATGTCGTTGACTTCAAAATGGCTTTAATTGAGTTGTCTCAATATTTATGCTTCATTTCAAGTAAGAATTTTCTTTATGTTGGGTGGAGCCTTTTTTTTTTTTTTTTTAAGTAAAAGGCGTTCAAGTTTTAATGGTATATATCAATAACATTTCAGAGCTTCATTAACTTCCAGATTATAAATCTTTCATCTGTCAATATGCCTGCGCAATGGTGGTGTGGGTGGATCATGAGAAGAAACCACCTGAAACTAGCTAAACAAGGCATTCGAGTTGGACCCACAATTAAACAAAAGCCCAAGAGCCCAATGAACACATCAACGTTCAAAAAGTGACTAAAGCTTAAGACGGAAAAGTCAAACCTGAGATGGAAAAAGAGGAAAAGTCAAAAACAACTTGTATGATTTTTGAGATAAGAGTACATTAACGGACTGTATTCTAATCAAATATGTTAGAATAAAAAACTACTATAATCCATCTATAACTAACTTTTTTTATAATTTAAGTTAACAAATCCTAATGAAGGTATAAGTTCTTTTATCTATTTATATTTTTTATTTTTTTAGTGAATTTTTGTCAACTAAACTAGTAAAGAGTGTTGATCGTAAGTGAATTATAGATGTAACATTATTTCTTGGAATAACTCTTTTTTTATAATTATTTTTAAAAACATTATATATAGCAAATTAAAGAGTGAAACAATATTTTCCTACTGTCAATCCCAAGAATAATGATCTCTTCGGTGAGTGGATTATTTACATTTGAAAAGTTATTTTTCAAACTTAAAATTTTTAAAAGTCTTTACTTTTTTTTTAATTAAAAAATGAATTAAAAAGGTTGAGAATATTTTTTAATGTTTTAGGTAGACAAAAAGAATTTATTATTACCTGCTGCCTTGACTCTTTGGACCTGTTTATTAGTTTAATTTCGAGACATTGAACTTTGATAATAGTTGACGAAACTTTTTGGAACCTAGATGGAATTTACAAATGCCAGAAAACAAAACCATTTTTATTGTTCTCAAGTGGACGACAACGAAGAAGTGGATATACATGTTCATAGTGTGAACTCTTTATTCCGTACCCAAAGAAAAAGGATGAGATGGTAACATTAAACTTCAGATTCCAAACCTACACTCTTTTCTTAGAAGGGCGACAGCATTCTAATTAACTTATTGCGGAAGGAAATTCATATAAGGCTATATGTAATGGGGTACTTGGTGTAAACGATGGAGCTGCCTTGTGTTGCGTTGACTTAATTGCTTAGATGATGAAGAAAGTCTCGGTTTGCAAGAGGGCATCCTCGGGGAACATTAGCAACTCATTCTCTCATTTGGCTCCGGGACCAGGACAATTATTAATTAATGTGAGAGCTTTCACTTTCTCAGAGTTGAAGGTGGCCACAAAGGATTTCAGTCGCTCCCTTATCCTTTCTGATTATGGAATTGGGTCTGTTTACAGGGGTGCGATTGCGATCCAAAGCACAGAAGATCCACAAAAAAAAGTTGATATTGCTGTTAGACGATTACGTGGAAACTTGCAGGCAAGTTTTTTTTCTTTTCTTTCCGATTTTCCTTTGTTAATTGTTAAAAATTACTTGCAGCTCATGTTCTTCTGAAGTGGTATTTTAAGTTGTTCTTACCTCTCGTATGTTCTCAGGGGCAGAAGCAATTTTTAAGAGAAGTAAGTATTCTAGGGGTTGCTGAACATCAAAATCTTGTCAAACTATTGGGCTAATGTGTGGACGTTGAGCTGCTGTTGGTATATGAATATATGCCAAACAGAAGTGTGCAGAGTCACTTGTTTAGTCAATCCGACACCACTCTTCCTTGGAAAACAAGGCTAAAAATTGCCCATGATGTTGCACGAGGCCTGGTGTACCTCCATGACCGGATGAAGTTTCAGGTAATTATTATTATTATTACCATTTTTTTCTTTACGTTAATTGCAAGGCGCAAGGGTTTCGTGGCTTACTTATATCGGCACAGGTTAGCTGGAGAAGATTAAAGCCCTCAGATCTACTTCTTGATGAGCAGTGGAATGTAAAGTTATCGGACTTTGGAATGGCTTGGTTGGGACCTACAGAACTATGTGACCAGGTATTAATAATCAAGATGCATGATCCTTATTATCTCAAGTAAAACTGATTTCAGGATAAGCAAAGCAATGAAACTGGTTTCTTCTTTTTTAATGCTTAATTCTTTTTCTATATATACCCTTTTCAATATTCTTGTTTTTTAACGGGGCCAACTTGTCCATATGTCTTTAGCTAATGTAGAAATTAATACATTTGATTTTCAAACAGATTGCGGGAGTTTATCGGTATATAGACCCGGAATACGCTCAAACCGGGGATTTAACAAGTAAAAGTGATGTGTGGAGCTATGGAGTTTTCCTCTGCGAACTCATCAGTGGTGTGCGTCAGGTGGACTGGAGTCCCGCTGAGAGCGAGGAGAAGTGCATGCACGTTGACTTTAGACCCCAGGCTTAAAGACAAATATCCTCTCAACTCTGTTGTTCAACTTGCTACTGTAGCCAGCTGGTGCTTGACGCTACCTGCCCAATCACGTCCTAAAATGAGTCAAGTCTTGGAGATGGTGAACAGAATTGTGGAGGAACACAAATTGCAACCCATTAACACCCCTGAACAGCACATGGCTTTCCAAACATACTTCTGAAATATCGGAAGATTTTGTGTTTTCATCATAAAACGTTTTGTCATCAAAATAAAAAGCTTTTAATTTATATCATTATCAGTGTTTTCATTTTGTTACATTTCAAAGTTATAATATTTAAAGAATGGAGTTTTTTTTTTTCAATTGAATGGATATTGTATCCTCATCCTGCATATTTTTTATGTTTCAAGATAAAAATATATGAACAAATAACTTTTTAATTAACAAGGTAAATACTGAAAAAAAAAATCAAGAAAACAATGAAAATGGTTCGGACAAGCTAAAAGACAATAAGCACCATAATAATAAGCTAGTTAGTTACTAATAACGAGAAATATATCTGTATGTAAACTGTTCTTGACATTGGATGAATCGGTTCATCTCATAGCTAGTTAGTTAGATTGCCCTTTTTT
The DNA here is from genome assembly GCA_013180625.2 of Boswellia sacra. Taxonomy (NCBI): domain Eukaryota; kingdom Viridiplantae; phylum Streptophyta; class Magnoliopsida; order Sapindales; family Burseraceae; genus Boswellia; species Boswellia sacra. The sequence goes on along the minus strand of SNVD02015555.1, from coordinate 877,333 downwards.
ATTGCATTTACGAATTTCTCATTGTTAGTTACCTATTAGTTTAAGCTTTTAGGTCAAGTGATTTCTTAACATGGTATCATAGTTAAAGATTTCTTAGTAGGCATAATTATGTCACTTAGGGGGCTTGTTAGACTTAAAGCTTTTAGGTCAAGTGATTTTTGAACACTTACAAATAATATTACTAAATAATTGCTAAAAAATACATTTTGGATAGAAATTGAATCAGGAGAGAACGATAAGAGAGAAAATCGGTTCACTTTGGATACAAAAAGAAGAAAATTGACCTCGGGATGAGAAAAAAATAATTAAATTACTGAACTACTCTAGTTGAATGACCCGATGCCTAAACAACAAATGCAATTACGCAACTCCTTTGATTAGGAAGATGAAGTTGAATCTTTATTGGCTTTATATATTGTCTATTTTCTCTCAGTTTGCACTGTAAGAAGACAGGAAATGCAAATAACTCGGAGGTCCTTAATTACAAGCTTAATATAAAGCCACTTATCATATATGTATGAAGTGGACTGGCTGCCTATGTCTTGTCTGAGCTAAAGTGGTAAGATTAAAAAATCCTGCCATACACAAGCTGTTTTATAGCAGAAGAATGGAAGATCATGAGAAACATAGTCGTCTGGCATGTTTAAGCTGAGTATAGTCACTGACATCTTGACGATGCACCAAACATGCTGAGCTCAAAACTTCAATGACCCAGATGAGATCTGAGGAAGCGCTCAACGTTTTGAACATGTTTAAGCCCAAAACTTTTAGAACAAAATGGTATAATTAATATAGAATAATAAATGCAAAGTTAGAGCTAGCAAGCTGCAAGAGTACTGAAACAACACAAAGATATAGTATCAAAATACAAATACTGAAATTAAATTATCATAAAGGATACAAATTCATATATATTTTGTTAATTTGTCTTTACTTTACGTATGGCTTCCTACTTGTCAATCCCAAGGTTAATTATCTAGCAGGTGAGCGAATAATTTGCATTTGAAAAATAATCAACTGCCGTTAACTTTTCAGAAATGTTTATTAGGTTTTGAAACGTCCAGGGTCGAACCTGGACAGTTGACCGAAACTTTTTGGACCTTAGCCTACGTAATTTACGTTTTCTGAGTCATACACGTCCAAGAAAACAAAGTATTTAATTTCATAGTAATGCTACTCATATAAATTATTTATATAAACTCACACATACAAACTGATATGGCATCCCTATATGATCGCCACATCACCCATGTTAATTAATGTCATTTATTATTAATATATATTTATCAAATCACTGCATTTATTTATCAAATTATATTATTCTATGTTAGTTTGTATGGATGAGTTTGTATAAGTAATTTGTAAGAGTAGCACTACTCTTAATTTCAGTACTGTTTTCAAGTGGAGCCGTGGAGGACAAAAATTAAGTAGATAGATTCATAGTTTGAACTCCTCGATTATTCCTTGCCAAATGGCACAAAAAAAACTTCAAACCTAGGTTCTTTTATGAGATGAAGGCTAAGGGTTGGTTTTTTTTTTTTTTTTATCTAAAATTTGAATAGGTTTGAATTTAACTTAAATCTGAATAACTTTGAATATAAAAATTTGAATGATATATTTTTTTATTTATCAATATCTGATTCTAAGTCTTAAGTTATTTATTTTTCTAAGCTAAAAATGTCTTAAAACTATTAAATTGACACATATACCGTTATTAAATATGACATATGCATACATATATTTTATATGTACAAGTTATATAAACATATACATATAAAAATTTGATAAAGTAAAAACTAATTATATAAGTGATTGATAAAATGTAATATGTTTTTAGTTTATTTTCTTACTAATGACATAAAAATTTTGAAAATAAAAAAATATATAAAAATAATCATGTAATTTTATAATATTAATGAAATAATTGTAATAATATTATTAAATTAAAGAAATATGAATAGTACATGTAGATGAGTTTTTTATTTTCATATAATATTATGTAATAGGTTACATGTAAAATTTATATATTGCATATACTATTCATATTTTTTAATTTAATAATTATTAATATATTATTACAATTATTTCATTAATATTATAAAACTACACGGTTATTTTTATATATATTCTTATTTTAAAAATTTTTACATCATTAGTAAAAAAATAAACTAAAAATATATTACTTTTTACCAATCACTTACATAATCAATTTTAACTTTATTAAATTTTTATATGCATATGTTTGTATAAATTGTAAGTATAAAACATATATATATATGCATATGTCATACTTAATAACGGTATATGTCAATTTAATAGTTATAAAACATTTTTAGCTTAGAAAAATAAACAACTTAAGATTTAGAATCGGACATTAGTAAATAAAAACAAACTTATCATTTAGATTTTTATATTTAGATTTATTTAGATTTGAGTTAAATTCAGACATATTCAGATTCAGATATAAAAGCAATCGGTCCCTTAATCTAAGATATTTTTATATAAAAGGAAAAAACTAAAAATTTTAGCTTTGCAAATGTTTAAATCATTTATCACTCTTCTAAATCTCTCAAATGTCATTATAAAATTCATTTATGATCAATTTGTACATAGTTTAATATTTTAGTTTTAGAACATTATTATTTATTTCTAATTTAATATTATGACTGTTATAAAATTTTAAAATATTTTATTCATTTAGCTTACCTACATATCAAATTTGTCTTTTAAAAAAAATAACTTGTTTACCCAATTATGCACGATTAAATAAATTAAATTTATATAAATTTTGATATATAAATATTTTTATTATGTGAAATAAAATCACAGTGTAAAACTATTAGTTTTCAGGCATTTCAATTCAGATATTAAAATAAAAAAATAAACATATCATTCAGATTTTTATATTCAGACCCATTCAGATTTCAAACAAAAAAGACAATCACCCCCTAAGAAAAGAAAGTAAAACAAGTCTAAATAAATTTACACCTTAGTTAGCTTAGGAAATATTATTGGTGATAAATTTAAATACTTGAGCGTGTTATGTGTCCTAACAACATGTCAAAATAGATGTATCTTATAATTGCTTCCTTCCAAGACATTGATCTTGAAAACTTACTTTTAGTTCATGAGACATGTCTCTAGCTAGGTTCTTGTGAAATGATACTTCAACAAGGTAGTGCATATATATTCAAAGTTTAGCTTCTTTTTAGAGATATTAAAAAGTTACTTCTACCTTTTGCTTTCAGGGGGCGCAGAAGGAAGTCTAGACAAAGGTAAATATTTTAAGGATTGCTGAACATCAAAATATTATCAAACTGGTGGGCCATTGTGCTGTGGAAGATGAACTGTTATTGATTTATGAATATATGCCAAACAAAAGTGTGTGGCACCACTTGTCAAGTGAATCTGAGACAACTCTTTCTTGGGGCATAAGGCTGAAAATTGCCTAGGATGCTACACGAGACCTGGCATACCTCCATGAAGGAATGGAATTTCAGGTAATTAGTTTCTATATATATATATATTGTAAGTACCTGGCGTTTGTACTTGGCCAGATGGTCCAAATAATTCAAATACTAGCTAGATTGTTTGGTTAGTTTAGCTCTTAATTAGAATCAACTTTAAAAGGCTTGACTTAATGGGAGCACCATATTCTTCTTCTTCTTTCTTCTTCTTCTTCTTCTTCTTATTTTCTTTTTCTTTTTTCCAAAATTATTGGCGTATATACAAGTTATTTGGAGTGATTTCGATTCCTCAAACCTACAACTAGATAAGCAATGGAATGTAAAGTTATGAGACTTCGGATTGGCTTGGTTGAGACTTATGGATAAACTATGTCAACTCTTCACTCAGGTATGCAGTACTGATCAAGAACCAAGATGACCCTTATCATACCACATCATACACATAATATAGTCGAACGTGCAAAGCCTACCTCTTGTCGGGATAAAATTGAATCTTTAAGAAGTTATGTACTCTTTTTTATGATCTTCTGCAAAGAATTTAATTATAAGAGTTTTAATTCTATTGAAAGCATCTGGCATATCACATTCTATTGTAGAGGAAGCAATATATCTGATTGTAGGATGTTACAGATATGCAGACCTTGAATACATACACACTGAGCGTTTCACAACTGAAAGTGAATTATGGGGCTATGGAATTTTCCTCTGTAAGCTCATCACTGGTAAGTGTCCTGTGGATCAAAGTCAGCCTAAGAAGGAACAAATGCTCTTGGTGACACGACTCTCCCTGAGCTACACGGGTGAATCCTGCCTAAAACTTTGGATTAGAACTATTATTCACCACTTGTTTTTCTTATAAAGCAAACTGGAAATAAATTCAGGATAATATAAAATAAACTTCGATTATAAAAACAAAGAAAGCTTTTCTTATCTATTACAACCATAGTGAACTGCACCATCATGTGGCTTGACCTCAAGACATGCTAACTAAATCACACCTTGCTTTCACTCAAGAGGGAAAAAAAAGTTTTTGTTTAAAAAAAAGGTGAGTACAAAACTCAGTGAGTGGTGATAGAGATATATTTCTAAGTTAGTCTTTTAAAAAAATTATATTATTATAAAATAAATCTTTGCTCTATTGAAAATATTTATAAAAACTTCTAATAGTTAGGACATTATAGAATAACATATCATCTAATCTTTTATAAAACTTTATAATAAATAACTATTGAATGACTAAATTCTTCAAAATACTTCTTCTTATTCTCTATACTTAAAAACAATAAAATAATGCATCTCTCAATCATATAAAATAATGCACTTGATAATTATACTAAAACATTTGTTTAAATACTATTTGAAACAAAAGACACAACTTTCAGTAAGAATCTTGTTTTAAGAAACTTTTGTAAATAATACTTGCTCATGAAAAGGAATAAACTTTAACTTGCATAGGATTTTCAAAATAATGAAGCTACTAAGCATGCATAAATTATCATCATAAAACTGTTTCTGAACATTTATACAAATTTACTATCAATACTTCTTTCCTTAACTCTTTTTTTTCCTCAACTCATATTAAAATATTTACAAAAAAAAAAAACATGTTGATGTATTAAACAAGTACCCCTGAAGCTGTCTGATCATACCTGATGAGATGTAACATCATACAGGTTTATCTAAAACTCCTTATACTTGGCGAGATCTAACATTATATAAGTAAAGCTATCTATATTTGACTAAATCTAACATCTCACAAGCCTACTATACTAGTCATATGCATGCACAGAGCTGCCCCTTAATGGCTAAAGCACCCAGATGAAATAACCCAAAGCCTCTATGTGTGTCTAAACGGGTCTGAAAGACTTTAATTAGTATATTTATAACTGAATTTGCTATCTCACTATCTAAGTGAGCTGGGCAGTACTCAGCTCAGTATAACATAATTGAATCTTTCTTGTCTTTGCTAAAAATGATTTAATTTCAACATTGCTTCATATGCTAAACCTTTGCTTTTCATGCAAATTTATCAAAATCTGAAAAATTTATGTAAGCTGAAGCCGAAAATATTCGAATTCTTTGAAATCCATAATAAACATCTAAAAGAGTAATTCCAAATACTTTAAGAAATTCTTGAACCAAATTGCTATGAAAACTTTAAATATCATACTTTAACACTTTCTTTAGAATTGTAAAATATATCTTTTTGATAAACTAAAAATCACTTTAAATATAAAATTTGGATTTTCTTCTTGAAATGCTATATCTTGTTTAAAACTAAAAATTATGTCTAAAACTGTTTTGAAAACTAACATAGAAATATCTTAATGATTGAAAGCAAGTGTGGTAAATAATGCTAAATGTATAATAAAAAATTATATGAGAACTAACTTGAACACTTGTAAGTTTACTAAATTATTCTCATAAATATATCCATAAAATGTTAAATAACATCACTACATATTCTTCTTAGTTGATCTAGAAAATAAATCTTCTGAATCTCTTTAGAGCCATCTAACATATTTAAAAATCATTATAACTAAATAAAATAATTTTTAACTCGCAAATCTTGAGGCACAACTTGAGCTTCATTGTATCCAAGCAACTTTTCCAACTAGCTCATCATCTCATTCCCCCTTCAAAAGAAATTCTTCTTATCCTAATCATTACAAAGAACTCACATCAACTCATAATTAACTTAAAGGCTTAAGATTTCCCTTAATCAACTTGTTATCTTAGTCAAATCAATGGTAATTAACTCTGTTATCAGACTTATAAAACAAAGCATGTCAGTTTCCTGATTTTTAGTAGATAATATACTCATCCAATTGATCTCATATTTTACACAAGCCATATAGACATGCATATCTAACACCATATAAAATATTATAGCATTCCAAATTTGTTATGCAGTTCAAATAATTTAACTTCTCAAATACAACAAATCTATAAATCAACTTACCTCTCTTTATTTAGAAATACATAACAATTCATAGTAAAATCCTAAAATCAAAAACTCTGTAGATTTGAACTAGACATAAATATAAACAAATATGCAAAATTTTATAATTTTATGAAACATCTAAACACCTCAAATAATTTTCACAACAAAAACCTCCTGCATAAAACTCAAAATTCGAACAGTAAACAGTAAACTTAAAAAATTCATATAAAATTACGTACTCAACATTTTCTAGGGAAACTAATTTTAATCCAACCCTTAAGATGTTTATTTTAACACTTGTAAACTTGAGACTCAAATTCAAAGTAAATTAATTACATAAATTTTTGTAATATCTACTGTTCATAGAAACCTTAGATTTGCATCATCATCATCAACACTAATATTTCTTCGCATTCAAAATCTATATAAATTAAGAGAAATATGAAATTCCTTGAATGAGACTTCAATTTCATCTTTAATTTTCTTCTCTCTCTAGAAATAATAAAACAGACAAACATTTCTTTTATTTCAATTTCCTTAAATGAAATACATAAAATCCACTCTATCTAGCTTAGGAACTATGAAACTTATCCCGTTCCCCTCCTTCAAACAGCCCCCTTATTGCCCTGAAGACCATTCTTTAGGGAAAATTGAGAAAATAGACAAAATTAGGAACCCTTGTTGAAATTTAGACACGTTCTCAAAAATTCTTATGTCATAAACACTTTCTTGATAAAAAGACCCAATTACCCTTATTTTTCAATTTTTTTTCAAAGGCTCATTTCCGAAACCCATCTCCCTCTCTTAGTTCCTTTCATGTCTGTCTGTCTTTACAGTCTCTGTAGCAGCTAAACTAAGTGGAAAGCATGTCTGGTGCAAACTAATGTGATTTTTGTAGGTTAATGTGTGTGAAAGCCATTGAAACGAGTTATGAATCCAGTGTTATTTCTCTGTCTTCAGATGACCGAAACCCAACTCCCTCTCTTCAGATTTGATTTAATTTTTAGGAAATTTGAATTCGAGATTTGAGCTTCCGAAGGATTTGTGAACTGATTTAAGGATAAATAGAGTCTTATAATGTAATTTTTATAGGTTAATGCGTGTGAAAACTGATGAAACGAGTTGTGAATCCAGCGTTACATCGCGAAGAAGAAGACACTCGACACTCGAAAACAACCTGTCGAGTCATGTCGAGTTATGTAATATGAGTGTCGAGTGTTTTCGAGTGGTGAAATGTCGAGTGTCGAGTGTTTTTGAGTGGTGAAATGTCGAGTTTCGAGTGTTGTCGAGTGGTGAAATGTCGAGTTTCGAGTGTTTTCGAATGGTGAAATGTGGTGTCGAGTTTCGAGTGTTTTCGAGTGGTGAAATGTCGAGTTTCGAGTGTTTTCGAGTGGTGAAATGTCGAGTTTCGAGTTTGTCGAATGGTGAAATGTCGAGTTTCGAGTTTTCGAGTGGTGAAAAGTTTCGAGTGTCGAGTGAAATGTCGAGTTTCGAGTGTTTTCGAGTGGTGAAATGTCGAGTTTCGAGTGTTTTCGAGTGGTGAAATGTCGAGTTTCGAGTTTGTCGAATGGTGAAATGTCGAGTGTCGAGTGTTTTGAGTGGGTCGAGTGTCGAGTTGTGTCGAGTGTCGTCTCCGCGATGATAGTATAGTTGCTCTAAATATGCAAGTAATTTCAAAGGGTATTTTAGTCTTTTTGTCAAGAAAGTGTCTATGACATGAAAATTTTTGAGAACGTGTCCATTTTTCAATGAGACCCCCTAATTTTGTCTATTTTCTCAATTTTCCCCATTCTTGATCTCCCCCTCTCAAGATTCTCGAAACTCCTCTCCTCTTCTCAAAATATCTTCTTTTTTTTCTATGTTTATATAGTTATGCTAAGGGGCTGGGCTGAAGATTTATACGGGTTGGACTTGGTTAATATTTAGGGGTTGGGTTTGGTACTAATAAAGGCCCATGGAATGGGGTGTTTGGAATGGGTGAGGCCACAACTCAATAATGTGAAAAGTTGGCATTGATATTAGACCTAAAGCTTGAAGGAAAATATTCTCAATAATCTGCCATATTACGCCCTAAAATGAGTGAAGTATTCGAGATGGTGAACCAAATTATGGAGGCAACAGAATTTGCAAAAACCCCTTTAACACCCATTAAGAGCTTGAATTCTGAAATATCGCAAGGAAAACCTTCTAAAAGATGGTTATGGATCTATTTATCTGAGAGAAAGCCCTTTGGTTAAGCAAACTTAAAAATCCGATCCATTTTTTAGAATTTATATATCAAAATATATAAATAAGATTTTTAAAAGTTGACTCTATTTTATTTGTATGCTTTTTAAAGTTGTGATATATTTAAATAATAAGAGGAATATTTTTGTGTCAAAATTTGGATGAACCAAATTTCTTACAAATCAAGAAAAATAAATAAATAAGAAATCACTATTACTGCAAAAACAAGAAGATACAATTGTTAATGGCATTGGTGGGGTTTACCAGTGTGCCTTTTCAATGCTTAAGTCAATGACCGGAAAGTATGTATTTGGGCAATGATTTGACTTAGTTTACTAACTAGTTCCCCTTGATATTATATACATAATGATGAAGCTATCTTGGAGCTCAAATGTTAGAGGTTGTGATAGGCAAGCTTAACCATGATTATATGATGGCTAGACCAACTGAAGTAGGGTGTAAGGGTGCGCCACTCTTCTTTCTTTTTAGAATTATGATGACAACGAGTGGGATGCTATGCGACTTAGCATTTTGGTCCACATCTTGTCGTGCATGAGGTGATATGACATTTTGACTTGGTCAGCCATGGACGTTATGTCTCTTATGGGCTTGGGTTCTTTGTCTAGGTACAATCCTTGTGAGCTAACTGAATTGTAGAAAAATATCACAAACTACCTCTATATTTTAATTTAATTTTAAAAAAATGTATTTTATATTTTTGTATAAGCGCCAACCCTACCTTTGGAGAAATTCATCATGGACCTTCATTCTATTAGTTTTATCGTTAAGTCGATGCAAATAATTTGATAACGAAAGGGTATAAGGGTCATTTAAACTTTTTAATAACAATATAAAATATGATTTAAAAAAATCTCTCACTTTCTCTCTCTTCTCTCCATCTCATTTCTCATGATCTTCCTCTCTCTTCTACCATAACCAAACCTGATCCTACCTCCTTCGTCCTCTCCAGGGATGGCAAAATGACCCGCCAGGTCTAAGGCCCCGTTGTGAGCCGTACTTTAGGGACAGGTCTTGATCTGTTTATTTTTAATTTAGGGGCGGGTTTGGGTTTTTAATTGTGCTGCCCTATCCGAGGCGGGTCCGGGGCCGAGTCCAGCGTTTAGCCCCGCTTGACCTGCCCCCCCTCGCCCCGCCCCGTATAGTATAAAGGGTGTATATTAAAACAATAAAATGTTAGGACTTAAAAATAATTTTTAGAAGTGATTGTGATACATTTTAATATATTAGGATATCCTAAAATTTCACTAAGATATATAAAGAAAATAATGTTTTCACTTTTCCTTTTACCCTAAATCGCCAAAACGAATCTGAGACTACGATGATCACTCGTCTTTCCACCCTATCTCCACCATCATCACTCGTCGACCCTCCCTTGAGCAGCCTCCACTCGGACCACTCCACCATTACCAGTCGTCGACTCTTGCCTCTGTAGGTCCAGCATTGCAGCATCTTTTGCGATCGCAACCAGTTTGTCGCTACAGATCCAGCGACCCAGCCGCCTCTCTCACGGCCATTGCAGGACCAGCTCCCTTCCGCGGCTCCAGGGTTGCAGTACCTACACAGCCAGCTCGCGTCCCCAGCTCCAGCGGCCCAGGCTCCTCTCTTTCTGGTAGCTCCTCTCCGCAGCTGCGGCATCGCAGTACCTAGCCGTGCCCTTCGCAGCTACAGTGTCATCCTCCTCTCTTGTGAGTAGCTCACCTCTATATCACACTCACACTTCTCTCTTGGTCAATTCTTATTGCATGAGCATGTTTGTAGTTTGAATTGAAATTTGTATTTCTATTTATAGCTAACAATTAGTTATTGTACAACAAAGAGAAGAAACCAGGTTTTGGTTTGTCCTTGATTAACCAAGATACTGTTAATTAAATTGAGAAATCATCTCAAGCAAAGTCTGATTTATCAATAACTCGCAGGATCAATGTAATAATTATTTCAGTACTTGAAATTGGGACTCTAAAAAATATATCAAAATTAAAGGAGATTTTCAAGAAAATGACTGCATGTTAAAAAAATTTTAGATGTTATGGGGACCATTAAATAAACCCACAAAGCAATGACTCTATTTAATTTTCAGTTTGTGGCATTGGATAATTATTTTTAGCTTTTGAATAATCAATCTTTAATATTATCAACTGATTGATATATTCGACTGCAATTATGACACCTAAGCTTGTTAAAACTTTATTTTAGATCATTTGACAAATTTTGTATTTAGAATATATCTTATTATCTATTTATAGGTTAAAAGAAGGATTTTTGATTAAATAATCAAATTAGAATGTGAAAGTAAACACGATGGTAGTTTGGATGTTGGAATCGGAGTGTTAATAAATTGAAATGTAGACTGTGTAGTAGCTAGTGAACCTGCCATCATCAATTGCGAGTCTCAGCGGGACCCTTTCTTGATAAATAATACTTGCTGGCTGTTTTTCTGCAAGGTCTCTTTCACTTCTTGCGAAGTTTCTATTAATTAAGATTGCATTACTATTTAGGTGAAGATGATGTGATTCCACTTTTCTGACTCAAAATATAAGTTATTGGATAAATATATTTCTATTAATTAAGATTGAAAACATATGCATAATTAATATATTTTCAAAATGAACACTTTCTAGCATTAACTCAGTTTTATACATTATGGAAATTACCCAAAAAGAAAAATTTATCCGTTATCAAATTCTTAATTGCTTCACATTAATTTATTATGACCAATTATGTGGACAGCACATGAAGTTCCACTTTCAATTATTACTATTATAATATTTTTAATCCATAGTAAATTTTGTTAACCGAAAAAAAAATCAATTATGAATTTCATCACTCAACATGCATGTATATATGCATGGTTCCATGAACAATCACCTGGTCATGGGTTGATTATTAAGACATCCTGATTAATAATGTGTTAATATGAACAATTTGCTATTATTGTCCACTTATGATTGTTGTATGACCATATATTCTATTGACAAAGTTCCATCTGTTAATTACAATGCTTCTATCCTCAACCATTCTTATCCTTTTCATCAAATTAACAAGCCCCTAACTGGTTAGATTAGACTCTAAATAACAGTGATACTTTACCTATTTTTTATATTAAATAAACTCAAGAATAATACATGAGTTCTTATCTGTTTTTTTTTATTTATTGCCTACTGACTTACATAAATATTATATATACATATGTCTAGTTTAATCTTTATTTAATTCTGAAACTTGTTGTTTTTCTTCCTTAATTATATCTTAATTTTGCATATTTTTGTGATTTTTTTTAGGTAAACAATGTCTTCACAATCACAACAAGAAGTGAGGATGTCAAATACCCTAAATCCCAGTGGTGACTTAAACACGGGCAAAGACTCTGAAATATTGCTATATCCACTAGCAAGAGAAGGGTAGAACAAGATGACGATGATGAATTGTCTCAACATAGCAAAAAGTCTAGGACCACATCACAAGTTTGGCAACATTTTATAAAGCTAGTTATTGATGGAGTACCAAAAGCACGTTGTAATCATTGTGGGACAAAATTAGTTGCTAGGGCTTCGAACGACACCTCCCATTTAAGTAAGCATTTGAAGAGATGTCGTCGAGCTAATCAACTAACCATGGAACAAAGCATTTTTAAATTTCAAAAACAAAGTGATATTTGAAATTTCAAAAACAAAGTGATGGAACTCTTACAAACTTGATGTGTCATGATAAAGATGCTTTTAACAAAGATGTTTGTAGGGTCTAGTTGCAAAAATGGTTATTTTGCATGAACTGCCATTGCGGTTTGTTGAGTATGAGGGCTTTAGGGTAATGATGAATTATGCTCAACCTTTGTTTTGTATCATGAGTAGAAACACGTTGAAGAATGAAATATTCAAGTTGTTTGAAAGTGAGAAAGAGAAGACAATGGAATTATTGTAAAACATACAAGAAAGGATAGCTATAACAACTGACATGTGGACTTGTAGCAACCAAAAGAAAGGATATATGGTTATAATAGCCCATTTAATTGACAATTCATGGAAACTCTGTAATCGAATTTTGAGGTATATTCGAAGTTGCACTCTTATTTTATTTTATTGATTTATTTATATTAAATATAGTTTCTTATAATTTTGTGTTTATAATTGTTAGGTTCATATATGTGACAGCACCACGTACGGCAGAATGTCTTAGACAAGTGTTGTTTGATTGCTTGTATGATTGAAATTTGGAAAGGAAAGTATCTACTTTAACTGTAGATAATTGTTCTACCAATGATGCTATGATAAAACAAGTATTTGATAAATTGGGTGATAAGCATTTGATGTCAGGTGGAAAACTTTTTCACATGCGGTGTTGTGCTCATATATTGAACCTAATAGTTAAAGACAGGATAGAAGTGATTGGAAATGGCATTGAAAAGGTTAGGGATAGTGTTGCTTTTTGGACACCTACACCTAAAAGAATTGAAAAGTTTGAGGAGACGGCACGTCACTTAAAAGTGACATTTAATAAAACATTGTCTCTTGATTGTAAAACTAGGTGGAACTCTACTTATAAGATGTTCAGTACAGCTTTGGCCTATAAAGATGTGTTTGTTCACTTGAAGGAGCGTAATAGTCAATATACAAATTTGCCTAAGGAAAAGGAGTGGTTAGCAACAAAACTTATGTGTGATCATTTAGAAAAGTTCTATAAGTTGACTGAAAATTTTTCTGGAACAAATTATCTCACAGCAAACAAGTTTTTTCCAAAAATTGTGAGTTAAGATTATCTTTGAGCTCTTGGCTTACGTCTCCTTCTGAAAAGATTCAGAAAATGGCTAATGCAATGATAGAAAAATTTGAAAAATATTGGAATGTTACCATAGAGTGTCAGCTGTGGCTGTGGTTTTGAATCCTAGGTGTAAAATGGTAATGATACAGTTTGTATACAAGAAGATTTATGGAGATGGTGCTTTTGAGCATATTGAGGGAGTGCGTGCTCTTTGTGAAGACTGGGTGATAGATTATCAATGTAGACTTGGTTTGGGTAATGAGTCAAGGGAATTTGTTACAAATTTACCAGATCCAGAAGGTGTTACAAGAGATGGTGCATCAAGTGAGTTTGATATTGAATATGAAAAATTTAAAGAAAGTACTAATATGAGATTGCAAAAGAAGTCTGAGCTTGATATTTATTTAGAGGATCATGTAGTTAGTGGTCCTAACTTTGATGTTTTGCTTTGGTGGAAGATGAATAAAAGTAAGTTTCCTGTATTGTCCACTATTGCTAGAGATGTTTTGGCCATCACAGTGTCCATAGTTCCATCTGAGTCCGCCTTTAGCACAAGTGGTAGAGTTTTGAGTCTACATCGTAGTAGACTTCTTCCTGAAACATTGGAGGCATTAATGTGTACCCAAAATTGGTTTTGGCTAAAAACGCAAGGTATACGTTCTATTATATTAAGTTTATCTTATTGACTATTATTAATTTTTATTTAATTTTTTATTTAGTTATTAATTTGGTTATTATGTTTTTAGGTATAATTCCTCAAGAAGAGATGTTTGGAGGGGAAACATTGGATGATGAAGGAGGAAGTTCAATGACATCTTTGTGAGAATGTTTCATTGGAGTGTTAGATGTAGGAAGTTGATGTGTGTTATCAACTTGTTCATTTGGTTAAGTGTTGGCAGTATTTATTATTTGCTTGTTACTATGTTTGTGTTGGTATGCTTTTATTGTTACGAATATGTTTACTTAGAGTGTTTATTATTATTGTAGTCATGTACTTGTTGGTAACTTGTAATTGTTTTGTTTGTTGAATTATTGTTTACTTGGTAATCTTGGACTTTTAATGGAATGATGTTTTTTGGTTGTTAATTTCGTTGTTGCGCATATGTTTGATTTTAGTTTGAAGATATATTGTTTTTATGATTGTTAAAAAATGGTAATAGTATATACTGTTTTTATGATTGTTAAAAAATGGTCATAGTTATAAATGATATGATGAGAAATTGAGAATGGGGTTATTTGTAAAGATGTGAATGTTACAGGAGGACGAAGTTACAAAAACATAAATATATAGGTGTGTGATTGTAAAAATATAAATATTTAGGGGCGGGGCGGGGCGGGACGGGGTTGGGTACCTGCCGCCCTACCCCATTGCCAACCCTAGTCCTCTCTTCTACCATAACTGTCATCGTTGCCTCCTCCACTACCACTTCCACTTCTTCCAACATATTCACCTCCCTAAGGATAAAAGAGCCTTATTATAGTATAAAGAGATGTCAACCAATTGGTCATTGGTTGATTATGTCTCTGCAGTATAATAAACCATATGAAAAAGAAGGAACACCTAGATGAAATAGAGTGTAATCTAAAGAACCCACCAAGGGAAAGACAATGAAAAGGAAGAAGAAATTGCTTTGTTAATGGGTAGGTCGTGGTAAGGTTTGGTTCGATATTCTTAGCATAGATGGAAGAAACATAGGGAAAAGAGTTATCGTTTAGTTTGTTGAAGTGGGAAGGGAAATAAATGAGATCACAGAGCTTTGATTTAGGAGATTTGGGTATCAGGGTTTTATATTTTTTTGGAATAAAAAGTGGAATCGATTTTGGGAGATCAGGGAATTAAGGTTTTTTTTTGGATTAGTGATTCTAGATTTGATACTAAAGAAATCGATTTAGGAATTATTTTGCGTTTGTGTTAGCAAATTTTGGTTTCTAAGATTGGCATTGAATATTTTGAATTGTTAGAGCTCGATTTTCATATGAAAATTGCTAAATATGTGCCCTATCAATTCATGTTTGCTTAATAAAGTTTAATACTTGTTCAGAGAATATAATCAACTTTTGTGGGAGCCATGAATGTTGATTCTTTTGTGATTACTATGGCAGTGGTGGAGAGGAATGTCTTGTCCTTTGTGATGATTTCTCATAATGCTTTGTTTTGTGTGTTCACAATTACATCAATTATGTTCTCATTATCATGGTTCTTTGTGTTGCATTTCATTAGCAACCAGTGTTTCATAGATCATACTTCCTTGTCCAATTCCCAGCACCCTTCTGTAATTGACAATGGTGACTCAAGATTCAAGACGTGTAATAGTGGTATAGCAGTTGGGTTTGAATGGGTGTAATGGTAGTAGCTGGGTTTTTAAGGTGATAGTGATTGGGCTTTTGGGGTGGCAATAGCTAACAAAGAGTTTGTGTTATGTTTCTAGGTGTGTTTGTGTTTGGTCAAAGAGAAAAGTGGAGATGTAAGTGAAGAAGAAGAAGCATGTGAAAAAGGGAGAGGTGTGTGGAATTGGGATAAAAGGTCATTTCATCTCTAAATGTATATTTTATTTTGCACATGTTTTTTTAAACTTGGGTTAAGAGTATTTGGTAATTGTGGTGAAAATGGATGGAAAAATAATGTCATTTAATTGCAAAACTAACAGAAGAGTATGCCATTATGAATTTTACATAAAGTAAGGTTAGCACTTGTACAAAAGTGCAAAATGCCTTTTTTTATAAAATTAAGCCAAAACATAGGGTTAGTTTATGACATTTTCCCATTGAATTGTCTTTGAATTAGTTTAACTTTCGATTAACTTGAAACATGGATATGGACTTGTTTTTCTATTTGGATTTGGGTTGTGAAATAGGATAACATCATAAATCACCCCTATATTTAGATGAAATTATAGGTTATATCATTTTTTATTAAATTGTGTTACTGACTATCCTATTACTTTTTTAAATATTATCATAAACCACCCTTCCGTTACTTTCTCCGTTAGCTGACATAAGTTTCCATCCATTTGGAGTAAAAGTACTAAAATACCCTTGATAGTAATTAAAAAAAATATGTGCGGAAGTGAAGTTATCAAGAGACAATAAAATGACAAATTTAACCTTATAACAAGGTATTTTATATTGACTTTTCGCTGCTTTTTGTTGACATGAGTGATCTAATTTTCCATTAGCAAATAAAAAACAAAAAGTAGCCATTGGATTAGCCGTTAAAAGGGCCGCTGGACTCCATGTGGAACATGCTCTGTGCAATATAAATTGCTGTTTTGCACACCAGATTTTATCTAACATTCCATTCTTCCAACTTATTCAATCTCTCATAGAAAGCAAATAGCAACAACATATACTACTCAATATCCTTAATCACCATTGACACACAACAACACATCAAATACAAAACAAAAGTCTACGCCACACAATCTAAAGCATTAACCAGCAATAGAAGAAGTCATCCATATCAATCAAAAGTATATCAATGAGTGAGGCAACATCAAGTCCAGCAAGTTACGATAACAACTTATCAAGCAATACATATGGTAGAAGTATAATAGTGAATGGAAAAACAATAAAATTCAAAAATAGGAAATGCAAATGTGGTGCAAAAGCGACTGTTATGATATATGAGTACACAAAGAATCCTGGTAAGCTTTATTTCGTATGCAAGAATAGATCATACAATTTCTATCGGTGGTGGGAGCCTGATAATGAAGAATTTGATTATGATGCATATTGTCATGGTCATAGAAAAGAGATGGATGCTGCTGACCCTATTATCATAGAAATGTAAGGTGATTTGAAGCTACTACTAAGCATAAGTGAAAATGTCTAAGAAATGAATGAACTGTTGAAGAATGGTCTCGTGGTTTCCAAGATGCTAGTTTACATTTTCTTACTATTTATACTTGCATGCCTTGTGAAGGTGATGTAATGTTATAATTTTTATCTAAAATGCACAATGATAAGCTTTTAAATGTGTAACAGTAAGAATTTATATGTAAAATGTAGAAATATAGTTGCAAACTGTAATGTCATTCCTTGTACAAATAGAACATTCCTGCTTCAATGTAGTTATGAACAAAATATTACAACTGCATAGACATTTGAGAATGAGTTTGTTTGGAATATTATGCCTTATGTGAGCCATAAACTAAGCCATATAGAGCATAATATCCATATCCTTTACAAAAACTCAACAATATTATGCCATATTAATAGTTAAAGGACTAAAAGAGTTCCTTTACAAAAAATATGAAACCCCATTGATTAAGCTAATGTTCCCAAAATACCTTGTGAATGCAGTATACATATGTCAAAACCTACAAGCAATCCTCCATGGGCACTTGTCTTGAACCTTACTGTGTTGTATTCGAAAACCACATTGTGACTACATAAAATAGGACATAAATTAGCCACTAAGTTGCATCATATTATATATCTTTTTGACTAAGATGCATGAATTATAATGATTTAACTAGAAGTTTTGCTACTATCTTTGTACTTGTCCTATATGTGGCTGACTTTACTGTATGCTGAGATGATGGAGTAGGTTGAGAAGGTAGAGATGATGGTGTAGTTTGAAGAGGCTAAGATTCTATTGGGGGTGGCTGAGATGCTCGCTGAGGCCTAAACATCAATATTTAAAATTAAATCAAAAATAGATATGTAAATATCCTAAAATTTATCTTTTTGAAAGTTATGACTTAAAGTATGTTACCTTCAGTTTCCTTGGTCGTGGAGGTGGCTGAGTTAACAGAGTAGGATGAGAAGGCTATGATAATAGAGTAGTCTGAAGAGGCTGTGACACAGCTACAGTTGATTGAGATGCTCTTGGCGCCTTAAACATAAATAGAAATTTAACTCAAATTTAAAGTATGTAAATAGCATACAATTTGAACTTCAAAAAATTTCTAACTTTGAAAAACTTACCTTCTGTTTCTTTGAATTTCTTTGTGGCTAAGATGAACGTTGAGGAGCCTCGTTACAATAAATTATGAGTACAATTTGTTTCAAAAGTGTAGTTAGCAAAAGGGAAAAAAATAATTTAGAAAGGAATTTACTGGAAATAAATTGACATTCTTTCTTTGTAGGAATGTAGGTGGCTGAAATGGTCCTACTTGAGATACACTTTGAGAAGGTTGCTGAGATGTTTTTGCTTGGAAATCTAGTGCAAAAGCTTGTTGAGATTTCACTCCAGCCTTATACAACAAATAATGGGAATTTACAATAAAACTTGAGTTAGTGACTTTCCAATAAATTACATTCATGGAAGAAAAGACTTAAGAAAAAAAATGACCTTATTTTTTTGTGGGGCTAAGGCAGCTTTGCAAGTCCTTTTATTGTGGTTGTAGCCTCCATAATTTTTACATATCATTGTAAACAACTTGCTTGGATGATGAGGTTCATCTGTAGCCCTTCTTCTTGCCTTCTTTGGCCTTCCAGCCTTGGTTCTAATTTTGGGAGCTTGCAGGGCATTGCATGCCACTTTTGGCCATTCAGTTTGATCAGGAATTGGCCTTATATAGTGGTTATAGGTAGCAATGTACCTATCTCCCAAATACATCTTATCTACAAAATGATTAACATTTACCATTCTCTCATTTACACATGCAATTGCATGCACATATGGAAACCCAGACATTTGAAACAACCAACATGAGCTATATCCCCCATTCAACCTTACAATATGCACTCTTCCTTTATGAACAGCTTCAAATTCTAGACCACCACACCACATTACCTCAATTAATCTACTCCCTTTTCCTCTTTCACTTATAATACCCCTAATTCGAGGTCTTAAATTTGTCCACCAATTCAAGCATTCTTTAAACCTATAATTAGAAAACAGATAAAATAAATATTAGCAAATTATGTTATGATAATACTATTAAACAAATGAATTTAATTTTTTTTTTTAAAAAAAGGACTTTGCACTTACTTCTTTTGCATCCTCTTCATCACCTTTCTTCGAATGTCCTCAATCAAGCTTAGATAAGTTTGACTAAGGTAACGATTGATCCATGAGTTAAAAGATTCTGAGATATTGTTGGTTACCTGGTCAACCTTCACCCTTTCATCATAAGCATGTCTGCTCCAACTGTTAACTGGAATATTTGCCAAATACTCATAGGCATTGACATCTACTTTTTTCAACTCCTCCATGGCAGATTGGTAGTCAATGAAGTTGGCAGCCTTGAATTCCTTCCAAAACAATCTTTGAAGGCTTGGACTTAAGTATGCCCTCTTGAAATTGTCATACAAATGTTTAGCACAATACCTAGTAGATGCATGTGGCCACTTTTCATTAACAGCATTTAAAATCCCTTTTTGTCTATCACTCAGAAAAGTTATAAGCAGCCCACACCCATCTACCCCCCTATATGTTCACCTAAAAGTTCAAGAAACCAGTTCCATGTCGAATTACACTCAACCTCACAAACTCCAAAGGCTTGGGGAAACATACTGTTGTTAGCATCCATACCCATTGCAGTTAGAAGAACCCTTCCCATTGGACCCTTAAGATGACATCCATCTAGACCCACAGATTACCATCCCTCTAGAAACCCCAATCTTTGTGCTGGAAAACTAATGAAAAAGCCCTAAAATTTTGAAACTCTAGATAAAAGTTGAGCATCTGCCCTAACATAAACAATGGTTCCAGGATTAGTTAGTTGCACTATGTTGGCGTACTTATGCAAAAGATTAAGGGCTTTTTGATGGTGTTCACCA
The DNA here is from genome assembly GCA_013180625.2 of Boswellia sacra. NCBI lineage: Eukaryota > Viridiplantae > Streptophyta > Magnoliopsida > Sapindales > Burseraceae > Boswellia > Boswellia sacra. Next base: position 857,191 of record SNVD02015555.1, on the reverse strand, counting down.
ATCATCTCAAGAGCTCGCATGCCGGCCCTATATAGTTTTTGTTTAGATGGTTCCAACCCAAACCTCCTTTTCAAGTCTTTCTCTAACTATTTCATATCTAGGTTAGGATTATCCCTAAATTAGTCCTTGTAGGTTTTGGCTATCCAAATGTACGTGCATTCAAGGGTATTTGGAACTTTCTCACATAGATGGTCAGGATAATAAGTCTTTATTTTGAAAGTAACCAGGTCATGGGTTTTGGAGGCAAAAATCCTCCATGGGCAGTTAGGTGTAGCACACTTAACTGTAGCTCTATCTCTCTCATTTCTCACTCTTTTCAACTTACTACCATTCTTAATTGAGTATTCTCTAAGTACACTCCTAAAATGGTTTGCGCTCTCAAATGTTTGCCCAACCCTCAACAAAATCTCTCTATCTACAGTAGGCCTAAACAAATTCTTCCTATAGACCCTCGCCATTATTGCACTACCAACTTCTTCTTCATAATAGCTAACTAATTTTTGAAAATTCTCACCGTCAGATTGGTAATGTGAGATGTCATCTGATGATAGCTCCGCCCTAGCACTAGCACTACCACTACCTATCCCACTATCATCATGCTCAAATTGAACATCAGATTCAGGCCTATAACTTGCATCTGAACCTGTTTTAGCCCTAACCCCATTATTGCCCATTGAATTTGTACCAGACCCCTAATTAACAGCTTCACCTACATCATCTAATTTGGGTCTAGACTCATTTTCAACTACATTGTCAGGAACCTCACAAGCTAGCTGGTCACATTTTGGGGTTGTTACCTCAATTGAAATTTTTAGTTCAAATAGAATATTTTTTTGCAAACATTTTCAACAACTTGAGAAATTGTGAACCACTATCAATGACAAAGTCCCCACCACTCCAAGGTAAATTGACAATAAGTTTTACGTCCTTATCATGTCTAACCCCTAACTTCCAAATCTCATTAGCTACATGAAACAAACATATTCTACTCACTTTATCAGCATCAACAATCTTTATTAGCATCAACAAAGCCTAGTGGAAACTTAGTACCATTGTTTTTCAAAGTTACAAAAAATTCATCCATCTTATGGCCATATGCATCAATAGATATTGCGTTAAATATTAGAAAAATCCAAAAAAAAAAACAAGCAAAACAATCAATAGATTAGCCATGTGCGTATGTAAGATGCTAGGGTAATAGAAAAAACTATGAATTTTCAGAAGTTTTATACACTCTCAAGGCAAGCATTACTAGTGTAATAGAAACATGTATAAAGCTGAGAATTTTCAGAAATTTTAAGTACTCTCAAAGCAAGAATTACTAGTGTATTAGAAACAAGTATAAAACTAAGAATTTTCAGAAATTTTAAACACTCTCAAAGTGAGCATTACTAGTGTAGTAGAAACAAGTATAAAACTAAGAATTTTCAGAAATTTTAAACCCTCAAGAAAGCATTACTAGTGTACAGGAATAAGTATACTACTAGGAATTTTTTGAAATTTTAAACACTCTCAAAGAAAGTATTACTAGTGTAATAGAACCAAGTATAAAACTAACAAATTTATAAAATTTTAAACACTCTCAAATCAAGTATTACTAGTAGGGGTGTTCACGGGTCGGCACCACCGTGTCCTCGGCCGCGTCTTCGTTCTCGTTGAAGAAAGACTTGACGATCTCCAACTCCATGGCCACCGGCTCCTCCACCTCGAAGAGCTGCCCATCGGCCGTTTTCAGAGAGATGGTTTTGGCGTCCTGGGAAGATGACATTGTCGCTTTTTGTTTGTTTTCTTCGTCTTCTTCTTGTTTTGAGAGCGAGAGAGACTCGAGAGAGTGAAATCAATGTGCTTTGTTTTGGTGTTCGTGTTTGTGGTGAAAGAGGAGTTTTGTATTGTATTTATAGGGCCATAAAACGCAAGTATGGCAAACTTTTTTTTTTATGTTTTCTCTTGTTTCTTAAAAATAATTATAATAATAATATATATTTTTTTTATACCTTTTCTTTTGGACGAAAAGCAAGGCCTGCGCTGGATGGATGGATAGGATTATTTGGAAAACTTTGAATCGCTGACCTTTCTTGCTGCTTAAGATTTGCAATTCTCCTCCCTTCTTTCACCAGGTGTTCTTTTATTTTCTAATTTTAGTCTTTGATTTGGTATTCTACAGTCTTCCTTCATACACCTTTTTCATAGGGGACTTATTAATCAAATTTCGTCTCTCCTTATTGCTATTTCCTAATTTGTAGAATTAACTCTTTTTAATGAGATGTATAATATTATAATGGACTTAAGCAAATTAAACCCTTTTAATGTACTCGTGAAATGTGTGTACGCAGCTGAAAAACCAAATATTAGTGGCTTATTATATATCTATCTTCATCCTTATGTATGATGATTTTTTTTTATGTATTATTGTCATACTCAGATAATTATGTCCTTGGCATTCAAATCATTATTAAAGTTCTCTTTGTTCCTCTATGACGTTAGAAATCTAATTAGTATATACAATATAATATTATCAATTCTTAATAATATTATACAATATATCTTAATATAATGACCAGGAAAAATGACATTTATAACATCATCAATTTTCAAGTAATGTATGAACCGAAAGCTCTTCCCAGGTTGGATGATACTTGCAATTAAACTTTTGTACCACACTAAAATACAGCCTTCTAAGTCCTCGAATAGAGAAATTGTCCATTGAGAAATATGAGGAAATTTTGGTAAGGAGATGAAACTAAAAGATGATAGCACAAGTTGTATAGCTAGGTATGAATTCAAAAAGTAGTAAACAATATGTTTACAGATGAAAATAAGAAAATAAAATTATGTATAATTTGTATTTGAAAAGGAAACAAATTAATGAGTCATTAAATTTCTAAACACTTAATTGCATGCATGCCACGTATATATATCATAAGATCTTCAATAACCTATTTGATTTCATTAATCCTATTTAATAATTTAAACAGTAAATTTTGATTTCATTAAACCTATTTAAAAGTTTAAATAGTAAATTTTATAAAATTACAATTTTATCCTAACTAAATTAGACCAAATCAGAGAAAGGTCTGATGAGATAAAATTTGGGGGCTAATGAAATTATGGGTAAAAAATACAAAAGATATGTTAGATCTTTAAATTCAAATTTTGTTTTTCTATTTTTTAAGGTTGATTATATCATCCGAATTATTAATCTAAAAACTATTAATTATTTAGATTTAAAAAAAATCTTGCTAAAGTCTTTGATTATAGACAGGGACGGAGCCAGAAATTTCATCAAGGAGGGGCAATAAATTAAAGAGCAATAGGTATAAAAATTTTTCTCAAGTAATAAACATGAATACTTAATAAAAGTTCATAAAATATTTATTGATCTATAACTGTCCATGACGCTTTTTCATATTTTGAAAGCGTTGTACAATGATTTCATTGTCAATACTACTAGTTATATCTTTCTCTATATATACAATCAAACTATCATTCATCCATTGGTCATTCATCCGATTTCGTAATCGGTTCTTCACAATATTCATAGCTGAAAAATACCCTCTCCACAGTAGCTGTAGCAACAGGTAGGATCAAAGCCAAAGTCACAAGCATGTAAACTAGTGGATATACCTTATCTCTTTTAGTTTCAACCATACGCCTTGCAAGATCACTAATCCCTTTCAATCCTAAAAACTCAACACTAGAACGCATATCCATAATATAAGTATCAAGTTGAAACTCAAGTGCCATAAGGTCTATTGTAGAGAATTCTTTAGGATAAAAGTGTGCAAAACGTATAAGTTTTTTCTTATCAAAAGCAGAAAATGATTCATTTGGACATAGACATGCCACACAAAGAAGTAACTCAGTGTTAGCCTCATTAAAACGATTATTCAACTCTTGAAGTTGCATATCTAAAATGGAATAAAATAGCTCAACACGATAATGATGCAAATTCGTGATTTCTTGAGCTTTGCGTTGTGATCGCCTTGGATTTAGATACACATCCTTCATCTTTGGAACATGAACACGATGCTTGACACAAAAAGAAGTAACTTCATCAAGCAAAGAATCCCACCCACTTTCTCTCATTGTTTGCAACCGTTGTTTGCACAATCTAACCAACATCATTGCATTCACAATATCTTGATCCCTTTTTTGTAATGCTTGTGACAATTCATTTGTGACACCCATTATATCTTTCATCAAATGAAGAGTAAACACAATATCAAATGATTGCATCCACATTAGTAATGTCTTTGCTTCATATTTTTTATTATCATTTGCTCCATCATCAGCAACTATTTCAAGTACATCAATTAACACTGAAAACATATGAATTATGCTCACTAAAGTACCAAAATGTGAACCCCACCTTGTTTCACCACAACGTTTCAATGTAGTCTCTTGATTTAATCCTTGCCCACTTGAAAGACTATCATCATTGAGTGCTTGGATAAGCTCAATAGCTCGTTTCTCTTGAAGAATATCATGACGTTTAGATGATGCCCCAACAACATTCACAATGTTAGTAACAACACTAAAAAGAGTATCAACATCACCATGATTCCTTGCAACAGCAACTAACGCTAGTTTAAGTTGGTGAGAGAAACAATGAATATAGTAACCACAACTATTCTCATTCATAATTAATGCTTTAAGACCATTAATCTCACCTTTCATATTACTAGCTCTGCCATAACCTTGCCCACGCAATCTAGAGATGCTTAATCCATGCCTTGAAAATAGGTTATCCAGTGATGCTTTAAGTGAAAGAGCAGTAGTACTAGCAACATGCTCAATTCATATGAACCGCTCAACTACAAGTCCATTCGAATCCACATAACGTAATACTACAGCCATTTGCTCTTTCATTGATATATCCCGAGATTCATCAACCAAAATGGAAAACAATGCATCACCCATCTCTTTAATAATGGCATTAGTGGTCTCAACTGCAACAGCTTTAACAATGTCTTTTTGAATCTCAGGAGATGTCAATTTGAGGTTATCAGGAGCATTTTTCAAGGTAACAGCTTTAATATTCTCATTATGATCAGCAAGGAATTGTAAAAGCTCAAGGAAGTTACCTGGATTGCATGAATCTTCAGATTCATCATTACCCCGAAAAGCAAGCCCTTGTTTGAAAAGAAATCGAATGCAATCAATGGAAGCAATCAAACGAGTTCGATACTCACTTCGAGCTTGATCCGAATGCTTGGAGAAAAATGTTTCAATATGTTGGTTTTGATTCATTAATGCTTCACAACTTCTCCTAGCTTCATTGTGAATACTAGTGGGACCTCCAACATGTTGTCTAAGCTTTTCTTTCTTCTTCCAATTGGAAAAGCCTTCACCAACAAAACACTCACCACCTCCTTGATCACCCATTTGTGGCTTGAAAAGATAACAATAAAGACAAAATGCCGCATTCTTTGCTACACTATACTCCAACCAACCGGGGTATTCATCAAACCAAGAATAAACAAATCGTCTTGATAGTTGTCCAAATTTTTTGAAAGAAAACTCATGGTCTCTAGGTTGACATGGACCATTTTGCAAGTATGCCCTTCAAACTAGATCTCGAATATTTGGATTATAATCTAAAATCCGAGGTCGTAAACCGGGGTCTGTAGGAAGATTAGATAAAATAGTTTCCACATCATCTTTTGAACCATCTTGATTTGAACTATCTTGATTTGTCTTTAATAGAGGCGGTGATGTTGACTTTCTTTTGAAATATTTCTCCATTACTACATCAAATTAAATAAAATAGGATAATAAATAAAAGCTTAACAAAAAAAAAGACTTTGCTTTTGTTATTATAAAATTTCAAACAAGATATAAAAGGTTAGAATGAGAAATAGAAAGAAAGTAGTCAAATTGAGAAAAAGAAAAAAAAAGATGGAAAAGAGAAAATTAGAAGGACAAACTAATATTTATTCATTCATATTCAAAATCTACAAAACATAACAATCAAAAAGCCTTTTATATTCAAAAACCTTAAAAGAGAAGGAAAAACAAAAGAAGCACATAACTTAAGATTAATCCTAATTTTAACACAAATTAAAATCTTTAAAGCATATTTAGCTTGTCCTACATCACAAAGTAGCTAACATAAATGCAAATGACAAAGACAACCAATGATGGTCCAATTAAATTTCAAATAGTGGTAAAAAAATGTAATTACATCTAGAACTAATGATGGTCCAAATTTCATGTTATGCCATTGATCTTCCCAAATTCATTTAACTCTTTATGTGATTATAATCAAAATAAAACATTTCAAGAAAAAAACCATAATAAATCAAGGAGTAGAAATAAGAAATAAATAGGAAAATGAAAGTGAGAACTCAACACCATGTGCAATTTGTTTTAATTTTTTTAATTCTAATAAACTAATTAATATAAATTTAGTTAAACACATATATACAATCTATGTCTAATTCTATTATTCTAATGCTAACTAATAAATTTCAAATATAAACACAATAGATTTTAAGTTTATAATCAAAATAAAAAAGTTCAAAAAAATCCCTAATAAGTCAAAAGCATTCCTAAATAAATAATAAATATGATAATGGAAGTAAATAAAACTAAAATATTTAGCCCTTAAAGTAGAAATTTTATTTACCTAATTATTTTTTGTTGAATGAAATTTGGGGAAGAAGAGGTGAAGAGAGGTTGAATGATGCTTGGTGCCTTGGACGCTGCCCGCTGGTTGCTGTTGCTGGAGTGCACTGGCAGCACTTCTTTTCTTTGGCTTGGCGTGTTGAGGAAGAATGCCCGCTGGTTGCTGTTGCTGGAGTGCACTGGCAGCACTTCTTTTCTTTGGCTTGGCGTGTTGAGGAAGAATGGAGGTGCATGAGAGAGAATGAAGATTTTATTTGCATATGGGCTTTTGTTGTTTTATTTGTGTTGGGCTTACATTTTAGTTGTTGTTATTTGCATTGGGCTTTAATTTTTTTTTTTGTTAACTTGGACTTGGGTTTTATACTTCATATTGAGCTATAGGTATAAAGTAAATAAATATTTCAAGCAGGGCAATATAATCATTTTACCAATTTATATACAAAACATCCAGGAATTTCCAAAATCCCAGGAGGGGCAACTGCCCCTCCTGGGCCTGAACTGCCTCCGCCCTTGATTATAGAGGAGTTTAGATTCTCACGACATTGTAAATTTTAATTTTCTCATTTTAACTCTTTCTCACTAAACAAAAAAAAAAGGAAAAAAAAAACATAAACCTCTCTCCTTATGAAAGATCAAAACAAAACCTGAATGAAAACATATTAACTATTTTCTTATTGAAAACCGCCACCGGGTCGATCGGACTTTCATTCTTTAGTAGGACATCATGAATTCAATAAAAACTTATTTTTAAAATTAAAAATAACAGATAAGTTTCAGTTGGGTGAAATTTTCTTTCTCTATTTTCTGTACTTAAATAGATTCCAAATTATTGAAATAAAATCTTATAGATTATGAAAGTTATTTAGACTTATTCAAATAAATAGAAGTTATAAAACTTGATCTTATTGGAGTAGGAGTTAAAAAGTTGTTGGACGGTTATAGGTTAGATAAACATATAGGTTTATATTAATGCAAAACTAGTAAATTTTGTAAAATAATTAAATTAAGGATAGTTTTCACATTTTACAGCAATACAAGTTAAATAAAAGTTCTCGTTAGAAACGAGTTTATTACAAAAGCTTCTTGGCTTGTATCTTCTCAAATAGCAACAAGGGAATAAAAAGGCTCGAAAGTCTTGTCGCAGGCTAAATTCTTTTGATTGAGTTTTAGAATATATTTAGAATTGAAATTCAACTTTTTGAAAATATTTATAACACATTAACTCATTTAAAAAAAACCATAAAATAAACTCCATTGGTGAATGAACACAATAAACATATTCTCCAAAGAAAAGATCCTAATAATTAAAATATAATTAATTATATTATCAAATCAATCCTCATCAACCCCCTCGAAAGCCCAACTATATTCGTTGCGAGCCTCCTGCTCCTCCTCCGGTGTATAATCGTTTTCGATGTTAAAGAGAGCTCTGACGTACTCTACGCTCCTGTTGGCGATTTTATCAGCTATTCTCTGAGCCAGCAACTCAAACAACTCCTTCACGTCCAAATAATTCACGGCCAAAATAAGCTCTATCAAGCTGTGCTCATCTTCATCCTTGAGGAACCCCTCAACAAACCCTTTCATCTCAGCTTCAGAATCACTGGAGTTATTGCGCAGCTCTACGCGCTTCTTGCCGTATGTAATGATCTTGGCAAGCTCAACAGAGGAGACATTGTGTAGCGGCACCGTTGTGTTTGTGTTCTCAGCATCATCTTGACAAGAATTGTCTTCAAAATAAGCCTTCACAGTATTGCCAATCTCCATCACAACTCCCTCTTCCACGTCAAACAAGTGCCCATCTGACGACATGAGGGTTATTTTCTTTTCGGGACTCTGGGACGCCATTGCCATTGAGAGATCAAATCTGCTGCTAGGGTTTTCGGAGAAAGCTGCTAGCAAAAGAAAAGAGAGAAGAGTACTTGTGTTGTTTGTAGTAATTGAACGAGAAGGGAGCGAATGGATGATTTGCATATATAGGGTTACAATTGGCTGTGTAATAGTCTGATTCCAATTACGTTTCCATCTTCCTTCTCTTCTCGGATTTATTATTTTATTGTCAATTTAGGAATTCGGTTCCGCACAGGAGAACTTAAAGTTAACTTTAAATATGGCAATTATTTTCCAACCTAACTCTTTTAATCTTTTGTAATTTTAAAAATATACAAACTCTCCCTAATTGTCATGTGTAAAACTATTAAAATAAGAAAAATTAAAAATCTCTTCTTACTATATTTTTTAACTTATTTGCTTATAACCAATGAGATTATTATTCCTTATGCCGTAATTTTAACTCAAAGTTATTTTATTAATTGAATGAAAATAAAAAATTCAAATATTGATGAAAAATTGAATATAAAAATTATAGAATATTTATGGATAGAAAAATTGGTGTCTTGACCAGGAAGTTGTGTAGAATTTTTTATTATACAGGGTTACGTACAAATTTGTCACCAGCCTGTCTTAGGAAGAAATGAAATTGACCAAGATACATAGCATACTGTAAGTTATAAATGTAACTAGTGGATTAGATTTATGAATTTTAAAAATTGATTTGAAATGCATAATTATTAAACTTTAGTTTTACAATTGATACATAACAGATTTATTCTTTGAAATCGTATAATCTTAATTACGACCCAAATTAAACTTATGTAAGAAATAAAGCATTGAACCTAACCCCATATATAACATATCATATCCAGATTGCTAAACATTGCTTTCTAACACACATAAATATCACCATATGGCTTAGAAAAGGATAAAATCCAAAGTAGAGCATATGATTTGAGTAAAAAATTAAGTTTTGTGAATCCAAATCATTAATTAGAAGATCTATTAAAGTCACGAAGAAATCTGATTCGCTCTCTAATTGCATATCAATTATTCATTACTCATATCTAATAATTAATTATAGATATGTTTCAATACAACTTTAACTCTCTGTTTTAAGTTGCACATAATTGGCTTTTTTTAGCACCCAATTAGTTATTCGCTTCACCAGGCGTCATTACTTATCATTTGACTTTTATTTATGTCTATATATATTTTTTTTTGAAAAGTTTATTTTTTATTAAAGTATGTCCTGTTGGATTGAAAAAAAAAATCCTTTTTTCATAAAAAATTAGAAAAAAAAGCTTTGGCATAAAAATAATTACAGAAGAAAAAACTCATAATAATAAATATATTTTTACATGTCTATTTTCTGAAAAGTTCGTAATACATCCCTTTTGATAAAAAAAATGCAATTAATTAATTATTCCTTATAATTATTAAATACTGTAATCTGAGTTTTTTAGAATCATTTTATAACATGCTCATCCAGGTTTGGCTCTATTCTACCTTTTCTTGGCTATATATATAATCTTACTCTATTAGATTATCCCATCAAAACTTTTTAGAGAAGAAATATTCCTTGATTTTTTTTTTCTTCTGAGAATTAATAATGGAGAGAAGTTCACTGCATCAACGAATTAGCACTATGAAGCAAGCTCCCTTGGATGAGGTTTTTCTTCTCTTCTTTACGAAGAACTTTGTTTTTAATTTTTTAATTTATCTTTATTAATACTTTCTAATGATATATTTAATTTTAGTATTAATTAATGGTAGGGAATTCTTGACAAGCAATTTGTTCAGCTTGAAAAGCTAGAAAGGAAAGGTAACCCCAACTTTGTTGAGGATACCATCACAATCTTTTTTAGGGAGTCTACCAAATTGCTGGCTGCTGTTGAGGAGGCAATGTAAGTAGAATCATTTTTTATTATCTCCTAATTTCATTCTTTTAATTACTTTGATTCAAAAACTTAGTTGTTTAAGTATAATAATGATAATGATGATAATATATTTGGAAGTTTTTTGGTTTAAACAACCAGATTTAGAGTTCTTAAAGTTCTTTGTAACGGTTGTTTGAAAGAGAGAGTTTGTCCTGTAACGGCTGCATGTCTAATCATCCAATTTTAGGCTATTACATGCATCAACATACACGTGCTCCATACGGAGTTTGCCCTATAACGGCTACATGTCTAATCACCCAATTTTAGGATATTACATGTAGGAGTGTTCACGGGTCGGATCGGGTCAGATCCAATTCAACCCGATGATACTTTGGGTTTTGAAAAATAAACCCATGATTGGGTTTTTAAAAGAAATAACCCGATATACAACCCGTCCGTCGGATCAGATCGGGTTCGTCGGGTTATTTGAGTTGAAAATCAAAATGCAGCTAAAATAAATCTCTTACATTTTTACATCACCAGAGCAGTAAATATTCCACACAAATTTGAAGAGTATACCATAGCTGATGAAGATTGGCAGCTCTCATGTTAAATATTCACCGTTTACATAACTTCTTAATGGCTTAAAATTCATTCTACTTCACATAAAACACTAAAACATTTTAGAAAAGCATTCTTCATCTTCAATTTGATCATCTCAAAAACACCAATATCTCCTACCACCAAATTCTTTTCATTGAAAACTCCAGCCCATATGTTAAAAAAAAAAAAAAAAACATCAGCTACATTTTTGTTGTGTCTGAAATCTAGGACAATGATATATTCCACCTCACTGTCATACTTTCTAACAAATTTTACCAAAGCAAACTACCAAAATATAAAAATATGATAACAAAAAAATAAAATGAAAATTAAAAATTTAGTTTGGAGATAACTAAACATGGAAAGAGAATTTCTAAACTCATTTGCCTCAAGAAACAAATCTCTTGAAAAGGGAGAAGGTTGGTGGAGGCGGCCATGAGTGTGACCGAGGAGATTGGAGGGTGCAAGTAGGAATGGAGGCAAGAGAGGAGAGTGGAGGCCACTAGCAGAAGTAGAGGAGCGGCAGTGAACGAGGTGGAGGCAGAGGCGGGTTTGTGAAGGAGAAGAGGCGCTGGGCTTAAGGGCTGGTGGAGGCAGCCATGAGGGCGAGCGAGGAGAGTGGAGGCCGTTAGCGGAAGTGGAGGAGCAGTAGTGAACTGAAGGGGTTGGAGGCAGTGGCGGGTTTGTGAAGGAGAAGAGGCGGTGGGCTTGGTGAAAGAGAAGTGAATAAGAATTAGGGTTCTAAATGGGAGATGATTTATTTTTATATAACTAATCTGGTGTTGTAGAGTCTATAAGAAATATTATGCTTTCAGCTAATGATAGATTGACACGTTTCATATTTTAATTTTTTAAAAAATATATTGATCGGGTCGAATTTTTCGAGTTTTTCTTAACAAATCCGGTTACAACCCAATCCCCTTCAAACCCGAAGTTTTAAACCCGATTTCGGATTTTTCAATCATATAACCTGATTATGAACCGATCAACCCGATCAAATCCGATCGGATCGAATCGGGTCGGATTATTTTGAACACCCCTAATTACTAGTGTGAAGGAACAAGTATACAACGATAGCTAGTTGTTTTCTAAAATTTTAAATCACTCTCAAAGCTAGCATTACTCCTATAACAAAAACAAGTATAAAAGTAGGAATTTTTTGAAATTTTAAACGCTCTCAAAGCAAGCAACACTAGTGTAACAGCAACAAGTATAAAACTAACAAATTTCTAAAATTTTAAACACTCTTAAAGCAAGCATTAATAGTGTAACAGAAAGATTATAGAGCCTAAGAATATTCTTAAATTTTAAGCACTAAAGCTATCATTACTAGTGTAAGAGAAACAAATATACAACTAACAATTTTATGATATTTTAACACTCTTAAAGCAATCATTACTAGTGTAACACAAACAAGTATACAAATGACAATTTTCAGAAATTTTAAACACACTCAAAGCAATCCTTAGTTTAACAAAAATAAAGTATAAAACTAACAATTTTTTGAAATTTTAAAAATTGTCAAAGCAAGCATTACTCCACGTTTTGTAGATCATATTAACAAAATCATGGCAAATTCATTAAATATAAACTAATTTAAACAATTTTACAACACAATAAATGTGGGGACAAAGTTTTCCCTCTTTGTTTTGATTTTTTTCATCTTTTTATTTTGATTTTTTCATCTATTATGAATATTAACAAGATATTGTAGCAATAATTTATTACACATTTTTTTTTGTCATTTAAAAGAACCAAGGAAAACATGTTTTCCGTAGCTCCATTTTCAAAATACAAATGTAGAAAACATTGCTCTTGATTCTTTAAAAAAAAAGAATTCCATTTCATGTCTTTATTTTAAATTGTTTAATCAAGATTTTAGAAAACAATAAAAAAAGAAAACAAAATGTCATGATAAGCAAACATAGACGTCACAATATATCTCTCACCTAACACTTTACATGAACTACAACATTCTAATATAGCATTAAAATCACGTATAGAAGCTCAATCAATAAAATTGCAACAATAAATAAATTTTAAACCTTGTAATCGTGAACGGCAAATATTAGGTTCTATTCTTGTAATCTATAATCAGAAGTGAATTCCCACGTAACTTATAACAAGGAGTTGGGACAAAATGGAAAAATAAAAATTGTATTGAAGAGTCAAAATATAAGTAATGGTACAAACTTTTCCCCCATATAACCATCCAAAGTGTAATCTAACATCTCCAAAAGCAAGAATCAAAATGAACCCTGCTTCTGCCTTTGATACAAGTATATACCAGTGTCCATGCAGGGAATAACAAGATTAAAACCACAAAAAAAAAAGCTTACCAGTTCACGCCCGCAGATGGGGATCCAACAACGTTTATGCTAGTAACAAGAGGCTTAAAACACAACTGAAAAGTAACAGGATCCAACGACTCTTTCAACTTTTTGTTCGACCAGTGTGCAAAAAAGCGTGAACATGAACAAGATGAAAAGAAAAAAGAATTAAAAAGACAACTAAAAAACATAATAGTTACCATAATAGCCATGGACAAATCACACATAGTGTAAAAAAAACATGAACAATGCATGCATATCAATGTAATAGTTCAAGCAACCTTAAAAACACATCAATTAGGTTTTTTTCCATCAATTTCAAAAAACCCCAAATTTCCCCCAAAATCTAGGGTTACGATTTCAAAATATTTAAACTCATTCAAAGCAAGCAAACTTCTGACAACAACATCATACTAAAAACTATCAAAAATATATCAAAAAAATAAATAATCAGAACCTACAGGATATCTGCAGAACACAACATCCAAGAGTATAACATGCAAGACATGACAAGCTAAAGAACACAAAAACACCTTACCAGTTCATGTTACCAGTGCTTGAACTAACTTTCTTCAATCGGAAGCTACGATGATTCCATCAACTTTGGGTTGGCGTAGCTCAAGAAAGGCGTGCACATGAAGAAGATGAAAAAAGTTTCTACAAGTGGGGATAACTAAATTGATACATGTAAGTGAAAGTGGGCACTAATATAATATTTGACTTTTTCTTTATCTAGATCTGACTTCTTCATATTAATTGACCATTATACCCCTAAAAGTTCAGCTTAATTACGATTTTTAAATGAAAAAAGTAACGAAATGGTGGTTTATGATAATTTTTAAAAAGGTAAGGGTAGTCAGCAACACAATTTAATAAAAGATAATATAACCCGTAATTTCATATAAACCTATGGGTGGTTTGTAACATTATCCCGTTGTGAAATTTATCTCTAACAAGTTTTTTTTTTCTTAAATTAACCGAACAAGTTTACGCACACACACCCATTCTCTAATACGAGCTCCCAGAATTAAGCTTAATTCCGGACCAAAGACCATAGCCGTTTGATGCATGCCACCTACATCTGATGGATAAATAATTTTTTACTAATACTTTCACATGAAAACACTAAATGCTGATATATTCCTTAGCCTCTACACCTTAAATGTTAAAAGATATTTATATATTTTTTCTCTTTCTCTTTCTTCTCTCACTTTCTTTTTACAAAATTAGTCATTCCTCCTCTTCAACCAATCAATAAAGCCGGCCCCTTTCTTCTCTTTTTTTTTTCTCTCATCGGTAAAAAGCCTTCTACGGCGGGCATATGGCGGTTTAAGCCCGCCGTATAAAATGACGTCGTAAAAATTCATTTTACTTTTTACCGCGGGCTTAATGCCCGTCGTAAACATTCGTGGTCTGGTGGAATTTTTTTACCGTGGGCGGCCGGCCCGCAGTTAAAAGTATTTACCGCGGGCCCTTAGCCCGCCATAAAAAGTCCTAATTATTTGGAGCCCGCGGTAAAAAGTCTACCAGGTCATTAACCACAGTCGGTTGGCCCGCAGTAGAAAAGAGCTCTACTCTTGGGCAGCCTTTTGTAATTTTGATGAAATTCGGACCTGTAACCATATTTTCAATCTATTTTTGTCTAATTAATTTACAAAATTCATCATATGAAAACATGAACCAATAAAATGATATTCCAATAAAAAATAAGAGTACAACATAAAAGTATATTCACATACACATAAATTAATAAGTTATATATTCACATACAACATAAGAGTACCAAATTTATTTGCAATCTCAACAATAATTGAAGTCTAGAAGTATAAAATATGCAATCTCAAAGCCTTCACGTTGCTGTATTCAACACCTTGCTTCAGCCCAATGATCTTCTTGATACTTCTAATTTCACTGTTATTTATCACTTGATTGTTGCTGGCTTCTCTCACGTTCAGCAATTTACCTCTCAGGGGGAAAACACCGTACCGGTCCCAACCCACAACAGATAACCCGGCCATCTGTTATAAGCTTAGTACTGTTAGAACACTTTGAACTTGAAAATAGAAACCAAAGAAGTTACATTTCGGCTGAAATGGATAATGGACGACATGACAAGTCAAGAGAACTCACTGCAAGAGCCTTGGCTGAATCTCCTTCCGTCAAAATCAAGGTACACTGATTAGAGTTCTTCCCCCCAACAAAGTTAGCATCTTTCAGTTTGGCAATCATATGATTCATCACAATCACTGTAAATTTCTGGAAAGAAGCAAGCACCTGTTTCATCAATCCAAGCAATTGGTTGTTGTGAACCTGTTTTCAAGTCCAATCGCAACATATGCAAAAAATCAAGTACAAAGCGGCGACCATCTATGTCAGCCTCAACGGTTGCCTTCTTTACTTGAAGATCTTTCTTCACAAAAGCAATAATATCCTGAGGAAAATCAGTCCACTCACCATTCTCATAGTACATCAGACGTTGTGGAATCCCGTACTTTTCATGTAGTTTGAGTAATAACGGAGTAAGGATCTTCTAAAATGACATCCACTCACAACTTTTCTCTTATTTCCATCTAACTTCCTTCGCTTTCCAAGCTTTTGAGCTAAATTACTAGATGACAACAAAACAATCACTTAGAATGTTCTAGGAGCCTTAAACATCAGTTACTGTAAATGATTGCAGAGTACTCAAAATGTAATGCAACCAAGAAAATAAAATATTGGGCAAGAACATTCTAAGTGATTCAACCAACATGGAAGGAAAGACGAGAAGAAGAGTAATAGTGTAATACATTGAGAAATATAACCCTGCCCAGGCGCATAAGTGGTGCAAGACCCCATGCAGCAAAAGCAATAATGCCAGCTGCTGGGATCAATTGAAGTATAAGAGGGTTTCGACGGAAAGTATCATATGACCTGAAATGTCAAAATGAAAAATTTAGCTCTGGTTATGTATCAATGACATGCAAAAAATATATATATAAAGAAAATACCATAGGATGAAACAAGCATAAAGAATGAATAAGGTACATCCACTTGCAACCATTTATACAAATTTAACGTACAAAGCACACCACAGACACCCACAACAAATATGAAATTTATAAACATACTTGTTTACGTGTAACTCAACAAATTCAAATAAATTTGGAAATAAAAGTGCTCACTTTAGAATCCCCACAGAGCAGGGCTGGCAGTTTTGTTACTCTGAAGATGGGAGATGTGACGCATACAAGAAGTGGCAATTTCTATAACCAGGTGGTAAAACTGAATAAGTTCACCTTTATTTCTTTTGGTAAGTTCACCTTTATTTCTTTTGGTAAGAAACTGTAGAAATTGCGTTAAATCTAAAAAGAGATTGTTACAAGGTGAACAGAATAACCACTATGAAATCCCAAAAAAAAAAAAAAAACTACTACGAGAGGTTAACCATCCTATAGAAAGACAACAGAGAAACACACATCTTGATCCTCACTATAAACTAGCCCCTCTGTGGACAAAATGCACCTCTTATGCACCGCATAGGTTAAAGTAAGCTTAAGCTGATTGAAAAGGAACACCTCCCTTGAAATATATAACAATTGGTATATTATTAAATGAAAGGAAGAAATTTGTACTGACAATGGGTTCTAAGACACAAAACTGCTGCAAAGAGTTTAAAATTTCTAATTTATTGTACAATACCTCACAAAGTACTAAAAGTCAATAAGCACAAGCAGTAAATGTTATTTCAATTCTGGCTGGTTTACAGGTGATCAGGATTCATAATTACTGTACTTCCACTAGTGCCAATATGAAAAGAGAAAAATCAAAAAAGTTAAGGAAAAAAAAAAAAAAATATATATATATATATATATACACCTTGTCAAAACCACAGCAGCAGATTTTAGAACAGGAATCTCATTCCCTCCACCTGGTACTAACACAGATCGGCAAACAAAAACATTACACCTGGAAGATATGGGATTTATTGGCCCATATAAACCACTTAAAAGATGATGACTCCAAGCATCCTGTCGCTGAATATGCAACAAAAGTAAATTCCAGAAGCTTCAGATACCATTAGTTTATTATGCGGAAAGGCATGTCACAACATCATATGCCAGATAAAAGGCAAAAAACAAAATGAACTGCAGATATCTGACAACCAAACTTGAAAGTAAAATACAAGACATAGACTCGGACAATAAATTCCAATAACAGCAACTTGAATAACATGAAAGGTACACAAATAATAGCAACTAATAAAATGGAAAAAATTATTTGCTTCCATGGAAAAACATACCATAGCATGTGATGAAAGACTGAAGTGAACCATATGTAATCGGCCCTTTCCTGTTACACCCTTTTATAAAAAGGCGATAAGACAAAACTGAGATCAAAACCCGAAATAAATTCTTTATGCAATATTATGATATTTGAGAGCTAAAATTACATACACCACGACCACTGTAGCATCCAAGATTGTTATTAATTTTCAATTCTTGAGACAGCGGCATAGAACTGGCACGGCTCATCATTGCAAAAGATTCCTGCTACCACTAGCCGGACAATATCATAGAGCGCTTCAATCTCAACATTACTAGATGACAACAATCACTTAGAATGTTCTAGGAACCTTAAACATCAGTTACTGTAAATGATTGCCGAGTACTCAAAATGTAATGCAACCAAGAAAATAAAATATTGGGCAAGAATACCACAAACCTAGCGTTGCAGTTAGTATCCACGCTGTACATTTTCCTCTCCTTTTTTTACGATAATAACCAGATTCACAGAAGAAAAGCCACTTCGTTATTCATATACAGTCCTGAATAGCTCTGCTCCTAAACCATCCAAATAAAAATATACAAAACTATATTTACAACCCGAAAAAAATCACACTCACACGCACAAGTTCCTCTTTAAAAAAAATAAACAAATAAAAAAGAAAACATACTTAATTTAAGAGAATCACTTCAACCATCAATAATAATAGTTATTTCATATGTACTGACTAGATACTGAAACAAAATTATTTATGGCATGTAATAACAAAGTCAACTCATGTCTAAATTACATGTAAAACTTCATGTCCTAATTATCTCTTTTTCCTTTCCTCAAGCGAATTAGCCATGTGAAAAAATTCAAGTCAAATCGAATCAAATCAATTAATCAAATAATTTTCAGTAAAAGCACAAAGTTTCCTAATCAATAAATAATAATAATAAGAAGAAGAAATTCATCCTCCATAATTAACTATCCACCAACAAAATTTATTTAGAAAATTACACAAATCTTGAGACAATTACCCTAATCCAAGTCAATCATATAAAGATAAAATATTTGTAAATATCAACTCTAAAATTTCAAAGAGAAAATCCTCGTTAATCTTGGTCAAACAAATACTAAAAAATACAAGAAAGCTAAACAAAAATAATTAACTCCATAATTATTTCTATAATTACATTAAAATGCTAATTTTTGTCCACAACATAAAGATCCTCAAAATATCAAAACCTAAAAACTCACATCAGCAAAAAATCGAGCCCGATCTAGTAGATTAGTAAACAGTTACTTGCCTTTTTTCTTTGGAAGGAGCCTTACTAGCAAACCTAGCTGTTTGTACAGCAGCATAAGCCGAGATGGAAGGATGAGAGAGAAGCGCGGAGATGGGTGTAAAAAAACAGGAATTAAAAAACAGGAGATTTGTTCAAGGTGGGCGTCTTCAGTTTCGTAGGAGATAACGACCGAGCGTTCACCAAACCAGCGAGGAACGGTGCAGCGAGGAATGGCAAGTGTGGGACTAACGAGGTTGAAAGGCTGTGAGTGTAGGAGATTTGTTGCATAGATTTTCGTCGGTTTCAGGAAGCATAAGAGAGATTTCAGAGGTTGAAAGGCTTTGGGCGGGAAAAATTAGGGAAGGAAAATTAGGGATTTCAGAGGGAAAAGTTAGAGAGAAGCGGGAGAATAGGGGCAAAATAAAAAAAAAATTGATTATATTGCAGCCTTCTACTGCGGGCCTCCAAAACCGTAGTAAACTCCGTAATATCTACTGCGGGCTTTATGGCCTGCCATAGAATTCTAATTTTTATCGCGGCTTTAGAGGTCTGTGGTAAATAGGCGCAGCAAAAAGCCCATTATCTTGTAGTGAGTTATTTATAAGTATTAGTTGTTTTTTAATCACAAAGTTAAAATGATGTTGAGTTATTATGAAAATGATAAGCATCATCAATTGTATATTGAATAAAACAATGCTTGAACTTCATTTTCTTTTCCTTATTCCCTTTGTTCTATCAACTTGAGCAACATTTGCAGGTCCCTATAGAGACTACCATATTGTAGTTAACAGATCAAATATTATATTAGTAGAAAAGATAGATGTGGTTCATCAACTCTTATGCAGGAACCAAAATAATAAGAATCATAAGATCTATCAAGATTGCATCCATCTCAAATGGATTGAAGATGTTGTATCAGAGAACCATCAGTTAAGAAGTAGAAGAAGACTGGAAACATAGAAGTTCAAATATGATAGAGAAAGGTGAAACACAAAGAGAGAGAAATATGGAGAGAAAGGTGAAACATGAGAGAGAAGGGTGCCTAGTGATTCTCGTAGGGGAGAGAAAAAAAAATTAATTCAAAGGTTGAAGTGGAGGAAATCAACCTACTATAATAATTCGATATTGATAAAATTTGTAAATAATAATAGGATTTCTTAAAACATGACTTCCATTAAAGATATCGTTACTACATATGCTTATATATCATTTAATATAAGAAATGATTTAGGTATATAGCGTTTTTTTTAATAATAAAATTTGATTAAATGTATCTTTAGAAGTTTATCACGCTCTGAATTTTATAAGAATAAGTAACCTCACTTACAACAGGAAAAATAGAAAATTAAATCAGTTAATTAAAATAGAAATAGCAGTTTTGGAGATGAATTGGGCCTACCGCTGTTAAGCCCAATGCTGAAGCTACATTCATTGACGATCAATGATCACGCCAGGTGCAGACCAATTGTCCATTCAACCATCAAATCCTTTGGAAGGGTTTTAAAATCCAAATTCATTTCTTCATAATTTTGAACGGAAAACCCACATCACTGAAAATGATTCTAACCGAAATGAGACATGCTTTGAAGAAATTGAAATTCTCTTTTGACAAATTAGGTTGCAGCTTTGTAATTAGTTGGGCATTATTGATAATTTGATGTGATATAGGATTGGTACATATTGACAACTATGAAAAGGCTACAAATGACTTTATCTCAATAATTGATGTAAAGAATTTTCCTTGTAGTTAGGTGGGCATTTGTTTCTACATGACTTTGTTCAATTTTGTAGATCCGACTCATAAATCTCTTTCACTAAAACTTGCATCAATTACCATTACCTTAACTAATTAATCCTACTACTTTGAGTAACTAATCCTAATATGTATAGCTTTTTAACTACTTTTAATTTGTCTCAATTATGTTTATAAAAATCTAGGAGATAAGATGAACCACATTGATAGAGAATAATTGTCCACGAATTGACATTATTTAGCATATATCTCATTTAAACTATATAAATATATGCATCATAACTTTCTAATAAAAGTTATAGTTTGATAAACTCTATTTCTGTAAAATTTATTATAAATAAACTGAATTAAATAAACTAAAAGTAAGAACATTTGGTATTATCTTATTTAAACTATCAATGTCTTATTGACATAAAATGGAATGCATGAGTTTGAAATCCTTCAGAATGGTCAAATATAGCATGTAAGACTAATTATCACCTAAAAAATTCTTGCCAAAATGATTTGGGATGAATTCATATAATGGGTTGGCCATAACTATCATACCCCAATAAAAATAATATTTATTGAATAAATATGCTTTATATTATTAAAAAAAGTGATATTATACTCATAAAATGATTATTTGAAATGGAATACAATTAATATTCCAATCAAAATTCTCAGTGAAGTTTCAATATCATTGATCTAAAGTTGAAGTCCATATTAATCAACTCAATATTCCACCTTAAAAGTTATAACTTGAATTGATAGATCTGATACCAATTATGTATAATACAATCTTGGCACATTCTCTGTGATTTCTGAAGTTCTGACTTTGATTATGTCTAATTCTTTGTTATTCTTTGTCCTTGACTTGTTTTTAATATCTAGAAAATAGATCACTGGTAAAGCCTATCACCGGCACAGCTGGATAATATTTAAGCTGTGTTAACGGCTTCCAACCTTCAACTACCCTTTTAAAACATGTACACGTACACATATTTATGCAAAAAAATATTTCACTTTGAATACGACTCATTATTTACGTATATTTGTTGTAAACATTAAATTTATATCAGAATTGCTGAAAGTGTGTATTGCTTCAATAAGTTAAAGTTATGTAAAAAATTTGGGAATATGTCAGGAAATTGTTTTTAAGAATATTTAATATAAATATTTTATTAAAAGAGGTGGATGTAAATGAAATTAAAATGCGAAAGTTTGAAAATATAAATGAAAAATAATTATATATATACAAAAAAGAGAAGCAATGGGGGAGATCGGTTCAAACAACAGTGTGGCTGTGTGGGTGGTGGGGTGCTGTCGTGGAGACTGGAGAGAGCGTTAGCCTTGGCTTTTGAAGAAGCCAAAAGCAATCCTATCCTTTTTTTTTTTTTTTTAACTCGGTAATCGCTTTCACAACTATAGATTCAGGGGCCCCTTTTCACACTTTTGGGTTTAATTTTTTGTTTTGTCAAATCTTCTGGGGGTGTGTCTGCTCACGCAAATCTGTGTCTTTTTAAATAAACTAAATGATGGGGTTCTTGGTTGGTGAGCTAGAAACCAGCTGCCTTGTATTGACTTGCTTTAGATCATGGGGAGCTCGTTCTTCTGTCCTTGGATTCTATCAATCTCGTATCCCCTTTTTGGATTCTGGGTTCTTGTTTACGTGTCTTCATTTCAATAATCTACCTGTAAACCTTTCACTTACTTGCTGCTCAATCAATGCAATTCTAAAGTTAAACACAACAACACGTAACAGGTGAGTCATTTGTTTGTTGTATTTACATTCCTTTAAAAAAAAAAAATTCTTAATTTTCCATGATTTCTGGATTCTGGGTTTCTCTTAAAACTCCCTCAAATTGACAACTTGCAAAGACTAGAACCTGTAAGTGCATTGTTTTGTGAAAAAGGGTCTTGCTGCAAAAGAATGAATAATGGCTTTGCTTTGAGTTATGTCTGTCAGTTATGGCTACTTCTTGTTGTAATTAAAAAGAAACAGAAACAGAAACAGAAGCTACAACAAACGTTGGTTTTGAATTGTAACTCAACTGGCTATCTTGGTCTATTTGATTTCGTAATTGCTTTCTGGGATGAGACTTGGAGATTTGTTAGTGAATGTCGTGTTTAAATTTTCGTCTTGTAAGGTTTTCTCATATTTGTGATATTTACATTGCGCCGGTTGAACGTAGAAGAAGAGAATTTGGTGCAGTTTATGTAGTTATTCCAAATTTTGTAATTTTGTGTCAGATGCTGAAAGATGGTATCTTTTTTCGGGTAATGTTTTCAACGGTTTTGATTTCTTGTGTTGCTTTAATCATATCATTCAGTTGGGAATGTGCAGTGTGGCAAGTGGTCTTGGGAGGCCATGAAGTGTTTCTACTTCTACAACGGAGATAAAAATGATGAACCAAAGACTACGAAATCTATTTCGGTCCGCTCCTCCACTTCCAGTACATCTTTGTCAACTGATCGTGACATGAGGAGATCTGGATCTGAGTTCAATTCTCAGAATGTCTCTGATCTCAGCACAGCATCCTCCACAAGGAACTCATTTGCTGTTTTGTCTCAAAGACAAAGCAATTTGAGAGTTTTCACTTTCTCAGAGTTGAAGGCTGCCACGAAGAATTTCAGCCGGTCCCTCATGATTGGTGAAGGTGGATTTGGTGGTGTTTATAAGGGTGTGATCCGAAGCACAGAAGATCCACGTAAAAAAATAGATATTGCTGTTAAACAACTAAGTAGAAGAGGCTTGCAGGCACACTTTTCCCTCTCATCTTTTCTTTTCTGACAATTTCTATCAATAAGAGTTTTGGCATGTTTGCATTCATCTAATTTCTTAGCAAAATATATCATGATTTGGAGGCATTTGGTTGGAAAATGTTAGATCCAGATATCAGGCAAACTCTCTTTTTGCTGGTGAAGTTAAGAATTTAATTGGGTGCTGATATTCTAAGATTGTCGGATCCATGCTGTTTGAAATTCGATTAATAATCAGCTACTTGTGATACATGGACTTTATTTCATGTCAATACTTTAGATTCTTGGAATTTGCATGTAGCTTTTGATCCACCTCCAGATTGTTTTTGCATATTCTATGGACATACGGTCTACTTTTCTACTTCCTTTTTTTCTTCATTGATAAAAGTTGTATGTCTACCTTGTTTACACTGGAGAGAGAGCTTATTTTTCATTCTTTACATGAACTGCCATGAAACTAAGAAAAGAAAAGTAAAGCAAGTCAGAAACCAGCAATTTATTACAGCTAAATTAGATTAGTAAATATTATGTGATGAACTTTAAACAACTTGAGAGGGTTGTGCTTCCTAATATATGGTAAAAAATGACACTTAAGAAGATCTATCATGTCAAATTGGATGCATCTTATTGCTGGCTTCCAAGACATTGCTCTTGAAAAGTTACTTGAAGTTCATGAGACCTGTTTCTGGTTTCTTCTGAATTGATACTTTAAAAAGGTGACATCAGAGTTGGGTGGGTTTTTTTTTTTTTTTTTAAGATATTCAAATGTTGCCCCTACCTATTCTTTGCAGGGGCACAAGGAATGGGTGACAGAAGTAAATGTTTTAGGGGTAGTTGAACATCAAAATCTTGTCAAACTGGTGGGCTACTGTGCGGAGGATGATGAAAGAGGAATTCAGAGGCTGCTGATATATGAATATATGCCCAACAGAAGTGTGCAAGATCACTTGTCAACTCGATTTCAGACTACTCTTCCATGGGCCACGAGACTGAAGATTGCCCAGGATGCTGCAAGAGGCTTAGCATACCTCCATGAAGGAATGGAGTTTCAGGTAAAGTACACGTCTGTGAATTTGTTACTCATCTAATCGTGTTTTTTTGGGATGCTAATATAAGATTTGCTAAGTTTTGATGCCATTAAGAACCATGTTCAGGCATGGGCTTGATCTAATCTCTGATCACAGACTATATCAAGTGTCTAACTTCACGTATATGACTTTTTTTTTCTTCAAAAATTATTGGCACAGATTATCTTTAGAGATTTCAAGTCCTCAAACATACTTCTGGATGAGCATTGGAACGCAAAGTTATCAGACTTTGGGTTGGCTAGGCTGGGACCTTCAGATGGATTAAGTCATGTCTCAACTGCGGTATGTTATTTATACTCAGGATGATGCTCCTTCCTTAATCATGCAAACCATATTTTATTTGGGGTTGACAGGTGAATCAATTGGCTTTGCTCTTCTATTTATGTCTTTGTCAAGAATGCAAATTCTAAATCGTAAGATAAAAATTAAATCTGTGGTAAACTTTATTCTTTAATGTTTTAGAACATCAAGTTGATAGAAAATTTTTATTGAAACCATGTGGCTTGTTTCTAGGACATATAATGAGTGGATTCAAAATGGATTGCATGGTGTTTTATATATGGAACTTGTTTGGTCATTTTAATCTTAATAATTAAGTCTTTCTAGTTTTCTATGCTTTTTTGAAAAAGGCTTATATGTTCTTTAGATATTAAGACCAGTTTGTAGAAATTAAGGAACCAATATAACTGATTTTCACACAGGTCGTAGGAACTATTGGATATGCAGCTCCTGAATACGTTCAAACCGGTCGTCTCACGTCTAAAAGTGATGTATGGAGTTATGGAGTTTTCCTTTATGAGCTCATCACTGGTAGGCGCCCTTTGGATAGGAATCGCCCCAAGAACGAGCAAAAGCTTTTGGAATGGGTCAGGCCACACCTCACTGATTCAAAAAAGTTCTCATTGATTTTAGACCCAAGGCTCGAAGGGAAATATTCTCTCAAGTCTGCTCAAAAGCTTGCTGCTATAGCCAACCGGTGCTTGGCACGACAGGCCAAGTCACGGCCCAAAATGAGTGAAGTCCTGGAGCTGGTGAACCGAATTGTGGAGGCAACTGAAACTGGAGCCCCCTTAACACCCGTGAAGATCTCGACTTCAGAAGATACTAATGAAAAATCAAAAAGAGAACGTCTAAAAAGAAGGTTTATGGATCTAATTATGGGAGAGAAAGGATGCTTATTTTGGCGACAGTGGAGACCTAAGCTCGTGAAAACATGCTGAAAGTGGAGTAGCTAGTAACCGGAGCCACATAAACGTAGCTCCTGTAAACTGTTTTTATTAGGTTCATATAACAGAGCTGCTTCTTCTGGTGAATGTGTAAATTACTTTGTGCTTCATGGATTATGGAACACGATTGTGAAGGTTTTCATCAAAAGCAAATGAGTGCAGTGCATATATAGGCTTTGCTTGACTTGACAAGTTTTTAAATGTTTCTTTACTTGACCCCTATGTATTGCTTAGAGGTTTTGCAGATTGATGACTTGTCTAATTTTTTTTAACTTCTGTTTCTTGTTCCCTTTAACAAGGTGGTCACGAAAATTAACGTTATACAACTTGAAGTCCAAAATATCTAAAAAATTACAAAAAACTCTCAAATTCATTTTCCATCTCTAGACCAACTTTTTCAGGATTGATTGAATCAGCAAGTTAATGTGCAATGGACAAGAGACCATTTACATGATTGAATAGAACAGTTCTTCCACTTTAATAGGCAAAAGTGCTCGAGTTAGTTTGACAATTAAAGCACTGATGGCGGCAAGTGGCTTATCCTGTTTACATGATCAAAATTGAATTTCACCTCCATTATTGAGTTATATAATTAATTATTTGACTGCAAAATTTTCAAAATATGCTTATTACAATTTGTGAAAGTGTTGATTTGGTTACCTGGCATCTCTATCTGGAGAAGAACTATAACATATGATAATATATTATATCAGAGGACTGCGGACATTACTACAATATCGATTCAACAATTTGAGAAACATTATATATAATAGTTAACATAAATTAAAATTACATTACTTAGACGGAAAGTAAAATATAATATATCCGGTGATTTGTTTCATAAAACCAGGAATATACCTTTCTTTTCGGATTTTAGTAAATTTTTAAAAAACTTAAGGAAATCCATTATTATTCTTAAAAGAAATTTATGACAATTATCTTAAAAAAAATTTCAATATATGTTTAAATACTGATTATACTATACTCTAATCAGATTTCTGGGAATACCAAAGAAAATTTTAATAATCTTATAAATAGTTTAATATTATTTGAAAAATAATATTTAATCAAAAGTGGAACAGTTGTTTCCCCCCATTAATCCCAAGGCATATTTGAGAATAATGAAATCTTAAACCGCTAACCTCGTACTAACTGCAACCGACCCACTAGCCCCAAAAATCGTTACAAGACAAATGTCACAGTAAGAAGTAAGCCACGTAAGAGTCGACTTCACACGACACGCGTGGTATATCCATCCGCCTCGCCAGACAGAATTTCAAGAAAAGACGCCTAAATCGACGGCAAATTCACCCCCAACTTGCTCGACCTTTAGCTCCCTCTATCACAACCTAAACTAACTTTTCTTCCTTCTTGGCCCGCACAATTTGCTTTCCAAACTCGCAGGTACATTCTTCTTTCAGAGAATTAATTTTTTTAATATTTTAATTTAAAGTATTGTAATTTTGATTGATTTTCAACTTTTTAGGCTAGGATTTGTAATTTGGGGATTAGGGGTTTTGTTGAGAATAATTTATAGTTATTCTTGCTTGCAGTTGTTGAAATTTTTTTATGGGGGAAGAGGAAGTACATGAATTAGGGGATTGATAGGGTTGTCACATAGAGAGTTGAGGAGCAAGATGGCGGATCCTGATGTTGTTCGCTGGGGTCTTCATCTTTTAGATGTTTGTACTCTTTCTAATGCTGGTTCACAAAGCACTGTTACAAGGTATGACAGAGATTTGAGCCAAGTTGGGTATGTCAGAGAAGGTTATTGTCGAGGAGAACAGGCCAATGTTGAGAGTGATGAGGTCATTGCACATGCCTATCAAGAAGAACTTTCACGAGTTGCTGCTGCTGAAGCATCTGGGTCTGTCAATCCTTCTCAAGAATCGATTCTTGCGCAGGATTGGTGTGGTCCTTCTGGGAGATACTGTAGTTCTGGTAGTGGGACATTCTTCAGAATTTGATTAATTTATTATGCTGTTCTGTCATTATTTTCGGATTTATGCGATACTGCCGATTATTGTGTTTAGGGTGTGAGACTGATGAGGAAGCAGCAAACTGTTCTGGCAGAAACGGTGAAGAGACAGATGATTCTAGTAAACCGGTGGAGATAGATGACGTGATTCGGGAGGTGAAGGTGGAGACAGATGATGATGAGAGCCGTGGGGAAGACCTAGCTCATTTGTTAGACATGGCAAACGAATCTTCTATTCTTGATGGTGAAGTGGGCAAAAGATTGAATCAGATGGTCCCTGTTCCTGTGAGTGTTGTTTGTATGTTGTGCATTATCTCTTGTATTTTATGCTTGGAATCATATTCTCTCAACATGTTGCTGAAATTTTTTTTGATTGTTTTATTTTGATTTTCGCACTCTGGTAGATACTTCTCGTTTAGGTATTGCAACATACTTGCCTGTGGTCATTAGGTTAATATTTGGTGATTTTTGTTACGTTTGCAAAAGAAAATATTACCAATATTTGGTCTTGGGCACATGAATATTTAGACAATTTTGAGCCATTTTCCATTGGATTTTATTTGGAGCTCTGGTCGTTCCACCTTATGAATTATTCTTGTGGTAGTTTTGACGCTTTTGGAAGTTCATAGTCATTTATTTATTGTTATTGGTCTTTCATTCTCATTTTTGCTGGAGGAATTAGTGCTTTGGGTTTGGGGCTTTCTTACTCTATCTCTCTCTCATAAAATTTTTTTCAGAAAAAGGTAAAATTGTTTTATTGAAATTGATATTCTTCTTTTCCCCATTTGTTTTATCTAGCACGTTCCCAAGATTAATGGAGAAATACCTACTGCTGATGAAGAGATATCAGATCATCAAAGACTCCTAGACAGGTATTGGATCTATGTTTTCCCTAATAATTAGATATCATCTCACACTGCATTTTAGTTATTGGTTTATAACATTCTTATGCAGTTTATTTCTTTATTAGAACTATACAAAACAAACAAACTTAGTAAATTCGAAGGCTTTTCAAGTTAGTGTTGTTAAAGTAGTCATACCGTTTGATGTATTAGTGGAGACGTGGGCAATTCAAATATATAAATTCAAATATATAGCAACATTACAATTAGGGAACTCGAGATATAGGCATAGAGCATGTAGCATCAATTAATGGCAATCATCACATCTCAATAGGAGGGGCTTAGAGTCCTAAATTCATTAAATGTAAGATTTAAATAGGGCTACTTTAAGGTTGGACCTCTTCTTTATCAGCTTAAGATTTGGTTTTAATTTCTTAATGCTAAAGACACATGGCATATTGATTTACTATGCAGTGTATGTTTATACAATTTATTAGACAAAAATACTAAAGACACAAAATTAGTTAAAAATTTTTCTTTTTAATCCAAGATCTTCGTTTTATTTCTGCTTCATGCATGCATTTCCTATGCATTATGTTCTTGCTATTTGTAGATGTAAGAGTTTGGCCTTTCATTTCCGAAAATTTTGTTGTAAGCTGGTTTGACCTGGACGTTTCTTTTATCTTTTCAGGTTGCAGTTATATGATCTGGTAGAAAATAAGGTGCAAGGAGATGGCAACTGTCAGGTTGGTTCTTTTAGGATTGGTAAATATTTAGTTATAATACTGTGATTTTTTTTTTTTTTGGGTTTTTGAGTAATATGGAAGAATTACCTCTGAGACTTAATTGATTTTAGGAGTCAGGATTTGCCTAATTTATATTGTAATCTAATATCATGCCTTCACCCATTATCTTCCTGTGGTCGGACTTTCTCATTTGCATTCTGCACTGTATTCTTGATGGTTGTCAACTGTTATCATAGTTAAGGTTTTTCTAAATGTAAAAGAGGCTTTAAATAGTTTATCATGTATATGATAATGTCTTTGTTTAACACAGTTAATGAACATACAGGCAAGTCATGTATTTGTGGCCAGATTTACCGAAATGTGATTTGCCTTTATTTTCTGGCATCTGAAATTTTTAGGGTTATGGGAGTTCGACAAGTAACAGAAAGTTAAAAGATGCTCATACTTGAAATGCTTTGTATAATAGGTTTATACGGTCCTCTCTTTTGGTACCATGATTGTCTACATTAGTGGAAAATATGCACAAGTAATAATAACACGTAAGTGCACGAAGCCAAACAACAGCAACTAAAAATTGTTGGATCAAGTATATCATTTTAATGTTTCATTTATGTCTATTGCTAGCCATTAAATCTAAAGTAACTTGAGATTTCTTACTAGGTTCCTATTTTTCTCAGTTTCGTTCATTATCAGATCAACTCTATCGTTCTCCTGAACACCACAAGTTTGTGAGGGAGCAAATTATCAGTCAGGTCAGTTTAGTATCTGGTTTAGGGTATGATTTCTTCTTGATGCTGTCATTGCACATGTTGCTTAAGCTAATGTTGATATTCTTTCCTATCTTGCTAAATGTTGGTGTTATCAGCTTAAGTCTCAGCCGCAAATTTATGAGAGTTATGTTCCGATGGGTTATGGTGACTACTTGAAGAAAATGAGCAAGTAATTTACTTTTGCCAATTTTTTTTTCTACCTTAAAGGCTTTACTAAATAGTCTTGTGCTTATACATTCTATGATGATGAAATAGGAACGGTGAATGGGGTGATCATGTCACATTACAGGCTGCTGCAGATTGGGTATGATTGACTACCGGATCTTTCTTCTCTCTATGCTTCTTTTAAAATCTGAAATATTTTAGGAGTTTGAATTATTCTTGTTTATAAGATCCTTTGTTAATCATGGTTCATGTGTTGCCTTTAGTTTTATTTGTGATTGGAGAATTATGGAACTTACCTATATTGACTGTGGTGAGAAGTTTGTTTTAAAGTAATCTCTCAAAGAAGTTTGGCTTTAGTGTTTGATTTATAGCTATATGGAAGAACTTCTTGTTGATGTTGATGTTTTTATAGTTCATTGTATTTAAAGCCTGCGTTCGTAAGTACTCAAATTGTATCATTAAAACCTTTAACTTGAAGTTGAGAATTCATGAGACAATTGTAAGTCTAGCAACTTGTTGTTCGTTGCCCACTCATGAGTATCATCAAAATCAGTTATACACTGTCAAAGATTATTATCTTGATAAATTTCTACTGTATAATTGCAGTATGGTGTCAAGATATTTGTGCTAACTTCGTTTAAGGATACATGCTATATTGAGATCATTCCGCGTGAACTAAGATCTAAACGAGGTAAGAATTTTAAAAGCTGTTGTTTCTGAAGTATTTTTCTTTCCTTATTATCCAAGATGCTGGTGCAACTTGTATAACAAGTGCGACTGACCATTGATTAAACCTTTGAAAGTACACTATGCTAGTAGAAATTGATCTTTTGTGCTCGATGGTATGCTAGTTGACAAATTTAGGTTTTAGCCCAACAGCATGGATGTGATATGACCTCTAGTCATCCACTTTATTACATTGGATCAAGTGTTTACAATCGTAGTTCAGCTTTTCATTTCCTAGCATTATGTCTAAAAATACCAAGTAGGAATCTTACAATTTGTGTTTTTGCAGTTATCTTCTTGAGTTTTTGGGCTGAAGTGCACTACAATTCAATATATCCAGAAGGAGGTAAGCATAGTACATTAAAATATCTGGTATTATTAATCTACCTAGAGCCTTCAACTTCTGTTTCTCCACCTCAGATTTTCAATATGACTCATATTTCTATGCTAGTGGTACTCATAAAATATTCAACTATAAAACTGCACTATTCCTGTGACACTAATGATCTGCTTTGGTGTTAAAGTTCTATATTAACTCTTAATGTAATATCTCATATTCCAATTTTCTGTAGAAATTTAAGAGTAAGAAACTTGTGTACTTTTACTTGAAACCACTTGTTTCCTCATGTCATGTTTTTGAGTAATGTTTTCAGTTGATGAACTCTTTTTTCTCAATTCCCTGTTGACAGACATTCATAGTTGTCATAGCGAATTTTACTAATAAGTTGTGCATCATATCCCATTATTTTTTCCTGTATTTTACACTCAGAACTACCACAGTTGGAAAATAAGAAGAAGAAGAAGTGGTGGGGGGTGTTTTGAAGCTAGAATGGATTGTGATGGTTGTGTCATAGGTTTATTTCTGAAATACACGTGTGGCTCTGTCATGGCTTCCAGCTTTCGGCGTTTGGTTATGCGATTTGGTGTATATTAAGAGAATACTTTCGGCGCTGGCTCTGATTCTTGCTGCGACTGCTTCACCTTGCTTTCACTTCTTTTGTACATATCATTTTCTTTGATTCGGTTCTGATTCATTCTATTTTGTATATTATTTTCAGCATTTTATCGATTAAAGAGTAGCGAGTAGCTTTATTTTATTTTATTGATTCATTTCTAGCTTTTTTCTGATTGTAAATAGACCTACAGGCATTTCTTATAGATTTTTCGAACTTTTTATATAATATGCCATGATAGATAGTTGTCATCAATGTTCTCATTATAAAAATTAAGCATTTGTTTATATATTCATGATGCTTCCTCATTAATATCAATCAATCCTAAGGCAACTTCTCAAATGAGCGAGTGCAGGGAGATCAAAATACCGAAGGTAAACTGAAGGGAATTATGGCTCTGCAAGTGGGCAGACTACTGAAAGATAATATGTGAAAAAATTGATGTCAGAAAGGTGAATCTATATTTCATTCGTTCCCACTTTCTTTTGATTTTAACTAATTAGATTCAGCGATATGAACGGTTAAGAACTTGAGCAAACGTAATCATTAGAAAAAATGCATTGACATACATAGAATTAGATTAATCATTTCCTGAAAATTAAGGTGATTAGCCTGGAACCTTGCAACTGGCAAAGAAATGAACACAGGTTTTATGGATTTTATTTTCCAAATATTTAATTATTAGAAATCTAAAACTAAAGAAAATAGACAAAAATAGGGAGGCCGCTTTTTCAGTTCAGGGTGAGACGGTGTCGCATACTAAAAATTGAGCTTCAATATGCTCTAATGCGCTCGCTCCTCATAATTCGGTCCTAAGATGACTCAGTGCCTATTAATTTTAATCTCTCAAAGAAAGAACCCTAGCCCATGTTATTCGAAAATCCCAACTTCAAAACCCTGAAAACCCTACTCGTGAATGTCAAAGATCCGATCTTTAAAACCCTTTCAATACAATTTCAAGTGAAGCCACCACCTTTCGTATTCGCTCGAAAGCATAGCTATGTAAATGTCTACATGAAATGGAAGCAAGACTTCTACTTTGACTCAATTGAGCACATCCACAAGTCCTCACAGTTAAAACCGATAATTGCTTTGAAGAATATTATCACTCAGGAGCCCACTGGTTCTATTCCGATCTCTGCTGTTTCAAAGAGGGGACTCGAGTTTGATATACATATTAAAGTTGCCAGGTTTTTGAGACAATACCCATCATTCTTTGAAGAGTTCGCTGGGCCTTTGCATAATTTGCCTTGGTTTAGGTTGACCCAAGAGGCTGTTGAGATTGATCGAGATGAGAGGAAGGTGTATGAAGAATGTCGAGAGGATTTGAGAGAGAGGCTGAAGAGGTTTGTTTTGATGAGTAAAGATAAAATTTTGCCTTTGAAGATTGTTAAAGGGATGGAATGGTATTTGGGGTTGCCCAGCGACTTCTTGTTGCACCCAGATGTGAACCTCGATGGGTCCTTTAGGTTTGTTGAAATGGAAGATGGGCTGAAGGGATTGGCGGTTGAGTGCGAGGGAAACAGAGTGATTTCTGTGCTGCAAAGAAATGCGATGAAGAGAGGAGCGTATTTTGGAGAACCAATGGAGGCTATTGAGTTTCCTCTTTTTCCTTCAAAGGGTTTGAGGCTGAGGACAAAGATTGAGGATTGGTTAAATGAGTTTCAAAAGGTTCCTTATGTATCACCGTATGAGGATTATTCACACTTGGATCCTACTAGTGATGTAGCTGAGAAAAGAGTTGTGGGGTTTCTTCATGAGTTGCTTAGTCTCTTTGTTGAGCATTCTGCTGAAAGGAAGAAGCTTTTGTGTCTTAAAAAATATTTTGGGTTGCCACAAAAGGTGCACAGGGCGTTTGAGAGGCATCCACATATATTTTATTTGTCTTTTAGGAACAAAACTTGTACTGCTATTCTTAAAGAGGCTTTCCGTGATAAGTCTGCAATAGGGGAGCATCCGTTGTCAAAGGTGAGGAAAAATTATATCAAGTTGATGAGGAAGTCAGATGTGTTATTGAAGAATAGGAGGTTGAATAATCGGTTTGGTGATCAAGGGAATCTGGAGAAAGATTTGGATTTGAATTGTGAGGATGAACACAGAGGACATATTACAGATTGTTCGGTGTAAATGTTTTTTTTTTTCCTTTGTAGTGAAGCTTTGCATTATACGGCCGATAGAAATGTGACAAATGTTGTCAAGCAGACTAATTATTAAGCATTGAGAAGCTTTGCCTTAGGTGATGCTGCGAAGCAGTCTTTGGTCCAAGACCAAGAGGTACGTTTAAAATATAGTGTTGAATAACTTATTAGCTGCAATAGGAATGTTCTGCAATCAAGCTTATTCTGTCATTTTAGAATTACAAAAATGAAACTAAACCTGTCAGTTTAAGTTAGGCATACTTTTTTTTTTTCCCATATAATATTTGGTATACGCATTTGATGCTTCTTACCGCTTTGACCTCAAATTTTTTTTTTTTTTTCTTCTGCAAGTGTTACTATCAGTAGCATCTTGTTGCCTTCTATGCAAAGTGGTCTGCCAACTGTTTGTTTGAATGAACATAAGTATAATTTTTTGAAAATGCGTACTTATTTCGAATGAACAGTAGCAATTTCAGCCTGCTAACTTTCATTAAAAATTAACCAAAATTCATTTTAAAGCCAAATCAAGTTAGATTAGTTGCAAATCACTTGACGTGTCTAGTTTTTAAATTGAGAGAGATTTCCAAAATCTTATATTAATAGGTGTAGTTTTTCATGTGAACATAGTGTAGTCTTCAAGCCCCCAAGCTCACCATCAACTCAACTTCGCCAGGTTACAATCATACCATGAACACACGACATAATCATCAATTTGTCAATAAAATAAGATGCATAATCATTTCAATAGCATATGAAACAACTCACATACGGTTATTAACAAATTGCATCAAGAAAACATTAAGTATTTTTTCAAATGAAAGTAAGGTCAAAGTCTTCTGATCCAAGTCTCTATAGTTCGTCAAAGTATAACTGAAGCCCAATAAGGTATGACTATGAGATTAGTGAAGCTCATAGTTTTATTAGTGAGGTTTGGACTCAAGTCATACTTTCTTAGGATTAGGTTATAACTTGATGAGTTAAAGCCATAGGCTTAGATTAGAAGGCTTGAGATAAAATTGTTAAGCCATATAAGTTAGGCCCATGTGTTAATATAAGCGAATAAAGCGTATGGTAAGACTTGGGCTAGAAAATCTCTCAATTTTAGAAAAGTATAGAGGCTATGGGAAGGAGTGAAAAGAGGAGAAGATGAAGGAAGAGGGTAAGGAAACGAAGGAAAAAGAAAAAGGTAAGACCTTCTGGTGCAAGAAACACACTAGTGAAAATAGATTGTTATATTCATCTTTATACATTCATACATGCATAATGTATGACTTTTGAAAAACTGGTATATGAAATCGCTAGATTCTTTATAAGAAACAAAATCATCTACTGACTCACCATATAATCTTATCTTAGTTTCGATTGACCATCGGATATCAGCAGACATATTTATGACCATTAGCAGCCTTTATCTTTCGAACCGTGCTTGGTAAATCTTAAGTAGGATATTTTAAGGGAGAGAAGGGAAGCGTTTGTGAAGGTGTGAAAGAATAACATCCATGAACTATATATCGTTGGAAAGCTCTGAAAGTCTAGTTTCTAGATAATTTTATTGTTTGTGAATATGAGTTATGTACTGAAAGTTATGATCAAAATAGTGCAAGTAGTGCATGACAGTAATTCTGCAAGATTTTTCCACAACTTTCACCAATAGTCCAAAAGTCCAAGCCTTCTTTCAAGAGTCCAAGCTACTCTTCAAAAGTCTCGGCCATGTTTCAAGAAGCCCAAGCCTTCTTCCAAGAGCCCAAGCCTATAGAAGTTTAGTGGGCGTAGTAGTTGGGAATCAATCCTAGCCGTTGGTGTTGATTTGAACCTCACCATCCATTTTAACTTAGGATTTCTATGTAAAGGGCTTGAGTTCTTCTCTATTGGATCACATTCTCTTGTCTTGTATTATCTTGTATTCTCTCTAAAGTTTGTGAACATGGTTTGTCATTTAGGCTAGAGTTTTTGGCAATGCTAGAGATGAGCTTTTATGTGTAGTAAATCTATTTCCCCACTTTAATTCTTCTTCAAGTATTAACATATCTTTTGATTGATTGTTTGAGATGTGAAACTTTTAATTAAGTTAATTTTTGAACCAAAGTGGGGATTAGATTTATAAAGCATATTAGTGCAATTGATACACAAATGTATTTGATATGAATAAACTCTTTACAATCAAGAATCATGAACAATGTTCGTCCTTATAGGTTATCTAAGATCGATAATATATCACTTGACAGTATTACAATAAAAGATCAACTTCTAAAACTACTAGTAACAATTATAATTCAATAAAAATTACATAAAGAAATCATGACTGAATTTATATGTAATTGAAAATTAAAATTTTTGGATTTCAAATTTCAAAAGATGATAAAAAGTTTAAAACATACAAACTTACAACTTTGTAGCTCTTGAAGATGAATCAAAGTGGAGAAATAGATTTACAATACGTAAAAGCTCATCTTTAGCTTTGTCAAAAACTCTAGCCTAACTTGCATGTCATTTTCATAAATTTTAGGAGAATTCAAGAAACTATAAGATACAAGACAAGACAAGCCTAGCCTAAGGACTTGCCAAGGCCAACCCTATTGGAGAAGAATTCAGATCTCAATTTATAGAAATCGTAACCCAAAATGGATGGCTAGGATCAAATTTTCAACTATCAAAGCTAAAGTCCAAGATTGATTTTCCAACTACTACTCTAACAAACTTTTATGGGCATGGGCTCTTAATAAAAGGCTTAGACTTCTTCATAAAGGGTTTGGGCTCTTGGAAGAAGGCTTGGACCCTTGGTATAAACCTTAGACTCTTGATATAAGTTGTGGTAAAATCTTGTAGAATTACAGCCCTGCGCTTTTTGCACTAATTTGATCATAACTTTTATTATAAAACTTGGATTCATGACTCTTAAAATTTTTCAGAAACTAAACTTGCAAAGCTTTCCAAAAATATGTGGTTCATAATCTAGTTCATTGTAGAATTGTATAGTTTAGTCTGAGAAGCTGACTGTCCACTAAAGGTGGAAACTGATTGGTTTTGCTCCATTTTTAGTAAAAACTCTTGTAAACCTCCTACAAACATCAAAACAATATAAAAATATAAAAATATCAAGGAAAATAGCTAAGAAGAATAGAAAAATTGACATAAAATATCGTGCAACTAAGCATTTATCAAGACGGCTCAACAAGATATCAAATTTGATCTAGCTAGTTGTCATCATTCAGGGGGAGTTCTCATCAAGGGGAGCAGATTCTGGACAAATGTGCACTGTACTCTTTTTTTCCTTGATCAGGTTTTGTCTCACTGGTTTTTCCTGATAAGATTTTTAACGAGACAGTTTAAGTATGTCCAACACTATTTTCAGTTCATCACATAATTGTATTTCTTTTCCTTAGTAAAGTCAAATATAGTTATCTGAAAGTGGTGGATCTCCAAGTGGAATGTTGCATATAAGGGGACTATCACTACCCTGGACACATCAATCTTAATGCAACCTGCCTAAGTGGATTTTAATTGCCACTTCAATTTAGCTTGCAATATGTGGCATGAACGTGGCAATAGATGGCGTCTAATGCTTCCTTCTCAGAAATTTTAGTTTTTTTGTTGTTAAAATATGATTGGAGAGGCCAGTTAAAATTTGCTTATAAATACCACTCATTTCCTTTTTGAACTGACATGGATGATTAGAAAAACAATTGAAATCACGTGAAATAATTAACTAGATAAAGCAAAACAAAATGTAAGAGTGAAAATGACAGAAAGCAAAGTGTGAGGGAGCGATAAAAGAGAGAGAGATTCAATTGCTTTCCTATTCATTTGTGTAAGTTTACGAAAGAAAGGGGTGATATTTATAAGTAAATTTCAACTAGTTCCTCCAATCATATTTCAACAATAAAAGAACCCAAATGTCATGAGAAGGAATGCATTAGACACCACCTATTGTCACGTTCATGCCAAATGTTGCTAGCTAACTTCGAGGGGCAACTTGAAATCCACTTAAGCAGATTGCATGAATATTGATGTGTCCAAGGTGGTGGACTTTAGTAGTCTTTAATATTGGTTAATGGATAATGGATTTGAATGAATGATATGAATTTGTTAGTGCTTGTGACTGATTGTTAGGATAAATTTTCCCATTGGGCGATGTTAGCCCACCCCTCCCACCAAAGGTGAACATGATGAAGTTCAAAGTGTCTGTGTCCCAAAACTTTCTTAGAGATTTGCATGGTAGTACATTATGATGTTATCTTGTGATGCATTTTGGGTTTTTTGTCTAGATTTTAAAGGCTCTTTTACTAACATTAGTGTTCATGAAGTATAATAAAACTTTGCATAATGTTACTTGTATTTGTACATATTCTTGGTTGATGTGTTAGTCTATGGTTAATGTTGTATATAAACTTGAGAGTTTATGGATGTAGATGTTGGATATTCAAAAAAAAAAAAAAAAAGTTTTAGCACCATTTCATTTCATATTTAGTGACCTAGATCACAATATATTAAGGTTCCCAAAATTAGATATTCATTGGAGACAGATTTTCTTATGTTGCAACTGGGATTTTATTTTTGTTTTTATTTGATTTATTTATTTTGCTGAAAACAGGTTTCTGCTTTTATAGATCATTAATTAAGAAGGAAATACTCGTACATTTTTAGAATGCAAAGGCCAGGGCTCAAAATTTCTCGACATTTAATGGTTGTATGACATAGAAAGGTCCACTCAATCTGACCATTTGTCGAAGATCTTACTGATGATGATATGATTAAACTTGATGTGAACTAACTGAAGTTATTTTATTGGAAAATAAACCGATAATTCGAAGCCCCAAATATCAATTAGAGAATACCCTTTTTAAGGGGTTGCTTTCATTGACACTGTAGGAGCTCTAGTTATATCGTGGTTTAGAAAAGGAGAAAATCATCAGAGTCGTAGCATTTTTATATCATCCTTCTAACTAGAGACACTTATACATAGTTTCACGCAGCCAATCTGAATTTTTTTCCCCTTTTCCTTTTAGATTTTGTCGTAAACTATAGTTGTATAACAGTGCAAAATATTTTATTGATAGAAGAACTTGAAAATTAGTACATTCAGTTAGTGATATATAATAAACTCCCTCTCTCAAAATACTAATATGGCTGAGCTAGCAAATACAGTCCGAATGCTCCGGATTCATCCGTCTTAAGCTATTAAGGAGATACTAGGCATCCCCCACTGATCATGACAGATGGTTACAAATCTTGGTTGGAGGAATATCCAACCATCACGAATTCAAATGATTAAGGTAAAGTTAACAAACTTATCAGCCACTTGGTTACGCTTCCGTAGATAGGACAGCAATGAAATCTCATGCTTTCAAGTTTCTGATAGCAGTTCGAGGATTGAAAGAAGGATTATGAAGAGAAAAATTAGCAGCTGCTGAGTTTTTATCTAACCACATAATTTCCCAATCTTCATAAAAGCAATTTCCAGTGGAAGAATGATGGCCATCATTTCAGCAGAAAACATGAGATACAATGGCTCCAAACTAAAGCCAGGAAC
The DNA here is from genome assembly GCA_013180625.2 of Boswellia sacra. Taxonomy (NCBI): domain Eukaryota; kingdom Viridiplantae; phylum Streptophyta; class Magnoliopsida; order Sapindales; family Burseraceae; genus Boswellia; species Boswellia sacra. The sequence continues at coordinate 817,724 of SNVD02015555.1, read as the reverse complement.
AACTAATTACTCTTTTGACTTCCCAGAGCCTCTGGGAGCGCAGCCGATACAGCGAAGGAAAGATCCCAATAGGGGGAAAAAAAAAGTGCAAACAAGCCCATAATTGTATCCTATCATGGGCATGTAGAGGACGCCAGATGTGCAACTAAGGTATGAAAGAACTTTAGTATGCATTATGTACAATTTTAACTAAATTCATAAACTCTATTTCCGTTACCTTGCGACAAAAACAACAGTTCGAAGGATCACCGAGGGGAAGAAGCCGTTAATGTCCAAGAGCTGAGGGTAATTCTTCATTTTCAACCACTGAGCCCAATGCCAGTAAGCCCCCAAGTCACAAAATTTGAAGGCTTGGCATAAAACTTCAATTCAGATTGTCTGCACGCTTCCCACTGGAGCAAATAATTTGGAACCTAAAATAAGAGAGAAGAAAAAAATTGAAAAATAAAAGAAAAGATGAAAAGTTCTTTAATCGAAGCATGATAAGGTTAATGCAAGATATATGAGGAGTTGGGCAAGACTTAATTTATGTCAACACTAAAGTAGATATATATTATTTTAGCAGTGTTATTGGTACAAACTATTCATATACTCACTCATACAAATTTATATAATAATATTAAATTATTGTCACATTATCTACATTAGTTAATGTAATTAAAATTTAAAATTCACTTATTCAATCAAATTATAAAAATGAGTTTTCATGAAAAAGTTTATATAAATAGTTTGTAAAAATAGTGTTATTCATATTTTTCATTTGCAACATAGTGCTCTGATAGTAGGATAACAATTAGAAGTGTCAATTGTGTAGATTGCTAGGTTAGTTTTAGGCAACGTCATTATAGTGGCAAAGTAAACTCTATGGAAAACACAACTTATCATGCAAACATTTAAAGTTTTTAAACAACCTTAGTTTGAAGCTGCAACATTGCATTATACATAACTAGAAGATTTTCCAAATCTAACTTATAAATCAAATTTATTAGTTCAACGGATAAGAAATCATTTTCAAAATGTTAACGTTGGGTCCAAATTAGAGGTAGTGACTTTGTCTTATATTTTCTGTATAGTTGATTAGCTTGTAGTTTTTGAGAAGAGAGGATACTCTCCTTTCCTAACGAAAACCTTTTTTAGGATAAAATCGTGCGGGTTTCAACCAAAAGCAGACAATAGCTTATAGGAATATAAGCTCGTAAAATCTATGCATCAACGGAAATGAAAATAAGAGAATAAGAGAAGAAGCCTCTAAAAGCTTGAGAACTAGAAGCCTTAATTGCATAAATGACCGGCGGCAATTTTTATATGCCCTTTCTCCAAATAACGCTTTTATATATTATCGTGCCCATTTCCTCACACATCACCTAACAGGCTTCTAACGTCATCCACCCTCGATCCAAAGTTCAGAAAAATAAAACAGAGGAAGTTTACTATTGAGTTTCAGAAACTCACCAAGCTGAAATGGCCCAAAAAAAAAAAAACAAAAACTGTACACCCGTGAGCATCTTGTGGACAATCCATCAGCATTCGTGAGTGGGGAATTACCACAATACCCAACCTCACAAGTTCAAGTGACATTGAGTTAGAGAGACATTTCTAGCACATTACTTAAAACTATTATAATAACAAATTCGGAAAACAACGAGTGTTGAAAATTAACAGACCTGTTTTGGAGTGTACATGCGGATGAATATCTTGTTTCATCATATTTCTTCAGTTCTGATTCTAAAGATCAATTCATAGATGAATTTGTGCTTCGTCTCGACGGGAGGGATGTTAGCTATCTTGGACCATTCTTGTCCTTTATTCATTCTCCACTATTTTCCTAGCAAAGGACGAGTGATAAATAATTGTACAAGTGATGAGGGCAGGCCATCTTGTGGAAAGATTGTGAGATTTGGGCAATCACTGATGGACAAAAACTCAAGCGAGATAGAGTCTCTCAAAACTCCAAGAAAATAGGTATTGCAGTTTTGGGAATCCGTCAATGGTGAGCATAGTTAGAGAGGTTGGCAAAGGCACCCTCCTCTTCTCATCTGGGAAAGACATAACATTTGAGCATCCAATCAAGTGAACATCTTTTAGATTTGCCAGATGTGGGAAGCCCCTGTCAGCGAGAAGTTTGTAAATATTGAGACCTCCGATTGTAAGTGTTGTAAGGGTGATATGAAAATCATCTTCCGGAGAGGATTTGATCCTCGGACATTGGCATATATGAAGAGATGAGATGTTTGGCGGGTATTCTTTAAGTTCTTCACACTTCCTGATTGTAACATTTAAATTGGTGCTGAGATTTCAGGTGAAGAGAAAGCAATCTGTCCAAATCGACGGAAAAAGTAATTTCACAAAAGCTTCCTCGTAAGAAACAAGACTTGGACAATCCGATATATTCATCTTTTGGGGAGGGCTGTTAAAACGGGACAGGTACGCGGCTGTGGATATAAGATTTGAACAATTTTGAATCCTCATAATTCATAGAGAAGACTTGAAGTGAAATTTCTTTTCACTGAGACTGCTATTGACTCTAGCTTTGGACAATTACGAATTTGAAGGTAGTCAATCGACGAAGTCAGTCACCCAGGGATTAAACTCGCTAGAGATGGGCAGTGGAAGACATACAAGAACTCCAGTAAGGGATAATTTTGTATTGTTGATATAGTTGTCCTGGTAATGCTTGCCAAAAATCTTTTCGACTGCTAAAGAAGAAGACAAAAAAACAGTTGAAGTATCTTGCGCATTCTCAACAGGCACTGTAGCTTCTCATAAGTCATTTTCTTAAGGTTTTATTAAGATAAAGATGCCTGGAGTCTCTTGATGAATGTTAGAGAATGACAACCTCCAATTTTCAAGAATTGAATTCTCGATGTTGCAATTTTCAATCTTAAGAAACCCTCAGAACGGGAATAAAACAAGCCTGTAGAAATGAAACAAGAATCGGGCAATTTCCAATAGTTAAACTCTGTGACGGATGTGAAGCTATGCTGCCTTCTTGTAACCTTTCAGGATAACTGTCATTCTGCTGCCACGGAAATACGACCTCTTCACTACTGGTGATCTTTAGTCGTCCTAAATTATGGAATTCTTGCATTAATTAATTTCCAAAACTTGAAATATTTGTAAGAGCTATAGACTTTAGTGAATCGATGTCATTTGGATGACTGCACACACTCTTTAGATCCGTCTATTTCCAGTTCACAAAGCTCTGTTAAATAAAAATTCAGATTAATATTCTTACCCTTCCCATTTATAACTTTGTTGGGTATCATTTGAATTCATTCTTTCATCATCACAACTCACAAGATGAAAGAATATGTAGATTGAACCTAGGAGAAATGATGATGAATTGGTGACTAACTAATAGTCTTGAGGAGTAATAAATTGGAAAGGTGAACACAGAACCGGCAGCCTAATAGCAGCTGATGATGACAACTTTTTAGTGTAAAAGGATCAAGAAAATATAAAATAAGAAGAAAAAAGAAAAAGACAGAAAAATTTATCCCGGCTGACGACTCAATAACTAAAAAGATGATTAAGAAATTATTAAGAAATAAAACCAACGAAATCCTAACAAAGTAAAACCAGATGAAACCTAAAACAAAACACATCAAAAATAATTATGAGAAATGATATGAATTGATTCTATGCTAATACTTCAGCTGCTTCATCAATAAAAATCATTCAATCTAACAGTAAATGAATCTATGGCACAACAATTAGAAACACATCTCCACGAATTGAAATCGACGTAGCATATGCAAAATTGCTAGACATCAATCACATGTAATAATCTAGAAACAAAACAAAAAGGATATCAAAATTACATATATTTATATGTAACTTCAAAAATATTAAAAAATATTTACATTCATAGGAAGTCTAGCAGCATGCTAAAGTCTGCTTAATACAGATTATTCTCCTATACCCACTCTGATTATGCATTTACACTAATTCCGCTTTACAGATTATCGACCTTGTACATGAGTCGGAAAATATACCTCAGACCAACCATCTAGTCTATATATACCTAATTGACCCTTCCTGTAGAATTTCCATTTTTGATTATATACCGGGCCAATTTTACAATTAAAATGTTGACAAACGATATTTTATTCCAGAGCCCTGCTACTTTTATGTTTATCTACAGCCACTTATCTAGGTAGAAAATCAAGGCTTGGATGATAAGATGCTAAAATCACCATCCATGTTAGCTATACATAAGAAAACTGACTGTTTCCTTCCGGATTACAATGTCTCAGGAGGAGACCGAGGTTGACAATCCAATGCGCCTTTCTGCAGAAAAGAGTTTAAGATTTTGTTTTAGTAAGGAGAAGTTTGTAAACAAACTGAACAAAAGTCAAGTATTCCTCACCTCCAGTTGCAATGAGTTTCTCAATGCGTGACACGATATGTTTACCATATGTGTACTTCTTCAAGACATTTAGATGAACCTTGATGCGAGAAAGAAGTAACTCCAGACTCTGATCATCACAGGTTTCAAGAACTTTTTGCACGACATAGTTTCCAAATGGATCTTTCATCATGGCCTGCAGTTTTACATTTATTCAATTTCAGCAGGCATAACACATGGAAGCTTTAAAATTAAAGCTCCGAACAAAATGGAGTAGGAACCATCATCTAGTCTCTGTCATTTCCACAATGATGCAAACAACAAATGTAGAAAATATAAGAAGGAAATTTATTAATTTATTAGTTCGTAACCAAAGAACATATTAAATTCAAAACATTCATAATCCAAGCTCATGTAAACTCAAACTTCCATAGAAACATTGAAAGGCCAATAGAAAAGAACCAACAACAAAAAGGCACTTCGATGTGATGATGTATTGTTACCTGCTAAAAGACTCAACAATAAACACCATTTGCTGAATCTCACTGAATACATAACAGAAACTCATATTTTACCAGTATATTCAATTTCATTTTTACTTTTCTGCAACAGCAGATTACCTCCTATTTTAATAGGTTCTGCTAACTTATACTGCTTCAAGTGATCAATAACTTATAATATAGCATTCACTCAAATATTCTTTCTTATTCTGCCTTAAAGTTTCCTCACTATTTTGCTTAAAATTTAACTCCATTTTCTAGTGTCATCTACAATAGCAAGTTAATCATATTGTTTTCAACTTATTCTCACAACCACATAGAAATATTGTAGTTAAAAGCAAAGTTTAAGATGCAGGGAACTGCAAGTTGTATCAACTCAGCCAACCAAACATAACTCATAGTTGTTGAAAATAGCACAATAATTAGGCATAGGCCACAGACCTGCAAGGGTTCATTTTCGTCAGTGGAACCAAGCATCTCGTTCACCAGAAGTTGACGCTCCTCAAGGCTTCCAAAGGTTAAGCATTTCTCCACAACATTAGAAGCAAATTTTTGCTGACTCATCCTTACAATTTGTCCAGCAAGCTTGGTTATAATAGCAGATCGTTCATGTGGTTTACCATGTTCAAGGACATGCTAACAAAAAGAAATGATAAAAATCAGGAACAAAAATAAGAATTGAAAAAAGGGACAAAGAAAATCAAAACCTGCATGTTAACAGAACCTAAAAGGTGCATCTGATATATATGTTGCCATTCTTCACGTATAATGGATTAGATATAGAAGGCTCTACGGTACCTGAATAACATAATTCCCATACTGATCTTGTGCCAGATTGCATACATGTTGCATAATTTCATCCATAATAATTTGTTGCGTTTCTACATCATCGCAATGTTCCAGGACCCTCTGTTGGCAAAGATGTAATGGTAAATGAATAATTGTAATTGACCCCATTTGAAAAGTAAATAGAAACTGAGCTTCTTACTTGGATAACACGGCAGCCATAAGGATGGGTGGAAAGAGCTACTACTTGCCCATAGAAAGCTGAGATAATAAATTGAATTCGATCTGGCGGGACACACTCTATACACTTTTGAATAACATGATTACCATTCTGATCATGGACACACTTCATGACTGAACCATCAAGTTCTGCCACCATTTGAGTCTGCTGATCAACATGAACCACTTCCAAAGCCTGCACTCATATTCAGAGTATTAAGAGATTTTTAGCCCAAAATTTAAATTAAAAAACAAAAGAAAGAAGAGAATAACCATCCACAAAATATAAGCCAGGATATACAAATTCATATCAAGGCTGAGCAAGTTTCAAGCACATAAAAGATGTAAACCAAATGGAATAGCATGTTCCATTTATATGAAGAATGAGATCAAGTGCTAAAAGTTTAAGAAAGAACCTTCTGAATCACTCTGCAACCATACATTTGAAGACTTAGACGTAAAACATGACCAGTAAGTTGGCTGGCTAACTGTGCTCTTTGACTTTCTGTACCGTGCTCAAAAAACTGCAAATCAAGCCCAACAAATTGAGAAATAATGACTTGTATAAATTAGACTTGCTTGACCATTTCAAATTATAACAGACATACTTTCTGTATGACATAATTTCCAAAAACATCTGTCATCAAGGTACGAGCATGAGGAATAATCTCAGGAAATATCTTCGCTTTTTCTTCCGCTGTGGCAGCTTCTAGTTTCTGCTGAATAAAGCGACTCCCGTACTGATCTGTACTGAATTATAGAATAGGAAATAATAAAATCAATACTCAAACCACCGTAAGTTGAATTGGGGGGAAAAAAAGGTAGGCATTAAATGCATACCTGAATTCAACAACATGACCAACAATGTCTGAAAGTTCAAAAGACCTGGTCTTGTTAGTTTTGAACTCATCCAATAGGGATGATGTGAACCTTCCTTCTAGATTACTCCCAGCACACGAATGCCATAACATGGGCCCTCCCATTGAACTTCTCATCAATGAAGTAGAGCGAGAGTTTTGCTCGTTCAGAAAACTTCCAGATCCAACAGAAGGAAACACAGAATTTGCCAGTGGGTTTCCAGAATATGGCATGCCAATCCTATACGATTGACTCCCATAGTACCCATGATTCAAACCACCAGATTTACCTAGAAGTTGCAGTTCATGCAGTTGCTTCTGTTCAGCGAGCAATGCCTCAAGCTGTGCTTTCGGCAATCCATCCAAGTCCCCATATGAAGCACCAAAGTAACTCCTAGCCTCCAAAGGATCACTTGGACTGGCCACACCAAATGTTGCATTATCAGAAGTCCTGTGCAAGTACTGAACAAAACGTGGATCCATTACTGGAGAACGGTCCAACCCCGCATGATTAACCAATCCATTCAATCTTTGTCCATCTCCAAGACCAGTAAAAGCTGAACCTGAAGAAAAACATTACGTCAACATGAGGAGCAAATCCATCCAGACATATGCAAAAGATCCATTAAGAGAGAGATATATAGAAAAAAAAAATCAAGAATAAATGACAGCAATGATGATTCTTAACCATAAAATTCCCCTTTCAATTAGCAGAATATTTACCAGGTACATTTGAAATATTTGCGTTTTGTTGATGGACAAATCCTTCTGAACTTCCAAACCCTGTAGAATTTGCTTTTGAGTAAAGATTTGGTGAAGAAGTTCTCTTGGAAACATTAAGTTGCCCATTGGAATTTATCAAAGAAGCACTATGGTTTGGTGCAATCCCACCTTTCCTACTGAACTCAATATAATTAGTCGAAAATGAGAGATTCTCTGGATTGGACTTGTCTATGATTTGTTGCTGCAAACTCTGGTTATGAGCACCCGGTGTATTGTAGGGAAAATCAGACTGATTATCATTATTCAATTGGAGCTGAGACCCTACATGACTATCTTCATCTGGATGTCTAATATTTGACAGGCTTAAACCCGATAATGTAGCTGCAATTTCAGCAAGCTCATTCCCCCCAGCGGAAAAATCATTCTGGACATATGAACCAACAGCACCCTTCTTCTCAATAGGCCCAACTCTGCTACCCACAGGAGGAAGACCAGACGCAGGTGACCTTCCACCCAGCTGTGCTTCAGGGGTTGTACTCCTTGACAGTGATGAACCCACAGCAGATGCAAAAGAATGAGAAGCAGATCTATTATGGCTCTTAACACCAGCCACTCCTGGTGTCGCTGCTGCAGATTGCAAGTCTAACGATTCTGATGCATTAAATGAAGCAGGCAGATAGGCATTAGATATGCTGCTAGTGCCCACACCATCACGAAAGGTATTACAACTTGCTGGGCGTGACGGATGGCCTGACAGGGAAGCAGGTCGATCAAGTCCTTCCTAAAAGACATCAACTCCAGTTGTCAACATAACATAAAGAAAAAGAAAATTTTACACACATACACACACCCACCCCCACCATGCAAGTAGAAACCAACAAGAAGCAAAAGTATAAAATAAGGATGTAAGAGACTAGTAAACGGGAATACCTACAAGACCTCTCCTATCATGCAATCAACACATTCACGAGAAAAATATCATCTCAAGCTGCCAGTATGCTCAGATAACAACAATATGACTATTACCTGAAGAATGTCAGCAAAGCTCTTTCTTCTCAAACCTAATCCAGTTGCAGACAGTCCAATTAACCCATCTGGGCCTCTTTCACGCCACTCAGCTGAACTGTTACTCAAGCCATTTCTCCTGCTAGCATTCCTCAATTCCATTAAATCATTTTCTGCCTGCTGGACAGAAAACCCTGGCTGCATTGAAAACAATGATGACCTATCACCACCATCTATCCCCTTCCTCCAGTCAACAATATCCCCAAAAGACGTTGCGCCACCACCCTGAAACCTTTGAGCAATACGCCAGTCCTCCTTGGACAATAGTGGTGGCGGCAGCCTTGGATTTATGTTTTCATGTGAATAGTAATATGAAAGATATGCAGGATGTGAGCGAATCTCGTCTTCAGAAAGAATCCCATTAAGATTACCATTACCACCACCGCCAATACCACTAGTGCCACTAGTACTGTTTCTAAAGAGACTACCCACAGCAGTGAGTGATCCTTCAACTGTGGGTGGAGCACTGCCACTCCGATAAATATTAAGCTCCCTTTCTCTTTGAAGAATTTGTTGGTTAGACTGAGCTTGCAATATCAACTCAAGCTCAGATTGCAAGCTTTCTTCCAAATTCAAATTACCATTGGGTTCTTGTAACATGTCAATGTTACTTCCAGCAACCATATCCAATACTCTAATTCCAACACAAATTAAATTAATAAATAAATATAATCAAATTAAAATGAAAACAAAAAACTGAAACCCTAAATCAAATCCTCCGTTTGGCTGCAGATTATTTTTACGCAATTATTTTCTTTAAAGAAAGAAAAAAAATTTATATCGCCTACAAATTACTTGTCTAGTTCACAATTGGCCACCACAGAGAGATATTAATCATCTAAAATTTGAACTGATAAATAAATTTTTTTTTTAAAAAAAAAGTCCATACCTTTAAGAATATCTCCGCATCAACATAAAGAAGTGAGCATTTAAATACTTAAAATCTCCTGAAACTGAACATAAAAGAAAAAGATTAAAACAAAGTCAATTTGCAACGAAAATAGTTAAAAAAAGAAAGAAGTGGAGAGAGGCAGAATCGACAGAGAAGAGAAAAACGGCGTCGTATAGAGGGGAAGGGAAGGGAAGGGAAGGGAAGGGAAGGAGGGCGTACCTAGAAATCGTGATTGTATTTGTAGGAAAGAAATGCAAAGGGTGAGGGAGAAAATCTAGGCAGGATGGATTTAGAAGAAGAAACCGAATTTTTTAATTTTTATCAAAATATTATTAATCAATTACAGGGCAGCGACAGGGAGGGGGAAGGGGAGGAGGAGGAGGAGGAGATGAGAAAGAGATGAGATCGCGTGAGCCTCCTGATTCTTCGAAACTGTCCCTCGTTTTTTCCACTCTCACGATTTTACGAAGACACTCGCATCAGCCGTTCGATTTTCACTCGTTCGCCGGTCATGGGCCGCCCCGCTTCCCCTCCCTTATTTGGGCTTCTTTTTTTTCTTCGGTTATACGCTACTTGCAACAACTTCTATTTCCTCTTTTCGGTGCCTTTGCAACTAATAACAACTTTAACCTAATTTCCTCTTTTACGTATCGCTCTAATTTTCTTCCTAAACAAAGAGTTCCAAAAATTAGGAAAAAATATCAATAATAATTAAATTAGAAAGTGGACGTTCGATGGGTTTCCTCTCATTGAAAGCATGTTTATTTTATTTTTGGTATATTACGCTCTATTTATTTCTTCTCTTTAATTTACGGACTCAGTAGTAGAAGTCTTTTGAAGAACCAATTATTTATTACTTTGTTTGACAAGTTGATGATGATTGGCATTCACAAAAAGAAAAAGATGGATATGGAAATCATTACGTTATCGCCATGCAAAATCTCGATCAAGTTAGCTAATAAAATATATATTCTTTTATAGTATAGGGCATTACTTGTAATTATTTAAAAAAAAAAATCATATTATCAATAGTCTATGTACAAATACGGGGTTGAATATCATACCAACTCAAGAAGGCTAGACCGTAAGCAGTTTTTATGGTTTTACCTTCATTATTGAAGTGGATCAACTACAGTATGAGAGGAGATATATCTTTTCTAATCAATGTATGCTAACTTTTCACGTGAATTCATGTAAAACTTAACCTAAGAAAAGAATCCACATTCACAGTCAAAATATTCCTCTTCATTCAATTCTTTCTTTTGCAATTTACAAAATGAGGTCAACTTCTATGGAGCATAGAATTTAGAAGAAAAGATACTATTCTCGCTTCGGCTGTAACTTCTGTTGATTCTTTTATCAAGAGAACGAAAATTACAGAAAATAATTTTCGCAGAAGAGAACTTTAGAAACAAAAAATGACGGTTTTTTTTTCATTATTAGTGTTAAAAAAAAAAAAAGCCAGTCATACCATGACTCAAATGGCACTCAGGTTTTCAATCATTTGGCGGACTTCATTAATGACTAAGTATGCTTTGTGGCCACCAATCACTTCATCTTGCTTCTTGCTATCCTTCCACAGCTGTAACAAAAATAGATCACTTCAATAGGTAGAGCAAAAATACAACAGAGGGTCATGAAACCAACTAAACCATCAAAGTTTAACTCAAGATCAGCTCATTGGTACTTGCTAGGAATCATTTGTAAAATGAATGAAAAGATCTTTATACTTTTTTTTCCCCAGCCTTAGTAGAAATGAGCCGATCCTGAGAAAACAGGTCCTTGATTTGATGTCCTCAGCATACAAGTGACTCAAACACTACTTGGGACTGGTATGAAGTCTTGCTCATAATGGCTTGTGGTATAAAGAAATCAAGTGTGAGTAGCATGGTAGGCTTAATTCCAGCTTGTTTACAACATAAAAGCATCAATTTTCAAAATATCCATAATGGTAAATATTATTTTCAAAATATCCATAATGGTAAATATTTACCTGAATAGTTGGCATTTTCTTCACGAATTCCGATGATCACCACAACCAGACAAATAAAAAGGAACAATTGAGGGTCAATCACCACTCTGCAGATGTATTTTACTGGATATCATTTAACTCAAGTGGCAGTGTGGTGCAACAAATAAAGCATGTCCATGGATATATAGTAGACAACAATAAGCTTCCTAATATGACAAAAGGATCATAACATAATTTGTTAAGCATCCTCAAAGCATTATAAACATTTTCCCAGCAACTGATAGTGAACTTTTCTACCAGTGTTGTAGACATGTTGAGTCCTCAAGTGTCCAACAAATCAAATGTCATAGTATACTTTGTTTGTCATTGATCCTATAGACATTTTACCGTTAAAAATCTATTGTCTTAGTTTATATTGATAGACGTTGGAACCACTGTTGTGGTCATAATTGCATTTGTTAAAAGATTTAAGAGTAAAGCTATTAACGTAACATAAGAAACTGATTGTTCAAGTATCAACTTAAAACTAAAGATTGTTTGCTTTACAAATTCTTGAGCAAGAATAAAATTGAACATCAGCGCAAATCACAGAATATATAAGCCATATCAAATAATAAGAGACTTACTGTGACTCCTGCACGATTAACAAGCTTGTGTGGAACAGTGTTGACATCAATATAGTAGAACCGCAATCTAAGCAATCATTAAAAAGGAAAAAGAAAAATTATAACCAGTAGCAAACTTTAAGTCAGCTTACTCAATTCCATATACTCCAGTAATTTCATATTAGAATAAAGAAAAAAATTCTTCCTGCGCTTCTTATTTATTTGGTTCTTCTAATTGATTGGTAAGACTACAGCAACTAACAGTTATCATTTAAGGACAGCCTTTAATTACTTTAGCAAAAGGCAATACGACTTGAGGTCAATTTTTGCAAAGAAGCTACAAGTACGCTACAATGGCTAGAAAAACAACATCATTTCCCCAAAAGTTTCTATTTAGCAGTATTTTAATTTGTCTCAGATGATTAGAGAGGAACTTTGTCTAACCTTGGATGGTAATCAGCTGCCAACTTTTCTAGTTTTGGTTTCAGATATATACATTTTCTACACCATGTTGCCATCCTACAAGTTCACATAAAAGCAATTCTTTAAGCACTCCACAAAGAAGAGGGATAGAGAATGGATTCATGAACTGCATCTATACCTGACAGTCAGAATGTGTTATATGTAAAAGTCACAAGAAAGCAGTTATTATAATGACTTTCCTCCCGAAAGCAAGAAAATAGTAACATCGTAAACTTCTACAACCATATGTTTAATAAGTTGCATCAGCAATGAAAGAAAGGACGTATTTGAATAATATACAACTGTAACCGTTTCCAAGAAGAACAGAAGGGTAATAAGGTTATCTTAAGTTCCATTCATGATACTAAAAAACTCCAACTTAAACACGTAAATAATGCAAAAACTTTACACATAGTACAAAGTTGGTAAGACATTTAGCAGATATTCAGACAATTCACATAGAGAAATGGCTTACTCAGATTAAAAACTATTGAATCCATTAATAAAATGTAAATTCTATCTTAAGTTTCCAGAAATGATACACTCATCTATCTCAGCCAACTACTAGTGTAGAGCTCACTTGACAAAAGTTATTCTACAATTTCTTTTCATTAGTCCGACATCTTCTAACAACCAAATCCCTCATTAAGAAAGGGACTAAGGCAGGAGAGAGAGGTCAGTTTTTTCTAACAAAAGAAAAAATAACCAACGTTCAAATGTTGAAATTTTCCTCATCACTTTTCCCTCATTGCACATATAAACTGCAACCAAACACCAAATATCCAACTTTAAGAGTAAAAGCAACACATTTTCTTCGCTCTTCCCACATATTAGTAGTATACTTTACCCAATATTCTTACGCAATGGTATCGAATGGTAGTACCATTGAAGTAAATGTACAAATTACTTTAAATTGTAAGAATGTAAAAGCAATTTGGTCCGACAGTGGGAAGGAAAGAAGTATTGAACGGAAAAAACTTTCTGGAATGTCCATTTTCCAGGAAAAGATATTCCAGCAAAATGGAATCTTGATTTCTTATCGAATGAACAAAAAAGGAAGAACCCGTTAACGAACGAACATTTAACTTACCAAATAATGATAACGGATTCTTCAAGCTGTTGAGCCTCAGCAATGACCCGATCGAACTGGCTCTCGCTGGTGATGGGAGTAAGCTCAATCGAAACAGGCGCATCATCATCCTCAAGCTCCTGCACAGACCCTTCTTTGGAAAATCCAATAAATTTCTCTTCTTTAATCACGCAACGAATTTTCCCAGAAAAAGAGACGAATTTTGCAGGCAAAGAAAGATTTTTGAAGGTCGAAACTGAGAGAAATTGACGAGGTACAGAGAGATCAAGCGAATGGGGAAGTGGGGTTGGTCGGTTAAGGGATGGAGAAAAGCGTAAAGTCCCAGACATCTTGCAGAGAAACAACCGACTTGGGTTCAGCACGGCTCGGTACTATGTTGACATGTATGTACCGCTTTGAACCCATTAACAAACGAGTAATAAAGTGGTTTGACAAAACCTGTTAACCTCCCAACCTTTAGTAAAGTGACATAGAGACCCCTATTATTCAACTACCGTTACACACCCCGTTATCAGAATCTAAATCTTAGAGGTAAATTAGTTATTTAAAAACTTGATTGTTAAAATCTTATCTTGGATTTTGAAGTCAATATTATAATAATAAAATGTTTTGATATCACTATTCTGTTCTCTTATATGAAATTATTAAAAATTCCACACATATATTGTGGTTGACAGAATACTTAGAGACATATAATAGAAACTTACTCCAAAGTTACAAGATTCTTTTTTATATACAATTACATCAGCAGGTGAACCTTCTTTACTTTGTTTAGTTTTTATTTGATATTTATATTATTATGTTTTGTTTCTTGTCCTTACATCTTTAACTATTGTATAATTTTACACAAGTGATTTCTTTTTCTATTTTTAATAACATGTTTAGTAAAATTGTTCGATTGGACATTTTGTGGATGGTTACTCTGACTAAATGATTACTGCAGAATTTTTTGATGCCGTTTTCTTATAGAAAATTTCAAAACAAAAAATAAATGGTCTTTAAGATAAAACATGTTCTTATACAAATTATAATTAATAACATCATTTTCTTAAAAATTACAGATATGCATGGATTTCTACAGCTTTCTAATCTAATGACTCCTTACTTATGTCAGTTCGACAACACTTTTAGCTGTCTCAACCTAATAAGATTTTTATATGGTGTTTATAAAACATTAAGTAACTATGGACTCTACTGCCAATCAATAATGTAACTGAAATTGATCAAATCACATTAGATATAAGATAATATATAGTCAAATTTCTGTTACAGTAAAAAATTTCATAACTGAAAAGGTTTACAAGTTGCACATATTACTTTGTAATTTTTGGGAATATTTTTGAAAACTTGTGTTTTCTACCCTAAACTCATACTATTGTTTTGATAGGATCATAGAGTCCCTTACTTCAAAATGTGCAAAGTTCAGGTTCAAACCATTTTATGAGAAATTATAAGTAGTTGAATATTGTATATCTGTAAGGAAGAAGGACTCAACTTGAATGTAGAGATATGAAAGTCTTCAAAATCAAAGACAAAATTTTAACAATCAATTTTTTAAATGATCAATTGACCCCTAAGATTCAAATTCTGATAACAAATGGTGCAACGGTAGTTGAATAATGGGATCTTCATATTACTTTACTATAAGTTAAGAGGTCAGAAACTTTGATCAAATCATAGGGATGTCAATGCTCTTTATTCATTAACAAACAAGTTTACAACTGTTGAGGAAGAAGAGCCCAGACAAAGAAAAGATATTTGTAGGCGTGGGACCCTTTCATGGCCCAACGGATTCCAAACTGTTTCCGCCGTCCGATTGGACTTGGATCTTCAACCGAATTTACTGTATTGTTTGGACCAGTAAAATTCACTAAAAGGCTTGTTTTCTTTTTTAATAAATTTATCAAATAAATATTTATATCAGGGATAAATGTTGGCCGAGAAATGATATGGATGATTTATGTATTTGATATCCTCCGTGTCTTCGGAAAGCATGCGAATTGATATTAAAGAATTATATTTTCTTTCTTCAAAATCTGTTTTTACAAAAAAATTAAAAGAATTTTGATTTTCAATTATCAAAAGGGCCACTCTCTTAATTTTAAATTTCATAGATGGCTTCACATATAATGGATTTTCTTTTTCTTTTTTTAATAAAATAAGAAGAACATGAAGAATGTATCTGACAGAGAAAAGTGGTATAATCAAATTATGCATTCCACTACTGCAACAAGTTTAAGCTTTTTTTATATGAGAAAAACACCGAAGTGGGGATACAAAACCAAAATTGGCTCAAAATTTTATCCAAGTACAATATAAAATAAAGGCTCATCTCACGCCAATCTATTCTACACAAGTCAACGTAGTTTCTTATTTCTGGCAAAATTTCTGAAATCTTCAGCTGCTCAACGCCTCTATAATTTTGGACAGCGCCGAATATGTTCCAATTATTGACGATATAACCCCTACCACAATTATTATAATACAAAGGCAAACCTACCAAGAACAAAGAAACAGTAATAGCAGTGAGCAATTTTTCCCAAAACATTATTTTAATTAAATGAAATTAAAGACCACCTTGTATGCAGTATATAATCATACCTGGAAAGGGGTTACTTTCCCTCTCAGAATGCTCAGAAAACAAGCACAAGGAAGTATTAAGGTCTGCAAAGAAATGATGTCAAAAATCTTTTAGAGTACAAATCAAAAACCTAGAAGAAGTTGAATGATTGGAACCGCAAATGGGAAAACGTACCACAAGCATTGTGAGTAAAGATCCAATCAGCGACATCACCAGACCTGAAATTATAACAACAGTTTCTGGTAGTGAAACAATTTCATATAACAGAATATTTACTAAAAAGTTTGAAAGCCGCATAATCAAAAAGTAGTAGAAGGTGGTAGCCAGGTTCAGATTCCACCCATCTTTCCTCATTCAACATGGTTTCTATAGTTGCCAAGAGGAAGAAACATTTCAAATAGAGGCTTACCGAAGAAGGGGATGCTGAGGCCAACAATCAAGGTAGAGATGACCAGTCCTGTTCTAATGCCCATAGCATATATGTGAGACTTGAGATGGTTTGATGGTATCAACTCCTCCAAACTCAATGCCACTGGAGACATGGTTAATGCATATGTAGTTCTAATTAAGGAAAAACATTGTTCTGTTACTAGAACAACTAATGCACAAAGGGACTTAAATCAACTGGAGGTGGTCCATTTGATCGACAAAAGAAATAATGGTAAGCTAAGAAATACAGTCGCTGTTTTTATTTCTGTTAACTGCTGTTATCTCCTTTTTTGCTTGTTCTTTCTCTCCTGTACTTGTACCCCGTAGGAGAGAGCAGTGTAAATATGCGGGAGAAGGAAATGACTCAAAACTCAAGCACATATATTGTAAATCATCTTTCAACACTTGATAACTATTTTGTACATTGTTCGAGTAATATTGAATAGAAAAGGATATTTGGTAAATGGGTTAACTACCTGCAAACGAACAAACAAGGTATTCGGGTTATAAGAGATCATTTGTGAATGATGGTTAACATAAATTCACATCATGCTCAAAAACAGTTCACAGCATATGAAGAGATGGAAAATGTCGAATGATTCATGGCGTACCGTAGTCCAAACAGCAATTTTTGAGGCTACCAAATCTTTGGGCATGTTGAGAGTGAACTGTGACAATGTTGATTCTCCGAACATTGTGTACCCCATATAAGCGACACCAGCATACAACAAGGTACAAATCATAAAACTGCATTTTCAACAATATATATTGGAGATAAGAATCGGAACCTCAGATAGCATAGCCATAACTTTTCTTCAATTTGAACAGCCAGTGTGAACACATAATGGCCAGAGTCAAACAGGGACAAGTTTGCAGGTTACAAAATTTTCTTGATGACTTCAAATTTCAATTAATATATGGCGTCAAGGACCACATTTTGGCAATGATAATTTCTCTTGGAAGGTAAAATAATTAATGAATTTATTATTTACCATGTTAAGAGGACTGCTGGATATTGGTTGGGTTTTGCCATTGAAGTGTATATATTTGGGAAAACAGCATGTCCTGAGTAGCAGTAACCGTAGAGACCAATAGCAACAGGAAAAGTTGCAAGATTCAGTGTTGTTCCTTTGCTATGAATGCCAACATCATCTACCAGACCAGCCCAAAACAGGCAGAGGACCACCAAGACTGATGCCACAACTCCACCAGCTGGAAACAGGAAAACCATGAATTAAGAATTTTTCGAACATTATCACCATATAGTGGTTATTGGAGTCACAGATATTGCTTGACAAATATAAAAGATGACAGTGTCAATTCATGTTAGGTGGCTGCTGAGTTGGTCATGAGCCCCTAACATGATTAATAGTATAAGTTTCAAAGAATGTGAAACTGGTATCAACTGGACTACAAACGACAATTTGCTCTAAACTCAAAAAATTAGCTAATAGATCAGAACGTTTACCAGATATATAACTAAGAACACTTAGGTCTCTTAGCCAAACGGTAGGAAGAACAGCAATGGTAGTCAACACGGCGAAAAAGTGATGTGAACTTAGATAAAATCCACCCACAGTTATATGTGCATTGGGAAATAATGATGATAAGTTATCACCCTCCAAAATTATATATTCAACACAGCAAGCCTGCAAGGGAAAAAGACTTATGTGTCACAAAGATGAATTTTCTTTGAAATTTTTGGTAATGGCAGTACTTGAGATTATTTCATAAGCTCATCATCCGAGAATCAGCAGCACTACAGGAAGTACATTATCGGAAAACTAATAAGGATGAGAAACCAATCCACCCATGGTATGGCATCGTTTTTTGTTGGGTATGGATATGTCCCGAACTCTAGAATCGATAAATCAATACCAATCAAGCATATAATATGTTTAGAACTAGTGAGTCGTGTCAAATCAGTACCAAAAAGAGTGTATTTGTCTAATCTAGTAGTTCTTAAAAATTGGTGACAATATTGATCTGGGAGCTGATCACCCTGAACTAGAATTAGATTTTTTACGGTTTGACCAGCCAATCACTTTACTGCTTATTTTAGGAAAAATTGGAGAAGTTATACTGAACCTGATCTAAAATATGTATCGGCTCATTTAATCATGCAGACTGTAGGGATGACTGAAAATTTAATAGGGGTACACAATTAAAAGAACAATCTGGAATGCGGCTTCTTTTGCTTATATCAACTTCAATGATGGACTAGTCAGAGACACAAATGCGCCACAAGCAACAGACATGAAATATGGGACCCCAGAAGGTACAGGTGGGCTCCGGCTCCTGCTGGAATCTAGCTTGTCTGGTTTTATGTGTCGCTATGGACAACTTTATGGTACAGTAAGAAATAAGATATACTCACTCAGAGAAGCCAGCTGTACTTACATATAGTTCCGCATATAATATGATCTGCAAAAAGCCAAAACAAGAACATCACAAACGGTAATATCAGTGCGCAGTTAAAATTAAGTAATTTATTTCTTAAATTATATTTTTCTCTACAACTTATTCTTTATCTTTCAAATTTAAGAAAACATTTTGAAAGATGATTCTTTATTCTTGAAAGAAGTTAATGGAGAGAAGAAAAAAAATAAAAAAAAAAGAAGCAGCACTTACGGATATGGCAATTCGACCCACAGTACCAAAGGCAGCTTGGCCTATGTCCGGGTAAGTCTCCAGGCCAGGCTCACTATCCAGGCAGTAACGCAAGAGCATTCCGGTATAGAAAGAAAGTACTCCAAATATTATCAAAATGGCCAAGCCAATCCATCCCCCTTCCTTTGCTGCATATGGGGTAGAAAGAATTCCAACTCCACATAGAACATTCATTCCTGCATTTATGTGACATTGAAACAACTCTTTTAGAAGCTTAGACACCAATCATCTAATATTCAACATGATGATTACTGCTTCTGATTCAGTTCAAATAAGAGTTATTATTTTGTTGAGAAATGAGGTTTACATTTTCGAAATCCAGGAACACTTCTGATATCATATCATATAGACATAGTTTTGTGACTCTGATACTGATATTTTAAATTAACTGTGAACCAGTTATGCTTTGCGGATCTTGATTTTAAAAAATTGCAGAACATTTTTTTCATCCTTTTTTACGTTAATCTTAGCTTTTGAGAAATTAATTTTTTATTTTTCAAAAGCAGTATAAAAAAGTATTTCTTATTTGTTTCTATATTTAAAAGACCCCACCAAAAAAAAAAAGTTTTCAAATAATATGAAACATCCCCTTAGTAGCTTAAACCGTCCACATTTATAAGTCCAAAAGGAAAATGAAGAAGAAAATTGCAACATTATGTCATTAAAGTCTGCAGAGAATAGCTATAACAGCTTATCAATGCTCATATTGTTGTTGCTTATCTAATTTCCATGTGCACCATGCGCAACAAGGATAACTCACCCTATGATTGCTCATGCAGTCATGCTAGATATGGCCATAGCTATTTTTACAGCATGAAAGAACAAGACATTAATTTGCTACAGACAAAGGCAACAAGGCAGACGGTATACACAAACTTTAGTTTATCAATCAAATTTGAAGAGACTCTTGGCTGTTAGCAGATTTGGAGAACAGACCCAGATGATATTTTATTTTTTAAAACAAAATGCTGGACATGCAAATCAAGTTAGCTGAATCAACAGGATAAATTGAAAAGCCGAGGAAATGTTTCTAGCCATGTGGAGGGAGTGATGTTGACAAAGATGTAACCAGCAAGTTGAGTTCATTTGTGAGGATGTCTTTCCATAATAATTTAACACAACATGATTGACTTATGTGGTCCCAGAGATGACGGTGGGTTGGCATAGGATTCAGCTTGGTGGCAGTAGTCACCACAAGACGGCAAGTGGCAACATATGGACAGGTTTGATGACTGTCAATGAGAAAAACCTGAGGATATCATTTACTTTAGTGGAGTAATAATTGCCACTAGTTTAATCATAATCATGTTCTATTCCCTTCGAAGTTGTGGGAAAGGATTGCGCTACAGTTTACTTGAAATCAAGGAATTGCAATGCAAGTAAACACATTGGAAACTCCTACATAAGACAATTGTAGGATTGATTTATGTTTTGCACATTTTGATAGGTAGCTATAAAACTAACCGTATAATAAATAATTAAAGAGATGGAAGGAGCAAGTATTGTGTGACTAACCATTTAGCACAGCTTGTGCATACGTGCTGTGGCGAGGAATTGGAAGCTCATGGGAGACATAGGATGTTTTAATGGTATCCTTGGCAGAAGGCTTCCTTGATGGAATAGGAGGAAGCAATGCATGAGAACTGCGCCTTTGTTGTGGCAATTTCTCATCTGCTGCTGTCGGTAGCAGAGGTTTTGTTGCAGCAGATAGTTTTTCAGGAGTGTGCCTTCTTGTTAGCGATGATGAAATGAAGGAACCGCTCAATTTTGACAGTGTAGGAGTCCCCAAAAATGTGAGACTCGGAGATGGCACACTACTATACAGATCAATAGACTGTCTGCAACATTAAGTTTTGTTAAATATATTGTCACATTCAGAAGGCAGCAAAATTCATGAAACAATCATAACATGTCTGGGTGGAAGATATATCCAACTCTATCAAGAAAATTGTGACAGTTTTAACTTCAATGACAAAATGCAGAAAAGTGATTCGTGAAAGCAGATTAAATAGCGCCATCAGAAGAGTAACTTGAGACTGTTCAAGAAAAGATTATAGCTTCACAATGGTTAACATGAATGTTCCATTTGTAGGTCCCGGACATAAATCAAGTCTCTAATATTATCACGGAAACATAATCCACTGATTGAAAAAGGAGATAAAGTAGGCCAAGGTCACACAACTTTTAAAATGATTGTAGGTGGACAGGAGTTTGGTCTTCAACTACTACTAGAACTTTTTGCTAATTCATGTCCTGATTAACCACAAATATATTAATCAATTTGCAATTAACATAGCTTAAATACACTTTTCCCGTACTCCTTTTTCCTCTATCAAAAGCCAATCAAAGCCATCCTATATTCATCTCAGCCCCCATTACAATCTTCTAAACATCATTTAAAATCCAAATCATAATAATCACAATATTCACAGGAAAAACATGCCATTTCTACTGTAATTTTCGCTTAGGCGAAAAATATGTCCACTCTCCATTTTTCCTGTGGAAGAATGAAATTTCATGAAACATTCAACTGAACAATGACAAGTTTTAATGGTAATTGATCTAAAGTCTTAGCTCAACCAAGAGGCCAAGAAAGGTAAAAATGCATCAAATCAAATACGGAACAGAGCCTTGTGTCCATTGACACAGAAATAAAAACCTTCAAATTGAATCTCGAGTAAACACAGAAACCAACCAGCGATAATATTAAAGAACAATGAAAAAGCAGTAAGAGGACCTGTAACTTTGAGGCCAAGAAGTAGTGTTGTAGGAACTAGGGTTGTTTTGCTGCCGGATTTCAGCCGAAGAATCAGAATCATTTTCATAATCTTTTTCACCTTCATTTCCGTTGAACGCCTTCTCCTCATCTTGCTCTTCTTCTTCTTCTTCACTCTCAATGTAGAAACTATGATCTGAAACTGAGTTCTTCATCATCTTCTCCTATTCTTCCTTGGCAACGATTTCCTATACACAATTCATAAGCAAAGTAAAATAGTATAAATAAATGTACCCAATTCAAATAAGGTTCATATTATTAATGATTGCATACTCTAAAGAGAATCAAATTTTAGAAATCTTGCAACAAAATATATTGAAACTCTACTAAATTAGCAATAATAAATGTTGCCATCTAAAAAGCTCTATAATTGTACATTCATAAATAGAAATTTAACTTAGCAACGGATACAATATCACTGCTAATAAATGCTGATATTAGAAAACTAAATACAGAAGCACAGATTTGCATATTATTTATGAATTAAATTAATGACTCTGAAGCTTTCTAAATCAAACTCTGGTTTTATGGTCTGTTTGGTTGCTCGGAAAGGATAAAGACAGAGAAAAAAAAAAGTGAGTAGAAATTCTGTTTTCCTCTCTTTTCCTGGGAAACAAACAGAAGTACGAAAGACCAAGTGTGAAAGAAATAGATTTTTCAGTGTTGCTGCAGCCTGCAATAGAAGTAAAGAAGAAGATAAACAAAACAAAGCAAAAGAAAGCAAAGAATTTTTCTTGTCTTGCAATGTTTTGAGTATCAGATTGTAACGGCGATGCCGCGGTTAGATTCGACAGAGAAGAAACAATGATGATGTCTCCTCTCCAGTAGGTAGTTGCAAGAGCTTCTTCTGCCTGCGTAGCATACAATAAAATTGAACTTTTCAATAACATAAAAAGTCTCTAGAGCCAACCAAACCTTTTCCTTCCACGAGTGTAATGAGAAAAACTACCAACTTTCCGGAGCTTCAGGATCTGCGAAGTTGCAGCAAAACTATCAACTCTGCTTTGTAACCACACTCAACCAGACTCTTGTGTGTGTTTTAATTGCATGCTCTTCATTCTATTTATATTACACTAAAATTACTGTAGTTTAAGATGTTTATTCTTTTGATCTTTCCTTGGATGTTTTAAGTTGGTGTTCTATTTTAGAGTTCTTACGTTCAATGTTACTTATCCTTTTGATAACGAAATTTTATGAATTGAGTTTTTTAGTAATTGATATGTTGGTACTAAATAATACTAGTTATATAACTAAGTTGTATAACTTAACTCATACAATCTGACATGATATAAATTTATTGGATGTGTGGATCTTAATTTATTTGTTAAAAATTAGTTAATTCATTTTTTTATTTTTATCCATCAGTGAATTTATGTCATATAGTAAGATTGTATAACTTGATTATATACCTAGTATTTTTCGTCGTCGGTAATACGTAGGAGTTGTTAAAAGTAAGTAAAAGTTATAATTTTTTTGTTTTAATATCAACTGGTGTTGAGTTGGGTTTAGATGGAAAAAAAAAAAAAAAGTGAGGATGATTGTGATTGAATCGATCTCGGATCTGAAGACGCACATGAAACATCCAAAACGACAAATATGGTTTTCGTAACATTCATCACTGAGTATGACAAAGCCAGCGTTACAGCCTACAATTATGAATGTTGTTGTTAATGCGAGAAAAAAGGCGTAAACTATCATCTACATCCCTTCCCATTTAAATTACTTACAAATAACACCACTTTTAATTCATAAATAAAAGGATGCTATATATCCACTAACATATTTTATTAATTTTAAAAATTTTTTCTAAATTTTTTCTACTTTTTTTAATTTCAAATATTTAGGATTAAATTTATTAGATTCGAAAACCAAATATTATAAGAAAAAAGATAATCATGTTAAAATCGAAGTCAAAAAATTAAAAAGCAAGGCTAGGTGGCTTTATTGCGCCAACAAGTGGACAAAATGTCTAGTTCACAGCTGAATATTTACATTGCGGGTAGGGGATGTAATTGAATAATCCCAATTGTGTAACAATTATATGACTTGCCAACCACATATATTTCATTTCTCACAAGTTTTAACGCATTTACAACCTGTTCAAAAATATTTTGAAGAATTGCTTTACCTATAGAATAGATGGTATAATAAATGATGAGATGACTGGGATTGAGTTAATGTTCCATTAACATATTTAATGTCATATAATAATAGAAGTTGAATATTAACAGGAGAGTTAGCTTATATATATAAATTTGGATTTAAGCAGTATTAGATTTACAATTTAAATACAATTAAAAGTTTAGAACCTCGCTTATATTTTAAAAATTCACTAGAGAAGAGAAAAAAAAATGATATGAAGGGAGTTATACCTCCAGTAGAATTTTATCAACTGTCACGTTATTTTGTAGACTTTGGATTATAATTTGAATTGTAAATCTAACATTATTGTATAAAAAATGCTACTTCGACATTTTAAGAAACTACGCATGTTTTCATGAATCCAAAACACTTTTTCCACGGTATAATTTTAAATTTGGAAAAGAAACAATCCACTTTCGGGTTGTAGAATTTTGAACGGATCAGAAAACGATCAATGAAGAAACTGATTATAAATAGACGTTGTAATTAATAAATATATTAATAATATTATTAATATTATTCTGGATCCAATAATTGTCAGAAGAAAACAAGATATAAATAATGTATAATAGTCGTCAAAATTCACAGGCGATCCACCGCGTATATATGCATAATTGATTGATTAATTTCATTTCAGAAATCGCACATGTGTTGCCTGGGATAGGAATTTCTGTCTTCTCTTCTTCATGGATAAGATGCCAGAGCAAAGCATGTCAAAATTGCATCTACCCTACACTAACACATGATAGCATGTGTATATATACTTTTGAAATTTATTTATTTTACTGTTATTACTATTAAAAATAATTGGACCCATCAACGATATTAATATATAATATTACAATGTTGATAATGTTCATTCATTAAAGTAGTTTACTATAAGATACTACAACTCACTCTACATCTTAATTTGAAAATGAGTTCTCAAAGAATCTGGAATTTGGTTCAGAAAATTGGTTGCATACACTTCAACAATTCTCTCTTCTCCGGAAGAGTCTGACAAATTACAATATAGCAGTCAAGAGAGGCGTGAATATCACAATTAAATAATCTTCGTATTGTCATCTTCAAGCTGGAAACATCTAGCAGTTTCAGTCAAAATCCAGGAACTTGAGTTACGTAATTAAGTCATATATATGGTTAATTTTAAACATATTCTCAATTATTTATCTCACATTTCAATTACTGTTATATATTGTGATATATTCTAAGGGGTTTGCCTCATTATACCAATCATATG
The DNA here is from genome assembly GCA_013180625.2 of Boswellia sacra. Taxonomy (NCBI): domain Eukaryota; kingdom Viridiplantae; phylum Streptophyta; class Magnoliopsida; order Sapindales; family Burseraceae; genus Boswellia; species Boswellia sacra. Next base: position 792,367 of record SNVD02015555.1, on the reverse strand, counting down.
ATATATATGTTGTGCAATTTTTTAGATAAATTAATTTGTGCTTATCTACACACGTCACGTTGCATGATATTGACACCAATATCATCTATAATTAATAATAATAATACATCACACGACAACTTAGACATTAACCGAATATTTGTCAAGCACTCTTCATGTCCCACTAATGTTTTACACGGAGAATTAATTAAACATTTTTGTTAATTTTTTTACTTGATATATATAATATATATAAGAGTTATAATAATCACAAATATATGAAAAAAAAAACATATTTTACATATGATGTATCAGTTAGAACCTTCAAACTTCTTTGGGAGAAAATTTTGATGCATCAATTTTAAGTTTACACCAAAATAATAATAAATTTTAATAATAAAAAATGTAAATAATGATTATTTATAATAATCAAAATTCTCCATCTCTTGTTCTTGAAAAATAAAACAATTTTTTGTTGAAAAAAATCCGACAATAAATCACAGTACAATCTGAATGGATTTAAATGGATGTTGTTTCGATTCAGAAATCCAATTAAGAGAAGTTTGAAATAATGCGAGTGTGTGTCTCCTAGCTTTGTCCTCTCATATTATACAGTACATATCTAAATTATTAGAAATCTCAATCATGCACCGCTTAGCATAAAATGTTGTCATAATGTCGCTTATAGACTGCGAATATATAGAAGAGATCAACACATCAATCTCAATCATCATCTTGCTCCTCCGGCCCCGGAGGGCTCGTTTCTATCATGTATCTATATATAAACCATCTACTTATAAATTATAATTGCATTAAGATGTTCTTTATTTTAACCATTCAAAAGATTTTCAGTTTTACTTTTGACTAGCGATACCACAGTTTTTCTTTTTTCCTGAAATCTAAACCCAGAATAAAATAGGACAACAGATCTTCATAAATTAATGTCACAATAAATTAAAAAATATATGAAGTTCAATTCGTGTATCATGCAGGGTCTATAACATAACATATTTCAATTTCACCTTTTAACAGTAAACTATTCATTCGATTCTAAACTCAATAATATTTTTCTCTTCTCGTCAACTTTTTGATTTTTTTTAATAAAAACAAACACAGTGGGAACTGGAACCAACCATAAGAAATTAAAGTGCTACCATATTGGAGCTCTCTTGCTGTCTTCGGTCTTCACCTTTTTTTTCTTTCTTATTGTTATTAAAAAAAAGGTGTGAGGCCTAATATAATGGACTTGAGTTGAGAGGCGATGTGTCAATAATGTTAATATGCAGTGATGGCGGCCGGCAAAACATCATTAGCACTACCCCAGCTTTGTGGATTCATTGCCTGTTATATAGTATATTGAACCTGAAATTAATTGTTGATTGTTATTATTTTGCATATTAAAAGAGCATTATAGAAGACCATACAAAGTCATGCACTTAAGTTTTGATTACAAAGGTAGCTCTATAACTCCAGCTCAAGCTACACCTCCAGTCAAAAAGTTATTCTAAATTACTCTTGATTGAGATTCCGAATCATACTCCAATGACTACAATAAACTCTACTTTCTCAGTTTCAACAGTGTGATTGGTTCTTCAAAATCTCTACTCATTAAAAGTTGAATATAATTATATTCTATTAATCTGATATATTATTTTACTGAATCAAGTTCTTCTCAGGATTGTACCCCATATAAAATAGCAATTCTCCTGAAAGCTTAAATAATAGAGAAAAGTATGAAGCATAAGCAGAAAGCTAATGGAATGGGGATAGACATGATGGCATTGTAAATGAATTGTTTAATTTCCACTGGAATCTCATCGCATCTCACAATTATGTCCATTCTGAATATTCTTGATTAGATTCCTACATAGTTAACTAATATTCTTGTCAAAATCAAGCCATACGTGCGTACATAATGCATTCCAGGTGTAACCCACAAGAGAGTTTTATTATGAAAAATTTTAGAGAGCGGCCCTTTAAAGTGCCAACATCTGGAACTCATTTCTACTGACATAATTATAAGTCTTCTCTCTGATGGAGTTGGTCTCTACATGATATTTAAAGGAATCTTCTGAGATTTGCTGCATGAACTTTTGCTAACTACAACAGTACAATAATAATATCGAATTCAAGAAAATTCAGAACTGGTCAAGGTCAATAATTGTGCTGCGTTCATCAATTACAGGAAAGAAAGATGTTGTGCATGATTGAACTTTATTTGAACTTCATAAATCTTCTACATGTCACTGCTGGCCGGTTCAGGTCATAGCCGAGGTCTAGCCTTATAATGGTTGATGAACAACCACTTGGCACAATGGATAGCGCCTGTATTTGTCATTCTTGTTCTTTTCTTCTCCATATTAATAATTCAATTCCTTTATTAAGCAGACGAGTCTCTATCACATTCCAAATTTTTAACTACTTTTACCTCTTATGGGTAAAATTTTATTTATGTTAACTACTCCTAGTGTATGTAAGTTGGACAAAAATCCAACTATATTCATATTCAAGCACACATAAATCAATATGATAAAATATAGATACAAACTCCAATAATAAGATCTTTGCTTCGATACCATGTTAAATAAGAGATAAAATTGTTCTTTATTCATCAATTACTGGACAATACTCATAATACAAAATAAAAGCCACAGAATTAACAAACCGCAATTTGCTCAGAAAAGTATTTATTAGATAAAATGAAACAAACTCAATCAAGCTCTGTATAAACAAAAACAAAAATGCCTTTCACAGAGGACTACCTAGTATACATGACAATATACAATCTGGAATTTCTATATCTATCCATTCTATTTAACCGCAAGCCGGTATACCGGTGTAAAATGATCTATGCTTGACTTGATTCACGATGCAAACTTGGCCAAGTGATTAGGGAAGAACAGTAGTTTGTGTCAGTTGCTTGTTCCTCTCATCTGCACCTTAAAAATTGAGGAGTGGTCTGCACATATTGAAAATTCATTTTCTGAAGTTCAGGATGTAAACTTATTCCTAGATGAGGCCTGAGACTGACTGGAGGCTAGAGAATTTTCTACAAACTATGGCGTGAAGTAGGGAAGCTAGCTCCATCTTTGAGATGGCCTACTGCCGTGGGGCATAACCATTTCAGCATATTTGGACCCAACACCTGATCAAAAAGCATGTGTTAGGATAATAGATCAATAAAAGTTTACAGATATATTTACCAATTTCTACAGCATGCAAATTGATTTGTGAATGCAATACACACACATATACAAGGCATTCACACACACACACACACAGAGAGAGAATATACCAAGGTAATGTTTTTGTAGACACCAACATTGAATGGATGACGATAGTTCTGCCCAGATTTCCTGGCCAACCATGCTGCCCTTATTCCTTCATAGTACTGGCACAAGAGGCATTTCTAGATCTTTAGACAACTAAAGAAAAATTATCCATGATAGGTATCCAGATTTGAAATTCCAAGCTCACCTCTATGGTTGTCATATTATGAGTAATGAGGTAAATGTGCCAACCCAAGAGAGTTCCAAGTGTCAAGCTCAATAAAACCATCAATGACCCGAAACAAACCTGAAGTGTACAAACACTTCTTAAACAATCTTCAACATATTTCAAACCATATAATTTAAAAAGTAAAATAGTAGAATTCATGATAAAGAATAAGTGGGCAAGAGTTGTCTCCCATAATACAATTTGGTGGAGTATAGAACAACACATCATGCTGTAACATGCACTTTTGGCAAAATCAAATTTGATGAACCAAAATTTTGTTACTCTAAAATTTTCATGCAAGGTTTAAGCTGCTTTAAAATACTTAATGATTTGATCATGTTAAGGTTGCTTTGAAGACAAGATGTACTCTAAGAGCTCTGTAAAAGTTATATTCTAAAAATTACTACATAAAATTTGTCATCTCTGTCCATCAGATGAAGAAAAAACACTCAAAAAAAAAAAAAAAACCAACTAATTTGTAGGGTTTTTCCTGCCATCTTGTCTTTTGAACATCAATATAATCACTCCAAGTATAAAGTTTATAAATTCAATAGAAAAACTGCAGATTTCTAACTTACATAAAAAATCTTAAGGGGAGTTCTTCCGCTGAAATCCCAATCCTTTCGAAGAGCTGCACTTACTATCGTGACCTAGCATGCCAAAAAGCTTCAGTCAAAACTTTCAGCAACTTTATAATACCAAATCAGGGCAGAAGAACAAATCCGTACTCACTGTAGAGTAGATGCTTCCCATAGTTGCATAGAATACAAGCATAAAAAAGGCCTTATAGTTTCGATAACCAACACAATTGTTTATCCACAGACAGTGGTGATCCTGTGACAGATTTTGGCAAACAAGAAATGTATATCATTGATCTCTTAATGGTCAAAATTAAAACTTGTCAATAAAATGGTTATCGGAAATATATATATATATATATGTACGTATGTATGCATATGTATATTATCTGACCTACCATCCTCAACACACACCTTCTGCAGACCTTGCAATGATGAGCCCTTGGAGGTTTGTAAGCAGAACACTTGTCACATTGCTTCACTTGCGCACCCTATAAGGAATTATGCAAACAAGAGTACAAAATTATTATGTTCCAGTACTTTATACATAACTGATGGAACCACATGTATAAATTTAGAAGCCCCTAAGATATCACAACTGAGGAAAAAATTGTGTCATCATTTAACAACGTTTAACGACGTGAATTCACCCTCCACTTTTCTACAAATTTCTGAATCATTGAAAAGCAGTGTCTTGGACCAAAAAGACCAACTAATCAAACTCCATATTCAATAACGTCAATTCACCCTCCACTTTCATGCATTTGAAGAATTCAAAAATTAACTTGTAAGCAACAATCACAATGTGGATTAATGGTTCAACTCCTCATTGCAGTTTCAAGATTACAGCACTCAACTTGAATTACCATTTTTCATGCAATTTCTACAATGCCAATAAGCAGAACCTTCAAAACAGCTAAAAAAAAAAGAATTGAATTTAAATCTTTCTTCAATAGTAAACAAACACTAAAGAATCATCTTAACAACATAAAAGCAATAATGTGAAGGCAACTTACAGTTTTCTTAAGTTCTTGATCCCAGCCAACAGAATCTTCTTCAACATCAGGAAAATAAGAGGAGGGAACGTGACCTGGGTCAGTGAGGACTGAAACAACGAAAGAGAAAAGACAAAAAGAAGCCAAAAAAGTGAAGATCAAAGAATTCAAGAAGCCAGCTGATGACTGCAAACCAACCCAATCTCTAATAAAAACCAAAACCGTTGCGTAATACACAAAACCCAGTAACATAGACACTGCAAGGACCGGAATTGATAGGAATTTCTGGCACTTCATTATAATTTTTTTTCTTTTCGTTGTTTGCAGGAGATGAAGACCGATTTTGGCTTCTGCAAGAAGTCAACTCCGTTGCCTTCTCCGTTTTACTTTTTTGCTTCTTCTTGGAGAGTTACAAGTCTGGGGTTTACTCAGAAAATGCCATTTTTTGGGTCATATATCCAGTTTGGGATGCTATATGAGTATTTAGCCCATCAATTAATTATAATGAACAGAGGCCCAGGGACAGGCCCATTAACCTAGGGCTTTTGTTGGCGAGATCGAAGAATTTTTACGTACACTACCATCGTGTCTTGGAATTTCTGAACTAAGCAGCGCATGAAAATATAGATGTAATTAATTAAGTAACAACTTCATTTAAAATCCAGATACCTAATCCTAGCCTACTTTCTTGACACCAAATTTGTTATAATTTTTCAAATGCATATCTAATTCTAAATAATTCCATATATAGATTCACAAACATCTAATTACGACGCTCCCTCGATCCAACTATTTGTTGGATGCTTAGTACAATTGAGCATCGAGCAAACCAAATATACACAACTCCATAATAAGTTATGTACCAAAAAAGTTAGGGTTTAATTATTTTTAAAAATAATTTCAAAATTTGGTTATTTTTTATGATTTCCCAAAAATTTTTATCGTGAATGAAAACAAGTTTGATTTGATAAATATATTATGTAAATTCTTTTTTCCCTTGCTGATAACAAATGACCAAACTCAATTGGAGTTAAGCTCAACTTCTTTAGGTTAGTGGACACTACTAGAAAATAAACCTCAGAGGAAAGCTCTATTCACTAAAGAATATAATTGACTTGTTATTAGAATAGGTGAATTATCACATCACTTTGTAGGTAAAAATGTACACAGAGTTAATAATAGTAATAATATTTACTCTAACACTATTGAAAGCTACATATGCAACATCACCTCCCACCCAAATATATTTATATATACACACACTAGTAATAATAATAATAATAAAATAAATAAATAGATCAAAAAAAAGAGGCTACTGATTTGGTCTAAGGTCAAAAGTGTTCCATTATCAGATAGAGCTAGAGACCAAGCTAGATTCCCTTGGTCTCCAGGTTAACCCTTAACAAAGAGAGAGAACTGTTGATTTTGCAAGTGGTCTTTACAAGTTAAATTATGAGTTATGTGATAGTCCCAAAATTGATAAAAAAAGAAAAGAAATGATTTGTCGATTTGACTTGAATTCTTAACAATGATAGCATTTTATTTCTCTTTCGTGGTTTAAATAATTGAGTGAGAGGATCTTTTGATCTAAAACGAGACACGTTTTCAGCCATTTATATTTATAAATTATAGGGTGTAAAACCTGATAAGTTAGACTATTAAATTGCTTTGTGCGTTCAAATGTTGACCATCATAAGGTTAAAATATGCAAATCATGATTGGGACAGGTAGTTTCAGTTTGTCAAATGAAAAGATCCCAACTCCAAATTATTATACATAATCTAAAACAATTTCGGGATTTTGCAACATATATAATTGATCAACAATTATGAAGTCGTACAAGGTTACCACAAATAAAATTTGAGACCAGTACTCTCATATTTATAATCCATTTGATCCTTAGATATTTAATGAAAGAAATATAGATACATGATATCCCCAAAAAAAAAAAAGAAAAAAAAAGATAGAATGTGTAAAGTTGATAAATCTTAATCGATATAAATGCATGAAAAAGCTGTTCTGTCATTCTTCTTGTGGTCTGAAATACCTCTCAGTACAATATCGATGGTTAGAATCATTCAAATCTGGTATCATTTGTGTCGCCAGATTATATGTTTTTCCGTGGCGGGACACACCATGTCGAGATGCGTAAATAAATATAGTACTAGAGCTCTGTCATCACGGACCCTAGTGGGGACCGTGTGTGGCCCCGATTGTACTCACCCTGCAAGACCCTGCAGCTACGTAGCAGCTACCTGCAGCTGGTTGATGCACGGCAATAGTGAAATTGTGGTGCATGTCTCAGTGCGCTGTGTAACTGGGGTAACAACTCTCTTAAGTATCGGCGAAGGGTACGCAGATGAGTGCATGGTTCCAGCAGGTGCCTGATAAGGTTTAATATGATTTGGGGACCATGAACTTCTTTTAATCAATCGATTGATGTGCCTTAAATTTAGTAAAAATGGCAGAAAGCAAAGATCAATAAAGAGATGGGATTGATGGGGAATTGAGAGATATCGATGTGTCACGATCAAAGTTTGGGGACACAGTACAAACAATAAATGTTAATCTTAAAAGCTGTGAATGTCGACCATATATACAATTTAGCTATCCATGCCTAAATGCATTATATAAATAATATTGATTGGTGTATGGGAGGAGGAAGAGTCTGCTACGTGGCTCATTCCTTTTATTTTTTTATCTCATCTCTTTGATCGTAAAGTTCCATGAATTATTCTCCCTTTCTTGCTCCATCAGTGTGTAGTGCAAATGCAATAAGTACCAATAATGCATAGAGTTGTACTGTAAAAAAGAAAGGCTTAACATAACAAATGATTAATTTTATTTCATTATTTAATTACTAAAATTTATCAAAATATTCACATCCAAAAGCAAATCTTTAAAGAAGATCAACCAAAAGGAATTATAGAAATTTTTGAAAGAGGTTTGGGTAGTTTTTTATTTTAGAAATATAGATATGACCAGATAGTTCAAAAAATTTTCTAGCTCATCTGTTTACTATTGTATCATTGCTCACCAACTAAAATGGATGAAAAAGAAAGGCGTTTTTTTTATTAGTCTATTCAATCTGATGTGTTGCGTTGCCAAAGAAAAGCACTACCAAACGAAAATGGGAATTTGTGGACACAACCAGTTTTGTCGCTAACCATGACGGGGTGAATGAATAACAATGAAAAGTGTAGAATATGAAATGTCTATGTGTAACATTGATAGAGCTCTGACAAGGATAGCAGACAATGAGAGAAAACTATATATAAGCATATTAGCAGGCAGGGAAACCAGATGATTAACTTTATATATCAACTAAATAGAAGGGCTGATATCATCGTTAGATATCTATAACTCTAATTAGATACAAATTATCAGTGTTAGTTTTCTAAAAACCTTTTTCAGCTTGTGAAAATAATCGCCAAACACTTTAATGAAGTTTTGTGAGTTAAAAGGGCAATTACTAGGTTTGCAAATATAAAATGTCACATGAGTTTTAAAGTTACGTATCTTTGACCTTGAGTTCTTGGCAACCGGAAATGGAGCTTTAACTTCGACAATTATTTGAAAATAAAATATATAAAGCAAAAGGGCCCAACCTTCTTGTATGATCAATTGGAGAGGCGCCAAAAAGAAGAAGCTAAAACAATTTAAAAAGGTAATAGAGTAAATGAAAGAACACAAGATTAATCATCTCAAATACAAAACTTTCATATCTGTTTATGGTTATATTAATTAATCTGTATTGCCCATATATGAAGCAGGATATATTAGAGTTGCATTGAGAGTGCCAAACCCCAAAAGGCCGAACTCTAACTGACCACTGCATGTATATGCAGATTCTCAAGCTATAAATTAAGCATTTACGGGTCAGTGACTGTGAAGGAGAAATCAAACTATAACAATTGGAAGAGGAAATTCACTGAGGTCAATGTAACTCCACATATGAAATGCATAAATCTTGCTTAGTTCTCTTCCTTGATGATTTCATTTGATAAAAAATTCGACGAAGATATGTTGATAAAAACAAACTTTGTGTGGCTCAAGGTAATTTAAGTGACAAAACGATGAGATAATAACTATTACAAGCTAGCAATCAATACCAGGATCTGAAAGACTCACAAAAAAGTAAATTAACAAGTGTATCATTTGCATACACATACAAATTATACGATGCAAAATAAGATTTGCTTTGGTCAGATTGTAAAATATAATTGAAGTTTTTTTTTCCTTCGCGCTGTGTACGTACTTATTTGTGCACCTTATAAGGGATGATTCGTGCCTTTCTTTTCAAATGTCAAATGACATTAACAGCTTTGTCACTAAATGTCCCACATGACATGCCTTAAGATTCTTCTTCCATTCCGTTGCTACAGATAAAAATTAAACCATGCCAGAAGCTTAAAATCAACTTGTTCAAACTCAGCTCAGCCATGGATAGGGTCTTGATGTAAATAAAGCACCAAAAAGCAACTTCAACTTATGATCTGTGGATGTGTGGCAAATTTGTTTTTGCAATGAAATCTCATATGAGTCAATTTCTAAGAAGAAAAGTTGGTAATAATAGATAATAATAAGTATCACTAGCCATGAATATGAACATGTGCTCCTCATAAGAGTTCCAACACATAAATTTACCCTGAGCCCGAATATAATCATGTGTCAGTGAACATAACGCTAGTGGCAGCAGTAAGTTGGAATTATTATGTTTTGCTGAGTTACAGCTAAGGCTTTGGATTGTTCTTTATTTTTTCTCTGTGCATATGGGACATCCGCCTCATTTACTCTTGCTGTCCTTGTATGTCTCCTGGCACATGAGTGATGGTGAAGATGAATTATTCTACACTTCCCTCCCTGCATAATGAAACTAGCCAAGCAGTTTCTCAAAGATTCACTTACAAGATTAGAAGCAAGAGCGGTGAGGCTCCCAAATCGTACGAATAGTACGGACTTGACATGGTAAAGGAGGAAACAGTTACAATAAATATCCTATAGAGCCCCAAATCTGATGAAGATTTAATCTCTAGCTGCTTCAATATTAATAGATATGTTTCATGGATAAAACAGAAAATATAAAAGTAGCCACGAAGTATATTTGAAGGATAAAATGCAATATTTTGTTCTTTCTTTTGACCGAATCATAAGAAAGAAAGAAGAAAGTGATAAGAGAATAAAGGGATGTATAGAGAAAATAAAGGAGAGATACATGACTTGTTAGCTCTCATAAGGGTTACGAAATGTGCATGTCTCGGAATCCAGTGTTTATATATATACACATATATTCGCGAAACCAAAGATGTCAAGTCAAGAGAGATACAGTTCACATATGTGATTAATTATAGCTAGCTTTCCTGGAATTTTAATGATCAAGATGAATGCAAATTTAGCTACCCTTGTACATAAGGACTTTGGAAAAGAGAAAGAGTTATTTACAACTACGGACAAGTTTGCAAGACGCCTTCTAGTTGCCTTATGAAGCTTGAAAATGGGTATAGAATTTTAGGCAATCCAAAGTGCAATGTGACATCATCCCACCATGATTCTCAATATATATTCAAGTCCGTAGCTAGCAGAGAAGCTACAAAATTTTCAGAAATCCAATCTTCCACTTAAAAGGACACTTAAAATTCAACAGAAACACAAAGTTGACAGTAGTACTCATCTCTTCATTATATTTTGTATGAAATCAAAAGAAACCATAGTATATATTCTATGCTCAATAGTAATCAGGAGAATAAATGCTCAATATAATCTTGATCCTCACCTTAATCAACCCATCATGTAAGATAATCTTTTGCCCTTGTCCCTTTTGTTAATAATAGCTTGTTTGACCTGCGAACCGAAAATAAAGGAGGCACCCCACAAAGTTACAACTTACAAGCCCACTAATTAGTAGGTTAAAGAGGAAAAAGAACAGGTCTAATGAGGATTAACATAATAATTGAAAACAATTCACCTTATATCTGATGCAAATTAAGCAGAGATTGAAAATCAAGATCTATCCTTACAATATATAAGTCATTCTTCCCCGATGCAGCATCATCAAGATTCTCATGGCCTTCAAAAACTAGTAAGGCTGCAGCTGCTAGCAGATATACATATTATATATCTAGAATCGCGCTAGCTGCAGCTTCAACCTTGCATTATTAGCATGTGAATCTTGATGATGCTGCACCAGCAAACAATGACTGGTGATCCATCCAAGCTAGCATGGTTTGAAAGCATTAAACTTGAACAAAAAATTACCAAAATAAATCGAAAAAGAAAAAACTTTTAGATTACAGTCTCTCAAAGAGAAAATTGAAAAGGGTAACCGAAAGAAAACAAGAACGAGGTTAAGGATGAAGAGATCGATACGATATATATCGTGTTTGCCACACGTGGCATATAAGAAATGGCTATACGTTGCCAAACAACGAACTCCAGAGAACCCTAAATAGAATATACTATTTACAAGACACAAAAAAAAAAAGAAAACTTAGGAAAAGGGAACCGAAAGAAAATTTAAAACCAACTGAAACTTGTTCTTTTTCGTGATTGATAGGGCTTGAGGGAAAGATCTTTCTTCAACTAGAGAAGAATCTACGAATTAATCTCTTCCTTGGGTTCATTATATAGAAACCAAAGAAGATGAAGAAGACCTTCCAAGGAAGAAACTTGAAAAGCCATTGATACCAAAATCCAAGGCATATAATATATTTAATTAACGAGTGAAAACTGATCAAGAGAGTTTAGTTTTTGAAAAGATGAATAAAAGGGTCAAGCCTAGCCAAGATCTGGCGAAGTTTGTTGATTTAACTCAAACGAAGAAGAAGAAGAAGAAGGACGAGAGAGAGAGATGAGAAAAGTAGGTGAAGGAAAAGGGTTTGTTTGAGGTACTTATATATACGCGAAGTCCCTGAAAGATATTGTTTAAGTGGCTGCTTGGTGCAGGGAAATTCTGTACCTTCTGTTGCGAGCTTACATCTTCTCCAAGTCTCTGCCCTACTTTTTATTGCTGTAGATGTTGTTATTATTATTATTATTAAATTATTATTTCATATTTAATTAAAATAATGATAATATCAAGGTGTATTTATTTTTAGAGTAATGTTACTCATACAAATTCACACATACAAACTGATGTAGTATCCCTATATAATCGCTACATCACCCATATTAATTAATGTCATTTATTATTAATATATATTTATTAAATCACCGCATTTATTTATCAGATCACATTATGCCATATCAGTTTGTATGAATGAGTTTGTATAAGCAGTTTGTAAGAGTAGCATTATTCTTATTTTTATTTTATATCTTTCTGTTTTTAAAATTTGATAAGAATACATAGTTGATTTTAAATTTTTTTATTAAAAATAATATATGATTGATATTGATTTAAAATATATTATTAAATATGCATTTGCAAAGGAAAAGTTTCTAAAAACAAAAACAAACAAATATCTAGTACGGAATTTTGGGATTTTTTTTGAGATTTTTTTTGTCTTCTTTTGAATGAGAATAAAAAATTTATTAGGCTTATCATGAGTATGAACTAATTGACAAATTGATTTGTGTTTATTTCTTTTAAATATTTTTTTCCCTTTCTTTTGGTCTTTGTCGCCATCTATATAATCTAATTTTTACACAATCTAATCTATATATATATTTCTTCCTTTTGTTTTGGTCCTTGTCCCCCGTCAATCTAATTGTTAGATAATCTAATTTTCAATATAAAGTTAAACCTACGAACAGATACTAAACCATAATGGCATTAATTAATAAAATACTTTAATTGCTTTAGTGGTCAAAAGAATAATTTGCTCTTGCTTACATATGCATGCATATATATGATAGAATCTCTTTAATTCAAATTTTCAAGTTCTAAAATATTAATCCCGCATTGAATCATTGGTTCAAGTTGTGTTTTTATATTTAATACTTGACCCTATATTTTTGTAGGTCTAGTTTTTAACCTTTTGTGCCAATAATGTGGTCCTACACATATATACATATTATTATGGATCAAGAAAGTTATACATATGTAAATTCATGCCATCAATTGGCTTATTCGAGCCTCCTTCATTGACCAAAATGGACCAAGTTCTTCAGAATTCATTTCAATCTATGTAATTTTGTGTCCATAATTGCTGCCAAAGCAAGCTTAGTTTACCTATATTTGTTTCATCCAAACAATTTCGTCACATTTTCCCAACTTTAATATCGAAAAATTAAATACGTAATTTCGAAGACAACCATATCAGTTCAACTAACTTTCACTATGAAAACCTGGGGAGATGGGTTGAGAAATTTTCTCTTAAAAATAAAGTAACAAAAAAAATGAAAGTGGAAAAGTAGTATAAAATTTCCTATACAGCTGAAAACTAATAATAAATAATCTAAACTAATGCCAAACTATAAACAAAACCCTAGCCCTTGGTGGTTACTCAAACGTAGGCCACTTCTACCATTTGTGATATAATTTTAATTAGCAAGATTATAGGGTATATAATTAAAGACTTTTCAAGATTTGAACATAAAAACCATCTAAGTAAATAAGCTTTTTACTATTGTCATATTAAAGATCATTAATGGCGGAGACCAAATTTTTAAACTAATATAGATCACACAAGAGATGTACTAATAACTTATTACAAACGTTTAAATTTTGAAAAAGTGAATAATCATGAATTTATTTATTTATTAAGTTTACTTGAGTTTGGGTCACATTAACGTATATATATTTGAGACTCATAAGTTGAACTCTCGCAGTGGTTAAATTGGTTACTCAAGTACCATTAAATTGCAATTATCGATCATGTTCAAAAGCTTTGAAACAAATTAAGGTTATTACTTTGTAGTAAATTAATATATTTTCCACCTCCTCTTGGAGATGGGATTATGTAATCACCGAAATTTTAAATAGATGGGAAAGATTCAAATTTGCTGTTGCATACATTTTCACATTTCACAGACGAGGAAGTGGACTGAAAAGGTTTAAATCTCTAGTGTAGGCTGCTTTGTACTACTACAAAGATAAATTTGCTTTTGAAAAATGAAGAACTTAATCAGGAGAACAGTTCTCCACAGGTGGTGTTTAATTTAGTGATCTATTTATTCAATTTGTTTCTAAGTTATAAATATTTCTATTGCTATTAATCAAACAAAATAAGGAAAATTATTTCAACATGTACAGATTGATTGGAGAGAGACTTGAAAATTGGTACAATTATTGGCAGCAACAAACATCATGAATGTCTGTAAGGTACTACACCAGTCTCAAATAATGTAGTACCTGCTCGCTTACACTTTAGCTGTAGCTCAACCAGTCGGAATTAACAAGAAAGAGTAAACTGTATATCAACGATTATTGGCTTTCACTTTACCCTTTGAGGCCTTTGAAGGAGAATCTACCTAGCTGTAGTTCCTCACAGTAAAAATCCCTCGTGAGTTCAAGCCCCCACCTGATCTCCTCCAACTCACAATTAACCGAACCTAGTTACTATGTGCGCAAGTACCACAACCAAGACTTTAATTTTATAAAATTAAAATATATCTTAATTACAAATTAAATTAACTAACTACCACCTGAATGAGAAATTCAATCTAATCTTCGGTAAATGATACGAAATAGGTAGGTTAATTATGTTCCATAAAAATTATAATGCTTTCTTAATTATGATTTAATACTTGGAATAATATTACATTTACAAAATCTATACAAATTTATGTACGAAGTTGATATGATATCACTGATTTATTACCACAGAAATCATTAGTATTTATCAGTATTAAATACACATAATTTGGGATAAAAACTTTGAGATATAATTTGGAAAAAACATCATTATTCATTTGTGGAGATTATATCTACAAAATCAATAAATGAATCTGATGATTGTATACCTGATTAACAATTAATCTATTCTTCATCTTCCTGTTTGAAAAAGCTTTGATTAGGTGGGATATTAAGACCACTTCATACATGTGTGCTTACTGTTCATCTAAACATAGTTCTAGGTTTGTAACGCAATTTGTATATGTATATATATATAATCAAGTTCTCTTTAAGTTAATTCACACAAATGTTATTAAAATATAAAAATTTTGTATAATGACATTAACATACATAAAGTTAAAAGATTTAATAAGATAATTATATGAGACACATAGGATATCACACAGCTTGAAATTCACTTATTCTAGAAAATTATGCATGTATTTTCAACTGACAAGTATATATATGCATGCAACGATACATGATGATCCCGCTCATTACATGGTGAATAGATGAAGTTGTCACTTCCTTTTGTGTGTGTGTGTGTGTGTGTGTGTATACACACACACACACTTTATGATTATAAAGCAAGACAATGATAAGATTGGCATTTCGTTTGAGCGAACAATAGACAAACCGCCCATCATAATCCCGCTGCCACCACTCAACATCACCACCACCGCCACCACCACTAACCTTTGTCATCGTCTGTCTCTTAAGTACACATTTCTCATTATTCTGTTGATTTGTTATTTGATATTTTACCTCAATTATCATCATTTCGTCATAAAAAATTTTCTACCTTATAGGGAATATTTAGTGCGCTCCATCACCATTATTTAGTGAATTGGGAAGTCTTAGTTAATTACTATATTACAAAAGAATCTATCTTTTTTATCTTTTGGAATTCTAGATTCATCTTTTGACAAAGTACAACAATCTTGTGTAATACACAATTACATTTAGATAAACATTGTTGTCACTTCGATCGATCGGTTAGTATAGAATGTTACTAATTAATTATTCAATATTATAATATTCTATATATTGCATACTTTGGATAATTTAACATGCCCTGCACTGTATTTTATATATATATATATATATATATTTGTGAACTTTAATTATAGATTTAATCTTTCTCGGTACCGAAATGAATATTTATTCACTTAAAAGACCATTTGCTGTGTTGATTGTTCTCTGCCTGCAATCATGTTCCATCCCATTATATTATATAGTGTGAACACGAAGGTAGTGCAACAGAACTCAGAAATATATATATTATCTGCCTAATTAGCAATTTTTTTTTTCTTTTAGGTTTGAACTCCACATTCTTCTCATTTTTGTCGTTTGAAGCCTCTCGATTTCTGTAAATTGTGATCTCTGATGAGTGCACTTCTCGACATGCAAGCCCAGAATTCAACCTAGAAAATATAGTCTAAAGACACCGACTGGATTTGATAGATCTTAGTGGGATATCGATTTGTATATGAGGATCTCGAGCGACCTTGAACTAATCAATGACGAGCTGGTTGGAAAGTTTAAGCAAGCTAATTAATAATTAATGACTTCTCAGTCTTAGGTGGACTTAAGATTATTAATAATATTATTATGATGTTAATTAAGTTTGTTTAGACTGATCGATCGAGTGCCCTAAAAGGAGAGTACTAATTAAGATGAGTGTGAAGCCATGCAACAAAAGATCAACTAGCTAGGCTATATATGTATAATTAATCCCTTCATCATCACATGTCAATTTTACAGAAACTGTTATAACTTTTTAATTCTCTGTTTATACACGTACGGGGAATAAATTACTGAATATTTATAACAAGCACAAGCAAACCCAACTTCAAGTACTGGAGAGAGAGCCTCATGAGTATTAATGTGGCGAAGCAAGAAAAACAAATGAAGAGATAAATATTATTCTAGCTAGTTTTCTATCTACATATATTAAAGCAAGCATGCAAGGCTAATAAGCCAAACGCAAATTTCAACTGGGGAATATCAGTACTAATTATGCAAAAAGATAAAGATCGACCGATGTCCTAGCTCTAGCTAGCATGCATTTGTCATTGATGCCAAAAATGTATACAATATATAGCTAGCTAGCTATGTTGTAATGTTTATTACCAAAATTGGAGAATAGCTAGCTTGCTTCGTCATCTTTATATTTTTCTTCAATTTGTGATTAGTCTAAAAGGTTTTAGATCAGAGCGCTAGCTTAGCCAGGCTAAGTACCGCAAGGGGACTGGGCATTTGCATGTGGTGACTCTTATACTTGTCAGTTCAGTGACAAGAGTGATTACTACTAGGACAAACATCTGAGCTCAGCTCATTAGACTACTAGACAACAGAAGTAAATCTTTTGGGAGAATAACCCATTAATTATATATATGGCAGTGCAAATTGCCAGCTGCTGATTCTCTACGTCATCAGCACAATTACCTGAATTCAAAACAAATTTAAAAAGATAAAGGTAAATCCAATCTGAGAGGGCCACCACAATGCATACTCATACACATACAAAATCTGATGTACCTGCTATATATAAACCTTTTCTTCTTTTTCAAGGAAATGACTTTACATCTGAAGTGGAAAGAAATAATAACCCCTTAACCTTTTTATATATGAAAAAAAAAACATAATAATAAAAATTACAGGGCCAAGGCTTTAGAAATTGTGAAATGTAAAAAAGTACTTCCATTGATGAAGATAAGGTGTTATATTGACTATATGTGTATTTTAATTAACTTCTAAGAGTTTATATATGCTAAGGAAGATTTTAATTTTAAAGTCAAAATTATATATCCTTTCCATTATTTACAATATAATCTAAGATAAATTTTTTATTGTACTAATGATAAGTGATTTAATATCTCATCGTATGTATTAATCTAATTATACAATTAACGCAGCTTGTTTTTAGATTAACACATATCGTAACTTAATTCTGAAAGATACAACTGCTAGAGTACATGCGCAGCACTAACAATATTAAATGATTTCAAATGCTGCATACACTTAATGTTATATGTGTGTGTATATATATATAGTATTTTGCATATGATGATATATTATATATACAGAGACGGGGAACCTGTGACAAGAATAAATCAAAATTCAAACACTAACAAACACACAATCAACAATCACTCACTCAAACAATCAAACAACCAATCCACACTCTTCTCTGAAGAATAAGTCAATTTTATCAAAATAATCAATTTCTGAATAATGTCTAACAAAATAATAATGAAAACTTATATTTATACTAGACTAACTTTATTAGAGTTTGAGTCAAATTAGGAAAATCAAAATCCCTATTTGAGTCAAAATCTCTAAACTAACAATTTGGATTTGAATCAAATTAGGAAAAGTCAAGATCCCTAATTAAGTCAAAATCCCTAAATTATAAAATTCATAATTCAATGAAACTTTAAATAACTAAATTATTGAAAAGACTAAATTATCCTAATGTAAAAATAAATCATGCTGCATCAATTCCCCCCTGCTTGAAAAACTCAACTCTTGACAAGTTGCTCAAGGCGGATGTTGCCAAAATAGGATAAAGTACCAAGTCTTGTCTTGCACAAATGTAGGAACGTTGTCAATCCAAGTCTGCACTTCATGATAATCCAAAAACATAGATACTGTCGGTTGAACACTAGGCAATGTTGCATTGATGGATGTCAATGTTGGTGAAGAAGCAATGAACATCATAGAAGAGTTCAAAATAGAGACAAGAATGCCTTGGTTTAAGCATTTATCCAACACAATTAGAGACTCCCAAGAAATCAACTTCAATATTGGACTTGGAGATAACTTCTTGAAGTGGCTTAGGAGGATGAAAATAATTTTCTTCATGAGATGGTTTACGAATCCCAAGAGAATCTTCTTCAACCATAGGCACAACTTTAATAGGATGCTTTTCAATCTTGAAATCTTCAACATGTGTAGAGTCAATTACACCCATAAACTCTACCTCAATAGAACTCTCTTCAATCTTGACTTCAACATCTTTAAATTGAATCTCAACCTCATAGTCAATCTTACTTGAAACATCATCATCCATAGCGTCTTTCTCAACTTCTTCCTCAACTTCTTTTCTTGCATCCAGAACCTTTTCTTCAACAAGTTCATACTTGGTAGGTTGGATTTACTCACAAGGTTGTGGGATATCAGGTGGAGGATTCTCACAACTCTCATTTGTTGGGTGATAAGGTGTGTAAGATGCCGACTTACTCTTATGGTCATCCAATATTCTAATGATTTGATCTATAGTACTGGTCCAATCACAAGATTCATTGGTTAGAGAACGAGAATTCACCATTTTTTGATGCTCACAAGTTTGAGGTTTCCTTCTTATAGGCATATATCTAGGCTTAAGATGTGAAGGTAGAAAAGTATCAATTACTAAGCGTTTCATCTCGTCTCATGTCGCAGGTCCTCCCGTACTTCCAGCATATTTGTGCATAACCATCCACCATTCAAAAGCAAAATCTCTAAGTTGGCCATAATCAACCATCATATCTTCTGGAAGATCTATATCCTAAAAATATCACTCCAAACTTTCAAACAATTGAAGAATCTGCGGGAAGAATAATTTTCACAAAAAGACGACGACAAATCCCATGATTTAAGCGTTTATTGAATACAATCTCATATTTCTCATATTCATAGTTGAGTCAAAATCCCTAAACTAATAATTTGGGTTTGAATTAAATTAGAAAAAGTCAAGATCTCTAACTGAGTCAAAATCTTTAAATTATAAAATCATAATTCAATTAAACTTTGAATAACTAAATTATTGAGGAGACTAAATTATTCCTAATGTAAAAAAGCCATGCTGCATCATATAGTATGTTCAGGATTAATCAATATTAAACTGATGACCTTCAAGGAATTGAGCATGCACGCATGCCCCATAAATGCATTCTGATCAAGAGCTTATCTATAGCAGAAGAAAATATTCATGCGTCTTCACATTAAATATCATGCATCCTCGATCGGTAGCTCTTAGTCCACTCAAATTGTTAAAAATTAACCTAACCAACTGCATGCAGACAAGTAAAAGTCAATAATTTAATTTTTGCCCATCTATGTATGGCCCCTAAAGAGACAGAGACTTCTCCATATATACATTATTATATTTACTACGAATAGTGTTGCAATCAATCCAGCTTTGAACTGTTTCAACCAGGTTACTGTGGAGACGAAATCATAACCCTCAAAGGTGGCAAGCATATACGAATTTAGATCTTCTTCAACGTTATAAGCTTCAATGAAAAGGCTTCTTATACATAGTTATTATTATTACTATTATTATTATATATAACTAGCTAAATGTCAATCATAAACTTTGTATTTGTTTAATCAAAAGTTTTTTGCCACATGCAATTATGACGCTCAACAAACAGTAGATGGAACTAAACAATATTAATGTTCAGCTTTAGATATATCAATATATGACTCTTTAATTTTATGGAATTTATTTATTTCTCACAACACACAAGATCAAGAACCTGAATAATTTACAACTTAAAACACACATAGAGAAATGAAATGGAAAAAGTTACTTGCATAAATATAGTACTATAAAATTGATGAATATTAATGGGGTCATAAATATGATCTATGAACTATAGCATGTGTGCCGCATATAAGGCAAAAGCTAGCTAGCTGAGGTTTTGTATATGTAGTTGAGGTTTACATGTAGTGGCCATGATAATAGAGCCCAAGCGACGAGGAAGCTTTGGTATTATCATTAGTTTAACTTTAAATAATTGCAGAGAGCGGCTGTGTGCCCTACTCATGGCGAACAACCTAGTACCAATTAGATTTCTTTGCCGTGGCCTCCACAATCAACCCCATCCATCTTTTTTCTTTAATTTGTTTATGAAGATACAGATCAGATGCTTTGCTTTGCTTTTTCGACCTTTTGATAAGTTAAAGGTTAATTTGTCGCTTAGATGTCCGGCTTTTGCATGCATGCCGAGGTCATGCATGTTGTAATTATGATCGATCTTTCATTCTGTTTAAGTTAGCTATCTCTCTCTCTCTCTCTCTCTCTCTCAAGATCCCTCAAGAACTTCGACTTCACAAGATAATTAACATAGGAAATAAGGGATTAAAATCAATTTTTTTAATCTCCATTTCTCGTTCTTAATAAAAATTGATCATCAACATAAATTGTAGGACAAGATGTGATACGAAAAGTAAGGCTTTTCCTCTCCACCCCATGCATAGCAAATTGAGGCCAAAAGATCTCTATATATCTCATCCCGTAATCTTAATTATTACCGAATCAATAATCATTATAAGTATGAATTAATTATTAATAACAATCAC
Source organism: Boswellia sacra (assembly GCA_013180625.2). NCBI lineage: Eukaryota > Viridiplantae > Streptophyta > Magnoliopsida > Sapindales > Burseraceae > Boswellia > Boswellia sacra. Next base: position 771,194 of record SNVD02015555.1, on the reverse strand, counting down.
TATTAATATGCATTATTGACATCCTTTTCTTCATCATGTGATTAGATCGAGGGATTTAGCACAAATTTGTATTCATACTTTTTTATTTTCTTTTCTTTAAAATAAATCTTATCAAAATGACAAATAAATCAACGATAATCGATCAAATTTAATCATCAAAGCACATGGTTGACGTGGATAGTTATGATAAATTCACGTGATCATCGATTGACTGTCGGTTATGATCTGATTCAATGATGTCGATTTATTATTATTTTGTCAGTTCCGATATGAATAAATTGTAACGATCAATTATATATCCATCCAATATTACTTATTCATCTTTAATTGATGTGATCACACTATGTATCGGATTTGATTCAATCTAGGGACATTTGATTAAGGACACATAATTTAATCGTGAACACAAAGTTTAGTGTCATTCTTTAAAGTTAACCACTTTAGTAAGTACAATTAACTCTGGTTAATTAAATCTTAATCTTTTTCGAATTTGACAAAGCAGTATTACTCCCATCCCTGTATGTTGTTAGTAGCGTGGTTTTGCCTCAAAACAGTGGGCTGTTTGGCACTTTCTAATTAGACCTGAAACTGGATCTAATCAATACTTTGTTGTTTAATGATGATTAACTTAATTAATACTATGTTGACTCTCACATGGTAGTTGTCCGATTATCTGGATGTCTTTTTAGATTGTATTATTCATAAACACCCTGGCATATGTTGGGGAGGGAGAGCGAGAGAGAGAGAGAGAGAGAGAGAGAGAGAGAGAGAGTCGATGGGCTTTATGATGCTTGAAAGTCATTGACTTCGTTAAGACTAATTTATACTTTAGAATCTTAATAGGGTAAATTCCTGGACCCCATTTATTTTCCAAACGATCAAAGAAACCCTCAACTTTTAGAAAACTGCACAAAACCTCCATCCGTTAGTCAATATTCTGTTAAATTGTCAATTCTATCATGCCATGGTTTACAATTATTTTATTACCCTTCAGAGCCCAAACTCCAACTTCAAAAAATTTTTAAAAGAAAGGAAGAATAAAGAACCCTATTTCTTAATCTCTTTCTCTTTCTTCTTCCCCTCTCACTTTCCTAGTTTTAGATTATGATTTGTTGGGAGGCTATAGCTGTTGCTGCTAACAATTAAAAAATCTCTTTAAAAGCGGAAGAAAACATAACAAAACTTGTTGTTGCAATTTTTCATAATTTAATTATCATTTCCATTCAAAAACCAACCTCCGTAGTTTGCTTTTATTCAACACTTTGTCAAAACCCATAAGAAAACTCCAAGAAACAAAAACTCAAAATAACAAATAAAAACTCGAAATTTAGACCAAAAGAAGCCCATTATAAAATTGAAAAATTTCAATCCAAGCACCGAAAATTTTAAGGAACAGAGGCTAAACTCTGGGGTTCAACTAGGCTTCTAAAATTTTAGAGCATTGGAAAACATTGTTGCTGGATGTACAAATTTGTAGCTCAAAAGCACTATTAGAGTAAAAACCACGCTCCTAGGCCACCACCGCTAATCAGAAGTTGCCCTAGAGAGGATAAAAAATGTGTGGGGGAGAGGAAAGAGAAAAAGTCAAATATAGATTGATTTTTATGTTTGTTTTAATTGGGAATTTTTACATTTCAATAGAAATTATAGGTGTGTTCGTTTATAAATCCGGTATTTTTGTTTTCAATTGAATTTAGGAATATGTGGTTGATTTTGAATTACTTTAAATTTTAAAAAGGATATGTGATTGAAATTGAATATAAATTGTATTGGAAAATGTGCAGCACAGAAAACAGGATTTGGATTCATAAACGAACAGATTGTCATCCTTGTGCTTATTTTCAAAACGTCGGGTTTTCTTAATGTTTTAGCAAATAAAATGAGTCAGCCAGTATTTACCCATCTTAATATATAGTTTCTTATTCATTGGAAATCCCGCATCTAGGAAATTTGAAAATATATACAAACATAACATAATATCATCGAATTGAATGAATAACAACATGATAATTATATATTATTACATTAAATAACTAACATAATAGGGATCATATAAATTAATTAGTTATATATTTATTATACACATATGTATTTACATATCGTCGTATGATCCATAAAATTAAATAATTAACAGAACTTGATGCTTAATTTATAAAGCAATCATTTATTACATATATATATATATATATATATATATATATATATATATATATATGTTGTTCATGTTAATACCATGTAATAGTAATCGATATAGAATAAGTTATTAGACCGTCTCTTATATCTTTCAATATGTCATTATAGCCATTTCTTATTTCCAATTTGACAAATTCTCTATAGAAAAATATCCAAAAATGAGCTTTATTTTTTAGTTTGATTATAAATATTATTGGTGGTCGTGTTTCTCACTTTTTACTTGAATTATTATATGTTTTTCAGGTCCTTTTGTGCAGCTCAATCATTGACCTAAAAAATAAAAATAAAAGAGCTAGGAGAATGATCAATAGGTTAAGAATGGTATTTAGAGCATTAAGTGCATGTTTGTTTTAGCTTCTACAAGTAGAGCTTATTGAAGTAATTTTTTTTTTAAGTAAAGATTATAAAAGTAGAGCTTTTATTAAAAAGTTATTGATTGTTTGATAGGACAAATATAAAAACATGTATCATAATTAAATTACCAAAATAGAATTTTGTTATAGAGAAAGAATAAAGTAAAATATTTAAAAGTAAATGAGGGTATTTTTTATATTTCAAAACTTTAAAAAAAAGTTTAAAAAGAGTTTTTTGCAAAAGCTTCAATTTTGGGTTTCTTCCAGAAGTAAAAACAGTTTTTTTAATTATTTAAAAGCTCTTATTACGTGGTAGTAAGAGGACGCAAATAAATTTTGAAAGAGCTTTTGCTATTAGAAAAAAAAAAACTCTTTTACCTAGTAGAGAATCTCAAACAAATGCACTCTAAATAAATTTAATAAATTGTCTCTCTCCATTCTCCAACATTCATTATTTCGATCACTAAACTGATCCATGTGATTATTGGCCATTTGTTTGTCACAACTTGATCCAATGATGAAAGTTTTAATATCTCGATCATCAACCATTCAATCATTAATGTTGAAGATCGAATTGTCAGTTTCGGATTATCTATAATTTGCAAAGTAGGGAGATATACATGTGTATATATAATTTAATATTTTAAGACATAATTAAATGATGTTAATGAGGACTATATAAATAAGTCAGGTTATTATAACTCAAATTATTGACTTAAAATTCTGACAATATTATCATACATCTATTCAAGTCCAATTGATATGGTAGAGAGAAACTATTTGACAGCCTTTTTCATGCCAATTTAACGATTCTTTCTTCCGTTCGATTAGATTAAATGAACGGCTATCAACTAATTAATGTTAAAATATTAAAGTTAAAAATTGTAAGTCTTTAACTACAATAGCATAGGCCAATATATATTCTAAATATTGTTGTATTTAGGCGATTCTTTAATTGAGTTTGCTTGAATTTTTTTAAGCAAAAAATTGAACCCATTCTATATGCTATTAGTTCAGATTACAAATTTGTTGTTTCGCGGCATGGTTGTTTTTCTTAATACCTCGGGCTGTTCAAATAACTTAATAATTAAATTATCTATAACACAAATGCATGCGATGCGATGCAACACTACCTGTAGTGCTGAATAAATCTATCTAATTACATTGATTGATTTAATTAGTTTCTTCTTGCGTGTGCAAATTCATATGATATTTAAATTGATTTAACACATATATACTTACAATTAAGGGTTAATTACATCATAACGATACATGCAAATTTATAACTTTTTTTAAATAAATAAAGGACAATCATATCATGCTATAAGCAAGCTACGATGAATCTTTTTATTAAATTAAATTCTACTATCCAAACTTGAAATGTTCATACATAAAGTGTAATTCTAAGAACTATGATATACTCTTTCTAATAAATCTTAATACCACTTTCTTTATTGAACCAAGTACTAAATTTGTCTTCATGATATTTACTTAAATATTTTCTATTATTTTTAAATTTTATTTATCCAGTAATATTTTATTATACAGTAATATTTTATCATATCATATCGAATTGTATAAATTAGGTCTAAGTCTAACAGATGGATTGATTGAGAAATAGTACCCATTGTGAAAACTCATTTGTTGGACCTGACCATGAAACACAACCCAATCATCTTGGAGTCTCAGACCTGTTTGGATCACTAGATGAGTAGGGCCCAACATAACTATTGGTATATTGCCCAACCCATCCAATCATTTTGTGCGCCATGGATGCCCAACCCCAACTTATTAGATAATTTATCAACCCAATATATAATGCCACACCAACTCCAACTCATTTTCCAAATTTCTCATTGAAAAGAACTGACAATGTAAAGTGGGATATATAAAATTTATGATAATATTAAAAAGAAAAGTTGTTCTATTCGACCTTCACTTTCTAACTTTTCGACTTCCACTTCTGAATACATCCTATTAAAAATTTTACACCCTTATTTTTTTCTCATTAAACCTTAACTAATTTAAGCTATAATTGAGTCTGTCATCAAGATAATTTGCATGATTTCTCTTGGTTATGCGACTTAATTGTGCAATCGGTCATGCCTCTTTATATATTAAGATCAGCTCTCTTTCTAGCTTAATTAATTTGTTTCTCCGCATGTAATATGCTTTTGTTTCATGGATGTACAATTAGATGTCTATGCATATTCTACAGTTTAATCAGGGGAGTTGTTTTTTCTTCATTGGTTTGTTCGATAGGATAAATACCAACCGTGGTATGAAGGTGTGAGCAGTCAAAGATCCGAACTTGTGCTTTATGGCCATGAATTGATTTTTAGATCTGGAATCCAATTATATTACGCAGAATATGGTGTTTTCAATTTTATCAGTTTTCATCGATCATTCTAGTTTTTGAGTCTCATACCAAAGCTGATTATCAAGCCATATCCTCAGCAGTATAGACTACAATAGGTGGATCTCTTTGACAAATGAATAGATAATAGTTTATTTCATTTCGGTCGTGGTTGAGTTCAAATTAATTAACTAAGCAGTCCTTGTTCGTGAGTTTAGAAGAGAAACAACTAATGGCCAAAACCGAAAGAAAAAGAAGGAATGAAATGCCTGGATAGAAGCATGAAAAGAATAAAAGTCATTTGAGAGAAGTAAAACTGAAATAATTGTAATTGGTAATTTTATGTTAGGATAAAAATGTTAAAACAAATAAAATTAAGTATAGGAGCTTAATAGAATAACTCTAAAAAGAACTTCGATTGAGCCTATATACTAGGTCCAACGTCCAATTGTTTCTTCTTCAATATGCTTTTTCGTTCGCTCTTTTTATTATTGGACTGGGTTGGGCCTGGGCTTATTCAATGCTTCTCTTAGAGACGGGCCTATATTAAATTGGAAAATTGTTGGGACTGTTGGCGATCAAGCTTTCTATAAACATTTATGACAGTTTTAATTGTTTTAAACCAATTTTAAGTTCTTCAATGATGATTTAGAAGTAACAGATGGATAACCAATATTTATAATTTAAGAATGCATTTGATTCTTCTCAATAATTAGAAAAATATATTTTTTTTTGCTATAAGATAATAAAGTTTTTTATTTTTTTCAAGAATTTACATGTGAACAGTATAATGTTCCTGCAATTAAAGCCTCCTAAACAACTACGATCTTCTTCAACCTAATCAAAAATATTTTCGTTGACCTAAATGCTATAAGACATACGAAGAACTGACACGTGTAGCTTTCATTTAGCAGGTTTACGGTGGTGGTTGAGATTTTGCACAAGAGCGTAGAATCTAAAGTTGGTCTTCATAGATTTGCCTTGATCAATATTTGGTAACACGTGGCATAAGATTAGGCTAGACAAACCAAAGAGAAAAAGTAAAGCAGAGCTAATGGGGTTGGCCAAACAGGTAAGCTGCTCTTCCCCCCTGGCCCAATAGGTTTCTTCCATGTGTTGTTGAGAGAGTGATAGAGTTGACTTGGTCAAGTTGATCGATGAACATGGCTACCCTCTTTAAGATCATAGTATTCCAACGATATTGATTACAAAAATCTAGTGACAGTTTTTATAAATTTACAGCAGGAAATGGATATTTTGACAGAGTTTTAACTCAATTTATTGACACGACTTTTTAATTCTTAATCTTACCGAATATAATGGTTAAGATTTGATAAGATTAAGAATTAAAAAGTTATTTTCTTTTAAGCAAAATATCTAAAAGATAGGAGTAAGATAAGAAATTTGTTCGACGATTAGTAAAAAGATTAATATTGTTCACATAAAGCGTTGAAAGTAATAATAAATGGGATGTAGAAGAATTTGAATTTGACTTTGACAATTAAAATGGGAAACTTAGGAAAACTAATAATGAAATGCACGAGCATCATCACTTAATTTTGTTTGTAGAAAAAGGTGATCGGACCCCAAAGTCACCGCACAACTTGCAATCGAGGCCAGCATTTGCTTGGCTAGCTAGCTACCAATGAGTTGGTCATATCTACATTTTTCACTTCCTCACGAGCCTCTTTAAGTCTCTCTCTCTCTATATAAACCACTTAAACATGCACTACATTTTCATCGCCATCATCCGCTTACTTCCCAACTGATATATCAATCACAGTAAGTTACAGCGCAAACGCTTCCAAATAATAATAATGTCTAGCGGTGCAGGCACTCCCTTCCTTATAACTTTGTTCTGCTTTCTACTCCTTCTATCCCCTCCGCCTTCGGTGATGATAATGGGCGGAATGAGTCCCGCAGTGAGAGTTGTGGGTGCTAGCAGGCCGATATCAGGATTGAAATCCCAGAATTACAGCACTTTCGATCCGAGAACAAGTCCTGAACGTCACAAGTTTCGCAGTGGAGAGGTGAATGGTTGCTTGCCAAAAGGGTTTCACCGCAATTCTGCGCCTAGTCGATACATAAACTATCACACTTTGGGTTCAACAATGTGTTCGACAGGAAAGCATCATATCACCAGCAGCCCATGAAAATCAAGAGAAGAACTGTATCGTATCGATCAGCCAGGGGTTATTATGGTTTGTTGATGTTATATATATACATAAATATATATAGCTTGCTTGTCTTGTGCATATGTACGTACGGTGGTATGTACTTGGTGGGTTTCTAGTGCTATGTCGTATATAGTACGTACGTAAATGAAAAGATGAACTTGGCATGGAGATGAAGTTTACTATGACCAAGTTCTTATAAAATACATATTTTTTTCAAGTGTATAAGACATTTGAAATTAAAGCTTCTTTAATATTATATAGTTTTTTTATGCGAGTTTTCTTGCTTTTTCTATTGTTTAATTTTATGTCGTAGCTAGCTTTCCCAAAGTGCATAGGTAACGCAGACATCGTTTTCAAAATATACAAGTATTGCGTGTATTAATATATATAGTTTATTAATTTCTTAAGACCTTTTTTTTCAGTCATTATATATACTCAAAATTTCTCAAACGGCAGTCAACGCTAACTAAGCCATGTTTAACCATAAATTCACCAAAATTGTTAAACATTTCAAGTTTGGATCTCAATTGCCATGCTCAATCAAAACGATGTGATGATTCTTAAATTGATCAAAACCATAACTTATAAGATGTAAAAGATTAGATGCAAATTTGAGAAGTACAATATTATTAATAATTCAAATAATAAAATTATAATTATATTATCATTAATTAGGCTAACTTCTTGGATAATGACCAGTGATGAAATTTATAATTAGAGGTGACAGCCCGAAAGTAATAAACAGAGAGAAAATGAGAGAAAAAAAAAATGGTTAGAATTTCCACTCAAGTGGGAAGCCTAAACCGAATATGGGGTGATAGACAAGTCCGAAAATTGCTCCTATTTCTCACAAGAGATGCTAAAGGCCTCTCCTTTGTACAGGCGCTGTTCTGCCTCTCATTCTAGTTTTACATAAATCCTAAGTTCTCAAACATAATTGTCGATGTGGGATGCACAAGATATATACACATATACCCTACATCACTCAAATTGTAGTCCTAAATTTACTCGTACATGATAGATAGCTCGGATTACAACCTTAACCACAAACATAATAATTAAGTACATATGTGCACTTTTAAATGGTCTTTGTATTGGAATTGGGCTTTAACCATCATGTGGGTATTATTTTGGAACATGATAAATGGGATTCAAATTTAGTTTATTCATCATTTTTTTTAACCCATCATGACTAGGATATAGTATCCAAGGCTTCAAACTTGAATTGCTTATAAATGAAAAAACGTCAATAAGCTACATACCTAAATCAAGATTTCAAGTTAAAGCAGGCTCAATCTTTTTCTACTTCTTGTTCCATTGAATCTCAAGATATATGTATTTAGTTCACTAAACATAAATAGTTTTAATTATGAGTCATTGACATTAGTGATGCAATTTACAGAGTTATAGGATTCGTTAATTTAAAGGGTGATTCTAATTAGTTAGCATCCTTACCATTAATAACTCATAATCTTGCATTCTCATAACCCTTGTATATGATTTAATAGGTTATTTATTAATGAGATACATTTTGTGCGGATTCTTTCCCCAACTAAGGAAGAGATCTGGGTGGAATTGTCAAATATGAAATCGAGAGCTATTTTACAAAGAAATAGCCAACTTGTTGCTCAAAAAGAGATGGTAAAAGGATTCAATATCATTTGATTGAAAAGTTGATCCAACTCCTTCTTGCTTAAAGAAACCCTCCACTTCACCTATTATTTTTTTCACCAAAAGCAAACATGAGATAACAAATCCAATCTTTCACTAAGATTTCGAATAACTATCCCAAATTAAAATTGATTATGTTTCGCCTCTAGCTTACTTGGAGAAAGACAATCAAATAATTCTTAATCACGGTCCTTGCGGATCAGTTCATCCATGTAATCTATAAAAAGACACTCTAGATGATTGATTTTTTTTTCTTTGAATGATACAAAACTTATCATAAATCTTTATATTCGAAAAATCCATATAAAATAAAGAAATTTTGAGAGAGAATAACATTTTCTTTGACATCATAGTTTTGAGCAATATTAAAGGAGGTATCATCTGACATTGGAGTCTTAAGGCATCCCTATGATGATTCTGCAACCATGTGTGTTGGGTATCTAAAAACTCCCCAAAATTAAGAAGTCAAACATTTGTCTAGGAAGAAATTAAAACTTTTACAATTTGCATTTTTACTAGAGCTAGGTAGAAGGTGCTCAAGTTGATTTCAAAAGCATAAAGCCACTGCAATGAAGGCTGATCATCAACAATATTCAACGGCATAAAACCATGCGCATAAACTCTAAAAAATTCTGTAAAATTTCACCCTCACGCCACAGCCCATCTGAACACTTATCTTGGTCAAATCTGAAAATAATGCCCACCGCTCCACAATATAATTAAACTGCATCACTGAATTCAATTGGGCCTCTGTTGGTTTCACATCTGAAACACTGCATGTGTTGGAAACCCCTACCACATGCAACTGCTATCAAAATTCATAATCAACAAATTAGGATTTTGGGCTCTTTTCTCTCTTCATCTGAATAGACATAAAATTGGGAAAGTTTCGGATCCAAATTGTTTATTAATAAGTTTTACGATTGCAAGAAGCGATGCAGCAAGCATAAATATTAATTAATGTAATTGGCATGGCCAGGCCTGGAAATGGAAAAGGAATTTTTGGGTTGTGAAGTCCCTGGCAATTCCACCAGAAAGACCATCCAATCTCCAAGGTCGAAATTCAAACGCAGGACTTCATCTGGCGGAAAAAATAAAATTGACCCTTCATTTAAAACATTAATCAGTACTGTAAATTTCAATTTACGATGCCTCGTGTGCTCCTGATTGCTCAATCCTCACCGCACTTTCTTATGCTTAGAATTTTGTTTTCAACTTACAATAATGCTACGAAATGCCCTAGCGTGTAATCTAAGATACGCGTTATTATTATAGTATTTCTTCCTCTTAAGTACATGTTAATGTTAAACTTTTCTTTTATTTTAAAAAATATGTTCTTATTTTAAAAAATTTTAAATAATAAATAATAAAGAATAATTTATTATTTAAGAAAGTCAAAATTATTAATATATTGTTAAAAAATATTTTTTTACGTGACTAAAATTATATTTATAATTTACCATTTTTAATTTGTTAATATGTGCCTTCATCTTTAAGTATACATTTAGATAAACTTTTATTAAATAAATTTTATTTTTCTTTATAATTTTGAAAACTTATTTTAACATGTGAACATGTTTGAATATTTCATATAAAATAACCCACTTCGTTTAGTGATTAAATCATCGAATATTTTTCTAAGATCTCATGCATGTTGTTATATAAATATTATCATTTAGAGCTAATGATTGTTGTATTGACTTATTATAAGCATTAATTAATTATATTATCAAACCAATTTAACAACCGTTTACAAATTATAGATAACATTATCAAATCAATAATATCCTTATCCAACAATTATTGGATTATAAAAGCTTTTATAAATTAGAAGAAAAAACCAAAAACTAAAAAAATTATCTCAAGTTGTTATTTAAAAAACAACATAAATATTTCTGATATAGAAATCCAACTTCACAAAAGGAAATTATACCTAAAAAGTAAAAATAAATAAATTCAGATTTTACTTCTTCTAGAAAAAGTTACTCGGATTACAAAAATTGGAAAACTTTAAAACTCTTATCAATTACGAAAATCCTTTAATAGAAAATAGATTTGTAAATTCAAACAGAAATAATAGCGGTGCAAACCTGCACATAACGCACGAGTCGATTGGGGTCACCAGTCAACAAAGGTAACCAAGAAAAGATCCGGAGAAAACCTGACAAAATCTTAAGTTTGTCCTTTAAAAAAATAAAAATAGAAATTAAGAAATAGAAAAGTTAATTTAATAATGATTAACATAACCTCGTTATTCTCTAACTACCATCTAAAATTCTCATTAAACTAATCAACCACAAAATAATGAAATAATTTTGTACTACCCCAGCTCTAATGGAAGCCAGTGCATACCCTTTGTCCATTCTTAATTACGTTATTGTCCTTGTCAAACAAGCCTTTATGTACGGTTGATTAATTTTGTCACCAACGACGCATTTATATTTTTTAATAAAATGAATAATAATGTTTCAAGAATGAAAAGGTGATAAAGTTTAGATTGTAAGAGGTCAATTTAAGAATATTTTTATTAAATATATTACTATAAAAACCATTTTTAAAATTGAACCCTTTGCTACGATGAAATATTTCAAATAATTTTCTATCTCAATTTTTTATTTTTATTCTTATTTTTTTAAAAAAGAAAGGCTACATAATAGACGCACAGACTGTGATTTTTAGTTATCAAAAATTGCTAGAGGGTAATTTTTAATGTATTGTAATGAAAACAATAATTTATCTCTCTTAATGCCTTGTTTTAATTACAACAAATTTTCTTCCTACGTCCCTTGCAATTAATATTGTGACCGTCGATCTCTATTATTTTAGTCAACCAAGAGAGATCAATAATTCATCTAGCTTCTTAATATATATATATATAATTAAAAAAAATCCCAAAAAAAAAGAAATGGGATTAAAAGGGATAGGATTGTCTTTTGAAGTAGAAAAAGCATCCACTTAATTGAAGTTTCTAATCTAATCAAACTTATATAAAGACCGAAACCCTTCTATCTTTCACTACCGACCCAGTAAAGAATCTCTCTCTTAATTTCTCTTCCTTTTGTTTTTCTCTTGCTTTCTCTCCATCCATACAGCACAAGTAGCTCCTCTCTAGCTACTAAGCATTATTATTGTTGCAGCATCATTATCATATATATCATCATCAAAATTAGAAGAACAAGGAAGAGATTAGAGTAGAGTAATGATGAAGCAAGAAAACATCCGCGTAGGGTTCTGCAACAAGCACTTGCGAGACCCTTGCAGATCCTTTGGCAAGCGATGTAGCAGGCTAGTCAAGGAGCAACGAGCAAGGTTCTATATCCTCCGCCGCTGTGTCATTATGCTCGTCTGCTGGCACGAGTATGGTGACCCTTACTAGCTAGCATATACATATATCTATATCCACCCCAGCTGCCTACCTCACAGTAATTTTTGTTCTTATTAATTGTTAGCTTGGAAATTGTGGAAGTATATATAGATTAGTATACACAAACCAAGTTTTTGATTTAAATATTTTCGGCGAAAGATTAATGCTGCGCGCAGATCGATCGATCATGTACTCAAACATCTCCTCATCAAGTTATAATTCATGGAAATTTTTAATTAATTAGTTGGTTTTCTCTTTGATCAGATGAGAGTTTTGTAATATTAATTAAGTAATTAATTGATGGAGCTTCTCTGATCATATTCTTTCTCTCCTTCTTTTTCTTGATATGGACTTTCTGTTGAGGGTCAGTGTTGGAGTTGAAGCCACAAAAGTGTCAAAATCGAATGGTTACTTTTGTAATTTTATATTTTTATTTTTAATTAGATTTGAATATATATAATTGATTTTAAATTATTTTAAATTTTAAAAAAATATATAATTAATATTTAATATATAATATATTAAAAAATATATAGCAAAAAAAATAGGATTAAGATTAAAAAACGAATACAGCTAAAGCTTCTTTGTATGGATTTAAAAAAAAAATCACTAGTTATAAAATTAATTAATTAGTAAGAAGTGGGTTAATTTTGATCAATTATTGCTATCGTAATAGCGCATGTTAGCAGCCCGCAACTTTTCTGGTGTGTAGATAGAAAATGCTTGGTTATATAGGACCCTGGGCCACTATGATTTGACAAGAATCAATTATTTCAAGTTCATCTTGACATCGATTGGCTTGGTGTCCTGATGAACCGGTTAACAAAAAAAATTCTTCCTTTTATATTAATTTTTCATGTGTCAATAATAAGATTTGAAGGGGGATTAACTGATTCTTCTTAACATATGATTTCTTCATTTGACAGTTTGTGATTTGTTTATTAATTGGATTTATCTTAATTTGTTTAATTAGCTTCAAACAAAAAGAGACGTACAATAATGTTGGATTATTCAACTCAACCGCTCTCCCTCATTTGACTATTAAATTATTTGCTTTTGGTTTTTCCTTTTCGCTTTTGCTTGGAATAATAAATAAATATAGAAGCTATTTATTAATTTTTCCCTTTTTTTAAATGCACTAACCCAACAAATGTTTAAATGATCAGAGTCATCGTCATCGTTCGATCATTGATTTCTTTATTGTTTTTCTAAAAAATTTAAAGAAAAAACTAAAATACAGTCAAAATATCGGTTTTACAAGGTTTGAGATTGTTTTGTGGAATTAATAATAATAATAAAGAATAATTGAAAGGAGTGATGGGCGGGAGATATTAGAGAGAAAATGAGTGAAAGGAAGAAGAGGAGACAAGGAGAATCCTTGGAACAGAGTGGCGTCGTACGCAATTGCTTTCACATCTCATCTCATCTCATTTCATCTCATCTCTTCTCATCTCATCAATCCTTTTTCACCCCCTCGTGCGTCCGCCTTCTTTTTCTCTTTTTCTTTTCAAACTCCATCAACTTACCAACACACCCCTCCTTTTCCAAATTTGACCAAAATAAAAAATAAAAAATAATGTCTATTATTTTATTAAATTCAAAATAACATTTTAGTACCAATACATCATACATGTACTTTAGCATACCATACTTGATACTCCAAGAGCCTACACTACTAGAAATAAATAATAGAGTAAGGGACAGAGAGCTAAGGTTAATAATGGATATGATAATTTATTTTAATTTCAATGTGGATAAAATAAAATAAAATAAATCATCCTATCATCTGATGCATGCGGCATGAGCATCGTATGCACCTCTTTCTCCACGGACGTGGGACCGATTTAAAAACTTGACACGTTGAATATGAATGGGCATGGCCATGTGTCTCATCAACGGCAGACGACAGTGTAACAATTATGGTCCAATCTCCTTAACCGGAAGTACCAGTAGATTAAGGTGGAGTTGATGTTGGAGTTGATGGACTCTCTTCCCTCCTCCAATCATTTCTCTCCTACTCTGTTGCCCCCCTCTTATCAATTACAATTACAATTGCTCTCAATTATTATACCAGCCTTAATTTTCATCCAATATAATCTTTTATTACTTACTGATTTTGCAAGTAATAATAATTAATGTTATTTTTAATTTTCATCCAATAATAATAATAATTAATTATGAATTTTAAGGGATGATTTTTAGATTTTGCAAGGGGTTTTGCAATCGCTTCAATGTTATTTTATTCAACCAAATTTTGAAAAAAAAAATAAAATTGGCCTTAAATTGTCGTAAACTCAATAGCCATCAGCGTCAGTAATTAGCAATAGCCAGTTAGCCGTCAGCTTTGTTTCTCCTATCTATATGTTTCAGCGATATAAGGGCTAATTTTTTAATTTGGAAAAATTATTTTGTTAACTGTTTCCAAAAGATAGTATTAATTTGGAAATTTAAAAAAAAAAGTACATTTTATCTTTTATAAGTACTAAAAAAATTTAGGTAGCAGAAGTATTCGTGATTCCTGAAAAACAATATACATATATATATATGTGTGTGTGTGTATTTTTTATTTTACAATAATTTCGTGAGTAATACGATCGACCATAGAGTTAGCCTCCGAGAAATTAGGATGTTTGCTTTATATTTATGAGAGAAATTAATATCGGCTTGACTCATTTACACACCAGCTGCAGCAAGTAAATCAACAATTACGTCTCTGCATACAAAGACTAGAAATAAGGGCCCTAAATTGTTCACTAAAAGCATCAACAAGGAAAGCTCCTATCTATCTTCAAGCTTTAACTAGATTTTGTCCCCTACAAAGTGGGTTAGTCAAATCACCCATCTCTCACTATCCTCCAATAATTTAGCGGTTCAAATTCATTTTAAGCACAAGCCACGAGTCACCATCTCTACTGTCTTTGGTTTGGGTCTCCAAGCAAGCATTGTTGAGCTAGTGTGATTGTGCCCTATCCCAAGCATTATCTTGCCGGCCAATGGTCTTGGGTAGCCTTCAAAGTTCACTGAATTATCACTTTCACTAAGCAGATGGCTCAAGTTCATAGGTCCAACATGGAAGAACATTCAATTCTACTCAATTTTTTGTAGGTTAATGTGAGGACCAAATTTTGATACGAGTGAATGTTGCTTATTTTGAGTGCACACGTGTTTCAAGGTTTCTTATTAATTAGTACATTCCTAGACATATCATAATATTATCACATTATTTAGGTTTTTGTAATGGTTGAAATTTTAGTCCAAATTAAAGATAATTGATTATATATATATATGAGTAATTACAGTTATAAGCAAAGCAAATTCATGAATTTAGATGGGTTCAAATTAATATCAATTTTGATAATGTTATATGACTAGAAAAATGTCCATTATAATCGCAGACAATCAATCTATCAAACGTGAGTTGAAATCCAGGTACGTGGCGGTGGATTGCATCACTTCACCGACCCCCCACGTGGCCAATCTGACTTGTTAGTCACAACACAACCATTATTCAAGGGACTGCCTACAATACACCTGCTGTACCATACAGCAGGTGTTATTTTTTTGTAATTTTGTAGTAAAAGTTGTAATTACAACTTTTACTACAAAGCAAAAAAAGTAAACGTCCACCTGTTGTACGGTACAACAGGTGGACCGTAGCTCCCCTCAAGGCACATAAACTAGTTATAACAGGACCCAAATTCTTTCAAATAATAAAAATCTTATCATTGCCAAATTGGAACCAGTAACCAGATCAAAACAAATCACTCATAGCTTCATCTTTGAATTGAATTTGGACCCATGTACACCTAGGCTCTTCTCATCTCATCTCATGTATTTTCATGATCTTTTGATCTGTACTCCTTTGCGGGGCACCCTTGAAATAGTTTGTCTTTGAAGAATTTATCACCTTAGTTTTGTTTCATCGTAATAATAATTTCAACTTTTCTTAATTACATAACATAAACTTAGAGCCTGTTTATTTTAACTTTTTTAATTAAGAGAGAATTGAAATGCGTTGCCACTGATAATCATTCTTAATTAAAAAGATTGATAGTGGTCCAATTTCCCAAATAATATATATATGCATGAAGCAAATGCAAGAAATTATAAATAATGGTCAAAATCCATAGAAAAGGTAATGAATGTGGCTTTAGATTCGACACTATGATTGATGGTCACCTATTGAATGAGATAAGATAGGGTTCCTACCACTATTCTGCATGCTTGTGTGTTACAGCTTATTCTCATCAACTTCTTGGGATAACCTCCTCTACTCTTTCTCATTCAATTTCAGCTACTTATTATTTCAACAGCAATTTAACCATACATCTCTCTTGGACATTCTTAATTTCCATTTTTTTCTTTATTTATTTATTTGATAGTCTTCTTATAAAACATTAGAAGAATTGAAATCGAAATGAATGGAAATAGATCATATCTCGCTAATTTTGCCACAACCCAGAACCTCTTTCATCTATAAGACTAATGGTTTTCTTCAGAGAGTTCAATTCAACTGTAAATGATACCAAAGGAAGAGTTGTCGCATGATTTTTGCTGAGATGTTTGCTGAGGTTGACACCAACTACAGTCAGAAGATTGGGTATGACAAGATTGAGTTGTTAGCAGACTAAGAAAGAGTAAAGGCAACAAGTCTAAATTGCTTGGAAATGAATAATACTGCCAAGAATGGACCCCAATTATCTCTAAACTTCAGGTGGGATTGTCCCTGGCAGTTGCTTAGTCCTATCACTCATTCCAAATATCACCCAAACATCTCCACATTTTCATTGCCTCTTCCGACTTTGAGCTACTGCCTTTGTGACACGAGTCATCATCACGTAAAACAGCTGCTTTCCACACCATATATACATCTCCAGTCTTTAACCATACCAATCTCATTATAAAGATAGTAATTTGATAAAGTATAGCATCTGACAATATAATTAATTATTAGTTAAGATGGATAATTAATTAAAAAGACAATAATGTATACAATATGACATAAATCTGTGGAATGGAATCCACATACAAATGATCTCAAATATTCACTCGGTGTCAATGCTTGTTATGGGGCCTGCCATGTTTGCGGGTTAAGAAGAAGAAACCAATTAAATATTGCATGAATAGTAATACATACAAGTCAAAAAATTAGTGATCAAAGGGCATTGAGATCTTCAAAGATCCATAGGAGATCTTAGCTAGTTAAGTAGCTAATATCAATCTTTGGAAGTATTATGTAGAGGATTTGATATAGGATTGCCACCTTATTATTTGATGAAACTTTCTTGTTACCAAAATCGCTTTTAGAAAATAATAAAAAAATGTCAAGAGATTTATAGAAATATTGCATCTAAAAGCGTAGGTTGATAGGCATATTAGCTTATATATATAAATATATGTAAGATTTAACATTTTACGTGAAAATGTGTATGTGGACAGACAAACAATAACATACGTGACACACGTCAAGAACAATATTTTATTTGGGGTGGTCTAACGCTCGTAATAATGAACATACAAATAATTTTCAAATTCTAAAATTATAAGAAGCGTATGAATAAAAAACATTACTCCAATACTAGGTTAAAAAACCACAAACATAGACAATTTTAAAAATTTTATAGTATTTTAAAAACCACTATTTTTTATATTTATAAAACTTTAAAATATACCGCTCTCAATTCTCAAGTTCACCTTGCTATTGGGATTTAACTGTGATATTTTTCAAACAATTTCTCTTTCGTCTCAATAATTCAATTCGACTTTATATTTTCAAAGATAGAGGTGATTGGCGCAACAATCGAAAAGAAAAAAACCTTTTGGTCTAATCCTTTTCATTTTCACCATTTTATCTTCATATAGATTAGCAATTTTGAAAGTGATTAAAGAGAACTTTCTCCGTTAATTAGATGACAATAAGTCTTGGATAAAGATATGATAAATCTAGATCAACCCAATTCGTAACTCTTTTTAGATGTCCAATTGCGAAAGTGAAATACAGCGAAGCGAAGTTAGTTCATGAGGGAGCAAATTTTCTTGATTTAAAGATCGAGACCAGAGGGAGCCAATGCATTTGGACTTGATCAAACAATATCCCAGTTGCTATCAGTTTAATGGCAACTCATTGCACAATCGCTTTCCAAACTCTTTATCTGATTTGAGTTCTGTGCGACTGATTGATCATGCTTTTCTTAGCCAAAATAGTGTTATTTCCTGTAATCAATCTGCTTACCCGAACGTCATGACTTGTTCTACAATGCCTGGGACCTCCTTTCTTGCCTTCTGAAACCTTCCGGAGAAATTCTTATTACTTCTAATAGTTTGGGCCAATTCCAAACATAGGTTATGGTAATGTTGATTGTGCTTTTCATATGCAAATGCATCCCAAAACTTTTGGTTTTGGGCCTACACATCTGTTCTTTCTTGGGTTTTGCTCCCAGAGAATGTTCATCCTCTGCTGGTTTAATCCATTCTCAGTGAATTGAAAGTATAATCCTTTTGAGTTGTAAAATTTAAAATTAAAAAAAAAAAAATCTGAACAGCCGGTTCAGTGGTTACTGAACTCTAAAACAATTGAATTTTACTAGCAGATACATAATTTATGAGTTGTTACACATAGTTGAAGCAAAAAAGGTAGCAAGATGAGGAGATTGCGTGTCAAAGAGCTTGTTAAAATTGAAACTTATGTGATCGATATCTTTCAGCTATTTCCTTCGTTTGCATTCTATCTCTCAGAACCAAAATTAGCGGGAAAATTGTAGTCACTTCCTGGCATTTCTTTGCATAACTCCAGTCCTCACTCAATTCTGAGCAGAAAATTGGTAGAATCACATTATCCCTTCAACCTGCTGCAAATGCATGCAGCATCGCTTTTTGGTTGGCTATTGAGAAATAAGTTCCAGCAGTCATTCGAAAAAGTGGTTAAGAAATCACTACACTTAAAGATAAGTTTATCGATAACAATGAACAACCATAGGAAGAAAATACAGATGTGGCAAAAAAAACCAAGCAATAAGGGCATGATTTAGAGCACTTCAAGCAAATATGGCGGCTGCAGCTGAGCAGGCACAACGCAGGCACAACGCAGGCGTAGACGGAGCAAGCGCCAGGGTGGGAGGAAAAGGGTTGCCATTTCAGGTTTTCTGATTATAAATCCACTCATCTCCTTAACTAGAGAAATAAAAGGAAGTTAATTGTATATAGATCATGAATGTGACTTATACCATCATTAATTAATCATAATTTATGTCATGATTATTGCAAAAATCAAGTGATCAGAAATAAAGTGTTACACAAAGTGATGATCTGCACATGGATCACGATGTTATATCGGAACATGGAAGTCTGCTGGTATTATTACGTATCAATATCAGTAACCTGTCGTGGAAAGCAATGCAACAAGAGAAACTGTCACAAAGAAATTGGTGTCCCTCGTTCGTATATATACTAGTAACTTACATTTTTTTTCTTTTTCTTTTAGATATATGATTTATATTAAATTAATTTCTTTTAATGTGCTTGCTATCAGAATGGACATGATATATGATTTAGTGGTTAAATTAAAGTAATTGATGCATGTGTGAACCAATTAAACAACAAGCTTAATGATTAAGTATATGAATTAACTATTTGCTATAGAGTAGAGATGACTTTCAAATAATATATACTTTGATTGTTCTCCAAGATTAATGTAGTAAAAAATATTTATTCTTGCATCATTTACTTTTATGTAAGAAAGATTTTATCATTAATGACTCTGTAACCCTCAAACTATATATTAATTAACTTTGGGCCCCCACTGTTGGGGCAAGACGAAGAATACTAGAAATTGAACGTTGCAGCCATTAACCAGGAACGATCAGCCAACGAAATCACAGTAAGAAATCAAGCTTCACTTCCTGAGCTAAACCCCATTCACTCGCACGCATACGTACATACAGGCATAGTCATATTCGTGTTATATATCGCACAGCTCATATGGGTTGCTCTGCTTCCCTTCCAGGTACGTGAGTGGATAAGCAATAAGCAAATCGGTATTATAGATGTTGAAATTGATTGGGGTATGTGGGTTTAGATTTAATTATTTTTTAGCTGAAAAGTTCGGAATTTGATGGATAGTTTGTGAATTGTGAAATTGGGAATTCAGGGGATCGGTGCTTGTGATTGAGGTTTAGGGCTTTATAATTTGGTTTTGATTGTTGCTTTTTAGGATGTTTGATTTGAATTTTCAGCTGAAAAGGGTTGGAATTTGACGGAGAATTTGTGAAATTGGTTTTCATTTTGGGAAACGTGGTTGATTTTTAGGGTTTTCTTTCTCATTGTTGATGCATTTTGGAAGACCCGTGTCCCACCCTTTATTTTAGCTGAATTGGTGATAGTGAGTTTGGAATTGAAAAACCATTTGATGAATTTAATTGAGTTGTGGAATTTTGGTGTTTGCAGATAGGAATTCGGGGCATTTGAGTGGACTTAACAATTCCGAGAATGGTGGAGCACCTGACTCAAAAAACCTGCGTGCTAAGGTAGTTAATGGGGGGAAAATGTTGTTTTAATCCATTCGGATTTGTCGAAATGATATTTAATTTGTTGTCATTGTTTTCTAAATATAGTTGTTTTTGACAATCTAAAAACTGATTCAGCTAAGGAAGAAATTGTAGAGAGACGATTAAAACCTTTTCTAATGTTTGTTTTTGAGAATTGTTTTAGAATTATCTGAATGTTAGCGGTGTTTGTTAATAAAAAGATGTTGCAGTGTTTTGCTTAGCAATCAGAAGTGCAGTATAGGATTAGTAGCCACAATGGTAAGCTTTGTCGTAACGATGGCATCTTTTTCTTTAATTTATGAATGCAACTAATCTTGTGTTCTTTTTTCTGTGTGCAGCTTGTTCTGTTAGGTGATTCAGGTGTTGGGAAAAGTTGCATTGTCCTTCGCTTTGTTCGTGGCCAGTTTGACCCAACATCAAAGGTATAATTTTGGCAATGTCGTTAAAATCTCACCGTCCTGATTCCTAGCAGCTTTATTGCACCCTGAGCTTTAATTATGCTGCTAAAAAAATCTCTTATCTTGTTAAATGTAACAATCTATCATAAAGGCCCTTGAAGTTATTTCTGGAAAATATACCCATATTTGTTTGTCCTTTTATGTTTTTTTGGTTGTTTTTGGGGGTTGTCTTTTTATCTTCTAGCCCATGGGGTTGTGTTTTTGGGATCTGTAATCGATATCTTGTGTCTTGCTTTTTGCATTTGACAACTTTTATACCAAACTTATCGCAAAGGTTAGAGATCAATATTTTTTGGTCTATGGTCGGATAGCATGTTCACTTCTTTTTATACCTTTTCTGACTTAATACAAATACTTACTGTTTGTTTAAAAATAAAAAAAAACCTCATTGTTTTTTTTATAATTTCAGGTAACTGTAGGAGCTTCATTCTTGTCACAGACGATAGCTCTGCAAGATTCTACAACAGTCAAGTTTGAAATATGGGACACAGCTGGTCAAGAAAGGTATTGTAGCTAACTCGATGCATGGAAATAACATTGAAGTATCAGAATTTTTTCATAGGGAAACCTTTTAGTGTTTTATTTTTTTTTTTTATTGGGATTCTTCTTGCATTCCTATCTCTTCCATGATACACGGTTAGGAATAAAAATTTAATTATGTATTGTTTCTTCTCCAGATATGCTGCACTTGCACCGCTGTACTACAGAGGCGCTGCAGTTGCAGTTATCGTGTATGATATAACAAGCCCAGAGTCGTTTACTAAAGCACAATATTGGGTTAAGGTTGTTTTCTTTAGACATTTGCTTTCTCTCTCTCATTTTCTATTTTTTGGGTAGGTAATATGCTTTCAAAAGTTAAAACCCTTGACGTCATGATTCATGTGTTCTAATCCTAACCCAAAAATTTTGGCTGCATAAACCATACCAATGTGGTCAGTTGGTTATACATGTTATTGTTTATCTTCTAATCTTTTTATTTCAAAAAGAGTGATTAATTTGAATATCAAACAGGAACTACAAAAACACGGGAGTCCTGATATAGTCATGGCTTTAGTTGGTAACAAGGCTGATCTTCAAGATAAACGAGAAGTTCCAGCTCAAGTGAGTGCAAAATTCCATAGTTGTATTAAATTTCTGTGTCTGCAGAATTTTCATTTATTTTCCGAATCAAATTTCTGTCTTTATTGAATTTCGCATGTAATGTTTATCTTGAAAGGATGGACTCGAGTATGCAGAGAAGAACGGGATGTTCTTTATTGAGACGTCTGCTAAGACTGCAGACAACATAAATCAGCTATTTGAGGTATCCTTTACATGTGTTTTCATATTGTAAACTCTTTATATAGCTGTTTTTAACCGCCATTGTCACTTCTGTTCTCTCTAGAATATATGACATCATTCATCGTTCTTTCTTGACAGGAAATTGCTAAACGGCTTCCCCGTCCATCATCAACTCCAACCTCTTCATGATTGTGGGTTCTTCAAGCTTGTAATGTGTTTATGGCAACCCTACCTGTCTGTGATGTGAAGTTCGTGTATATTGTGATATATTCTCTTCTGTGCTGTGGTTCCGAGTGTGATTTAAAATTTCAGTGGCAGCTAAAATATCATGATACACATTCAGCCCATATGGGTTTTAAATCTAATGAAAAAGTCTGGAAGGCTAAAACCTTGATCCCTAAAGGGCAAAACTACAAATTATAAATTGTTTTAGGGTGTGAAACTAGCTGACCTACCAAGTTTACCTGAGCTCTGCAATGCGTCGTAAGCTTGGTTTTCAGTCTATCATAGTATATTTTCTTTTTCCTTTCTTTAATAGCGATGGTAGTGATTAAGGTCAATAATAGTATCATCATTTTGTTACCAACGGTAGTTTTGATTCGGTAAATGAATGAAAGTTCGTTCTAGAAGCATAGAGATTCCCTATCAACTTCATTCTGGTATTGAAAATAAGCGTAAGAATTTGACTAATCTAATTTGGCACTTCAATTAATTTACTACGATCATTTTATAAATCATATTTTGGTTGTTTAATTAGGGTTTAATTGTGTTATTATGTCAATGGCAATAGCATTATTCACGCGAAGGAGAAGAATTTGACTACTCGAATCCTTGTCGCGTCACACCAACTTATCTTGCTTCTAGAAATTTTCTATTTTATAAAAATGATTTCTTTTCTTTTTCTCCTTCATTATTAAGCAACTTGAATAGGATAAGATATATATTATTCAGTAAATAATCAGAGTTGTTTAACGGTCCTGATCAATAATTACATGTAGGACCCTATGAATATTCGATGACTTTGTCCTTACCAACTTTGTTTCTCGTCAACCACAAAAGCCATGGTTGAAACTAAAATTCGCAGAAAACAAAGTAAGAGATCAAATGCCGTCCACGTAATTGTCTTGGTATTCCATGTCTATCTGATTGTGACACGTTGTCTGGTCATTTGGCGCCGGCATTCTCTCTCTCTCTCTCTCTCTTCGTGACGCAGTGGCTGTTTACACGTAATCCACCAAACACGCGTTGACACGGTAACGCATCGGTGGCTGGCTTCTGACTTAAGTAAAGTTTGAGCTAGCCGCTTTGCTTCTCTTGTCGGCTTATTCTCGTCCCTATGTTGCGTTGCGTGTCCAATTTTAATCTTTTATGCTTAAATTGATTTCATTTTTAACCGTCCGATCAACGGAGATTATAAATAGTTTTAATATTTAAACTTAAAGGTTTAAGTACCTCTGGAAAAATAATAATAATGCGGCTCAATGGAGTATGGACTGATTGGTGGCTTTGAGTTTGGCTTGTCTTTTTCCCTTCTGGGAGAATGGCTTCATTTGGAGCCGAGGCGTTCGATGGCTCCATCAAAAAATCTTGACCGTTCATTGCCCGATTTTGGGCGGGAAGAGATAACGCGCCAAAGGTTAATGGGCTCACGCAACTGGCTTTCTTTTGACCATAATATTCAAATCCCTTTTAATTGGCCAATACCAATACAATTTTTTCATCAAGATTTTATATTTCTAATCTTTAAACCTTGCTTTTACAATTATTCTGTAATATCATAGATTATTATTATTATTATTAAATTATAAATATTAATGTTTAAGTTGTTATCAAAACTGAAATAAGTAATTTCTTATTTGGACTGTGCAGTAGCATGTTTGTAATTAAAACAATTCATAAATCACAAGCGGCTTTTTAAAATAATATATAATATAAATAAAGGTAATTAATATGTAAAAAGTATTAAATGCGTAAACTTAAAGTAAATCTCTTCTTAGGGTACAAGTTTAACTATTCTATAAATAATTGGTGTTTAATAATAATCTCTTTACATTTCCATATAAGTATAATAAAAGAAGATATTACTTTGAAGATTGATTCCCGCCATAATTATCCTTGGATTTACAACTATTATTTAGATTCCACATTTAAGCAGGCACAAATCACAATCTTGTTGAAAGACAAAAAAAGTTTCAACAACAATTTGGTAAAATAAGAGAAGAAAAAAAAAAGGAAAAGCTAACCTTACGTATAATAATAATAATAATAATAAATAGAATTGTCAATAACAGTGAGGTCATAAGTGATATCATTTCATTTTTCTCTTTGGTATAGATTCTCCAACAGTTACAATAATAGACTCAGTAATCAACTCATTATCGCTCGATAATTCTCCAAACCCACAATTCTTATAATAATTAAAATATTAAACTAAACTATTATTTTCCTTATTTATATTTCTTTAATTATATATACATTCGTTAAACCCTTCTTTCGACTTAATCTTTCTCTTTAAGGTAGCTAACGTTACGTTCATCGTTTGTTCGTGTTGAATCACTTCTCTGCTTTCTAATCCAGGCGAACCCATTTCAATTCACTTCTTTTTCTCATCTGGTTCGGTTTTGTTTCCATTGAAATCTTCAAGTCTGAAATCAAGTTTTGATCTTTTTATCATTTCGGGGTTTGTCTTATAGCTGAGTTTGTTTGACTGGGTTAAACAATCATGGCTTCTTTGTTGTAATCCGCAGATACCCACTTAAATTCGGTCAGTTTCCTCAACTGGGTCTCTATTGTTTTGGGTTTTTAGTGATTGTTTAAGCGTTGTTTGGTGGCTGAATTCTGGTGAAGAAAATGGGATTAACGAATCCAGGGCCCGAGATACTGAGTCGGCTTTCTGACTCGGTGAAGGAGGTTTCTGAGTTGCCCGAGTGCAAGAATGTGTTCAAGAAAATGCATGGGAATTTGGCACGTAGAATCAAGCTATTGAGTCCTTTGTTCGAGGAATTACGAGATAGTAACAAAGAGCTCAGTCAAGAAGAGATAAAAGGGTTTGAATTGCTGAGAATTGCTTTGGATTCTTCTGTTGAGCTTCTCCACTCGGTCAATGGTGGGAGCAAACTGTATCAGGTACTTTTCTGGGCTAAACTATCTGTTGGGTTTCTTAGAAAATTGAGGAAAAGAAAAAAAATATGTGGTGGTTTTAGAATTCTGTATTAGAAGTTGTTTTGTTATGCAACGGAAGTTGTGATCATTATGATGAAGACTGCAAACAAGTTTTTTTCGGGCCTTATAGAAGTCAATAAATAGATTTGTTTTGGGACCTTCTTTACTAATTTACAAACCTCGTTGTTTCATCTGCGCTTTTCGTGGTTATGGCTTTGAACTACGAAAGTGGTCGGATTTTTGTGATTTGGAGCATGCATTCTAGATTTCATAGAGACCTTAATTCTCTCCGCCCTTTTTATTTTCTTTATATGTCTGATCAAATTTGATATTTCATAACAAGAAGATATGCCTGGCAGAAATATTTCTGCAGATTGGAAGGAAAAAGAATTCATGTAGCCAATCCCACCTAGTTTTACATTAAGCTATATTTGTGTTAGAGAATTATTTTTGATGCAGGATTTTCTGTTTTTTGTGTCTAAAAAAGATATGGATCTTCAGATGCATGAAAACCTACTTTTATGTACTTAGAATTAGTTTCGCTTGAGTTATATCTCATGAAAGATAAAGTAATTGAGCAAAGCTGGTTTATTGTTCAGCTTCTGTTTTCTTTGACATCCCGAAAGAAAGCGATTAATTGTTCTTTTACTACATTGGCTCATATTTGCCTTATTTTTGTGTCTGTTTATCTTTCACAAGAACCTTTATCATCACAGAAAGATAAGTGTACTCATCAAAAGTTAAAAGGATTTTATAGTTTGTAACTGGATTGTGCTGTACATGCATTAAAGGAATGCCGTTGCTCGTCAAATTCTTTCATTTCCAGTTTACAAGGCACTTGGTAAGTTATTGATTTATACCTGAGCAATTCTTTCGATTGCAGTGTTTGCAAAGGGACAAGTTTGCGGCAGAATTTCAACAAATAACAGAACAAATTGAAGCAGCATTAAGCGAGATTCCTTATGATAAACTTGATTTATCAGAAGAAGTTCGAGAACAGGTACTTCAAGAACCCATCTGATTGCGTGAAAAGTTAGCTGGAAAAGTCTCAGTGTTTTGTACTGTTCTATTTCCATTTGAATTGTCTGCATGCTTCCACACACAGAGAGAGATCATACCAGAATTATTTTAAACTCAATATAATAGTAGCATCAAATGACACACAACATATTACGCAGTGTTGACTACTGGTATCACATGTTATACCATTTTTTTTTGCAGATCGAACTCGTGCACATCCAATTCAAAAGAGCAAAAGGAAGACCTGACTCTCCTGACGTGCAACTGGATCTTGATTTAGTTACAGCACAGGAAGAAAAAGACCCTGACCCCATGGTACTAAAAAGACTTTCAGAAAAGCTGCAACTTCAAACCATTAATGATTTAAAAAAGGAGTCCCTCGCTTTCCATGAATTGGTCATCTCAAGTGGTACAGATCCAGGGGACTATTTTGAGAAGGTATCAACACTGCTTAGGAAGCTCAAAGACTTTGTGCTGACTGAAAACCCGCAAGTGGAAATCTCTGAGGCTGAGAATAGTTTTATTAAACACAGGTCCCCTGTTATCCCAGATGATTTCCGCTGCCCAATTTCTCTTGAATTGATGAAAGATCCTGTGATCGTCTCTACTGGACAGGTTTAACTGGCATTGCATTTACAATTCTACAGCTTTGTATATGTATTAATGGCCATTATTCATAGCTTATTTGTCTTCATTCTGCAGACATATGAAAGATCCTGCATTCAGAAGTGGCTGGATGCTGGACACAAGACCTGTCCCAAAACGCAACAGACACTGCTGCACACAGCACTAACACCTAACTATGTTTTGAAGAGTCTGATTGCTTTGTGGTGTGAGAGCAATGGTGTTGAGCATCCTAAAAATCAAGGGAATTGTAGAAACAAAAAACCAGGAAGTGGTGTCTCTGAGTGTGATCGAGCCGCTATTCTTGCCTTGTTAGGCAAATTAGCCAATGGGAATGTGGAAGAACAAAGAGCAGCTGCTGGTGAACTCAGGTTGCTGGCCAAAAGGAATGCAGATAATAGAGTGTGTATTGCGGAGTCAGGAGCCATCCCACTCCTTGTGGAGCTATTATCTTCCACAGATCCTCGTACGCAGGAGCATGCTGTGACAGCGTTACTCAACCTTTCCATAAATGAGACTAACAAGGGAACAATCGTAAATGCAGGAGCCATACCTGATATTGTAGACGTGTTGAAAAATGGCAGTATGGAGGCCAGAGAGAATGCAGCTGCAACACTTTTCAGTTTGTCTGTCATAGATGAGAACAAGGTCTCAATAGGAGCAGCTGGGGCTCTTCCTGCTCTCATTAAGTTACTTTGTGAAGGGACTCCAAGAGGAAAGAAGGATGCTGCCACTGCAATTTTTAATCTTTCGATCTATCAGGGAAACAAGGCAAGAGCTGTTAGGGCTGGTATTGTGCCACCACTAATGAGATTGCTGAAGGATGCTGGAGGTGGAATGGTGGACGAAGCACTGGCAATTCTGGCCATTCTTGCCAGCCATCAAGAAGGGAAGGTAGCAATAGGTCAGGCTGAACCAATTCCAGTTTTAATGGAATTAATAAAGACTGGTTCTCCACGAAACCGGGAGAATGCTGCAGCAATATTGTGGTCACTCTGCACGGGTGACTTGGAGCAATTGAAAATAGCCAGGGAGCTTGATGCAGAAGAAGCATTGAAGGAACTCTCAGAGAGTGGCACTGACAGGGCCAAGAGAAAAGCTGTAAGTATATTAGAGCTCCTTCAACGGATTGATGTGGCCGTTGACCCGTAAGATATTATTTATCTCAAATTAGGTGCTGCTCTTGGGATGAAAAGCATTAAGTTATGAAATATTTAGATAATTGATAAGCAAAACACAGATGTTCAACGCATAGATAGAGATCTATGTAGAAAAAAATTATATATAAGCAGAATATTGGCCTGTTAGTTGTGCAAGGGTTTGTGTTTCGAAAGGTAAAAAGGGTGATTTATCGGAGATTTAAACTAGTGTAAATTGAGAGAGATGCGAGCCTTTCTCTACTACCAAATTTGTTGGATGTGTAGGAGACTTGGTCTTCTTTTGTGAGAAGGGGCAGCAGGCTTCACTTTCAGTACAGGTGCTTCAACTTATAATTCTGCAAATTATATGTACTGTTTAGGTGCTTTTAGGAGAGCTTGGAAATTGGAGGTAATTTTGTAATTCATGTCATCTTCTTGATGTTATTATATGTAAAATTTAACAAGTGTACATTTCACAATTAAGCGAGTGTCGTTTAAAATATACGTGTGATTTTGGAAAACATATCTTCGTACTTACGGCGTTTTTGAGTTCTAATCTTTCTTTATTACCATGATAGTATGATCTAATATGTGAAACTTTTTGGCGGATTTCTGGTGCTTCGCGAAAATTATGTCCAAGGGTATGCGAAATATTCTTTGAAATAATTATGTTATTCGGCAAGGTTTGAAGAATTGGTGGCATGGAGTCGAATTAAAACCGACCCAACTTACGTATTTAAAAAACCCATCCATGTTTGGTTTTAAAACAAGCCCGTGGATGAATGACTTTGTACTTCTCGTAATTTAGATCAGAAGATCTAACATTCATGTATTTTTCACTGAAAAAAAAAGTAACAATATTAAGGAATATTTTAGTCTTTTTTCTTTTCTTTTTTGGGCATTCTCTCGCAAAATCAATACGTTGGATAAATTAACAAAAACACAAGCAACCAGAGAATCATACCAGTACCACGCTTAACATTCCCAAAATGGCTAGAAGTCACAGAAAATTAACTCATTTTCTAACTCAGTAAGACATACAAAATAAAATAAAAATTGAACGGGCGGAAAAATCGGTTGCAGCATCAAAATCATGAGATAGAAAAGAAGTCTGCGAGTCAACCCAATTTCTCCACGAATGTTTCTACCAAGCTATTGCCATTAACAATTTTCGTGGTCCCGATAATTACATCATAGGCCATTGCTTCCTGTAAGCAATAAAGCATGATGAATAATAAGAGGCACTAGAAGTAAAAAAAGGGACAACAGGCATGATTGTCTGTTTATCAGTCCTACGAAGCAATTCTCATACCTGAGCACTAAGAAATCGCAGAGCAGATATTTCTGCAAATGTTACCCCTCCAATGAAGACTACAAGTACCAATGAGCGCCTTCCATCGGCTACTCTGAAATATTATTAGTATTACAAAAAGGTAAGTTACTAAGATCTTAAGTGTCAAATCATGTAGACTTTTAAAAACCAACTTAACATAGAGCTTCGAACAATCAATTTAGCCATATAACTTTATTTTCCATAAAAGTACCCGTAAGAAATACTCTTTGAGATATGAATGAAACACACAAATGAAATTCTTTATGCTACCATAAATAAGAGAAAAAAACAGTGTGAAACATTACAGATTTTTTCCTTCAGAAAAATTGACTTACTTGTCCATAGAGGTCAAGGACCCCTGCAACATGTCAGTTGATGGACTTGTAGAGAACCCACCCTGCAAAAAATGGCACAAGATACCAATGATTTTAAGTATCCACCTAACTTGAAAAGGAACATGTAGAGACAGAGGGAGGGTGTGCTGCAAGGGAACACTTCTTTAGAACGTCCAGTAAAAAATGTAGCATTTGTGTAAATGGTACAATCTATCAACCTGACAAGAATGCAGCCACCAAAAAAAAAACAAAAAAACAAAAAAACAAAAAAAGAAGTGCACTGACTCTCTTTGTTTCTGTATGTGGTCCAGGCAGCAGCTTCAAAATTTCTTCCATAGGTCGCCTGAGGGTCATCATATATGAAATACAAAAGATCATGCATAAGTTCACTCGTAGAAGTGCAGATATGTTACAAAGCTCCTTGTCAACAATTAAAAGAGGCTACTTGGCCAAGCTCATCCCTGGATGCCTGGCACAATAATCTTTGTAGATTACCAAATGTCTATACATAGAGAGCATATTTGGGTAATGTAACTATAACTTGTTGCAATTTGGCAAAATCTAGGTAACGTAACCATAGAGGAAATATGTACAACCCATGAGCATTTTGGGAAAAAATTTTATCATTTTACTGGTTATTTTCAGCAAGTACCAAATTTTTACATATGGAAGATTAATTACATTACCATACATGACTATGCAGCTGATTGATCATACATGACGAACATATTAGATTCATATCTAGTACACAAATGAGATATACACCTTGAACCCAAGAAAATGGTGTGCTTTGGGAGGGATCATAAGTTGGGGAAAATGTCAGAGAAACTTCGTGGAGTAAGATCAACAGACCAATAAACATGCTAGAAATCTAATACAAAAGGAAACTGAACAAAATTAAAAATCTTTGCATGAGTAAGAAATGCTTCAAGGCAATCAAACCGTGCGTGTGGATGTCTATGTGCATGTGTGTGGCTGTGTGTTTGAGGGAGAGAGATAGAGATAGTGACTGGAACTACTTAATCATTCACAATTTTAAGTAATTAATCAGCAGACAGTTAAATTCTGGGTTTCCATGTGGGCCACTATTACTTTAGAAACTAAAGATATTTCCTTTTTCTTCATTCAATACGAATGAAACCATCAACTGCATAATCTCCTGTAATAACGGAATGTAGGACATGCTTTAGGTTTAGATACTAGGGCAGAGAGATAGGCCGTTTCAGTTTTCTCTTTTTGAACACCATGTGAACAGTTTTCACCAAGTTCTAAAGTGGGGGTTATAGTAGTCAGGAAACATGGCCCTACAAGCTTAATAGTAGAGGAGCATCTAGTGTCTGTGTATCCAAGCAAGTGGCTCCAATATGATTTGAACCCTTGACCTAAATGGAACTCTATATTTATCATCTGCTCTCACTTAAAAAAATTAAGAAATAGGTCAAAGAAATACAAGAGATGCAATCAATAAGCTGTCCAGCTCGCCACAAGAATTAAGGAAAGACTAAAGCTCACAGAAGTAGCCTCACCATCCAGATCGAACAGCATTCTGAATCAGACGAATACTAAGCGGCGCATATCCAGAAAAAACGTAAGAAATATCATTGGGGCTGTGAAATAAGGAAAATACTTCAATAGTAATTAACAATGAAACAGAACCCCAGAAAAGGCAAGCAAAGTCATAAAAAACTATTATTTGGTACCAAGAAGAAAGTTTATTAAACATAACAAATGTATAAAGTATTGATCAAGATGAATAATACTTTGCTGTATCAGTGTCTTCAACTACAAGTTGCAATGCACGCTTAATTATCAACCAGTTGCTTTTTGACTCCTGCAGGGCTCAGATCATGTAAAATCAATTAAATAATTTGATAGAATCTAGAAACTTGATGGTTGAACTGCACATGTAAACCAATGAAATACTCAATCAAGACCTCATGTGATTCCAAACCTGTTTTCTGAACAATCCAGCTTTCTCTAAATTGTTAAGGGTAGCCATGTGCTCAAATCCATAACTATGGAGTAACTCCCTCCTTAAACCATGAATACAAAAATATCAAAATCCATAACAGTGCAAAAGAAAAAATAGCCACAAAGTAATAGAAGTCATGATTTAAGCATTATAGATAAACTGATGCAATGCAGAGATACTTGCCTCAAATAATCAAACTGCTTTTTGGTCAACCCAGAGTTTGTAACAGAAAATAAGATCAGAAGTCTTAGGACTTTGTTAAGAGGCTCCTGCTTATGGATCATTTCTTCTATGTACTCAAGACATCTGCATTCATTAATTAAATGAGTCCCATGTTTCCCAAAATTAA
Source organism: Boswellia sacra (assembly GCA_013180625.2). Classification (NCBI taxonomy): domain Eukaryota; kingdom Viridiplantae; phylum Streptophyta; class Magnoliopsida; order Sapindales; family Burseraceae; genus Boswellia; species Boswellia sacra. The sequence continues at coordinate 738,864 of SNVD02015555.1, read as the reverse complement.
GCATCTAGGGGATCACTAAATCCATAACCCATACTTATATACAAGCAAAAAATCATGAACTAGGAAAACTAATTAAGATGGTAACAAAAGTATGCAAATTTCAGTGAGCTGCAATTTATGATCTCTGTTGGTGTTCTGCATGCTTCAAAATCTCTAACAATTAACCAAATTCTAATTAATTATTCAGAAAGATCCTTTTATAATTGCTTAAGATACAGGAAAATCACATCAATTCTTATGATACAATTTCCCACAAAAATGATTATTTGCCATATGACACAGGTAGCGTGGGTCGGGAAACAGCCACTTTAAAAAAGTTGAAATAAAATAACAGAAAACCTAATCTAGTATATATATTAAGGAGGCAGAACTATAGATTCAGCTTACATGTCATAACTCTGAGACTCAACAATTGTGTGCTCCATGTCAAGTTGCCCAAGGAATGACGGCTTTGATGTGAATGTTGATAGATGCTGGGCAAGATTTATGTGCCTCTAAAGCAATAATCAGCACTAAGTTACAATGTGAAGGTTAAACCGCTGCAGAATCGCAAGGTAAAAACAAAAATAAAAAGGACAAGAAAAACTTACAGTCATTTCTGGTAATGAGTTAAGTTTTTTGACAAAGTCCTTTAATTCAGAAACTGTCTGGGACTGTATGCATAATAGGACACTCCATTACCGATTGTTACAAAAAACCTACAACGATTGCTAAAGCAAAAAATTTGATGAATTCTTCTATAATTATTAAGAAAAAATCGGGGTTTGCACTATGGCATCAAGAGCTCAATATTACATTTTTTAGTGCATAATTCTCTCTAACCATTAGAGGTTGTATCATTTTGGTTTACATGAATATACATCCTAAATTGTTGGCAGAAACTTTGCTGCAACATTCTTTCACTATTGAACTTGACTACCATGGCTCAAAAAAGTATCAAATCAACACCAAGTCAGTTTCTTTAACAATAACTCAAGCTAGCAACAACCACATCATTGAGAATAAAAGATTAAAATACATACTGTAGTAGTCACTTCAGTATAGTCCTGCTTCATGGATGTCGCTTTTTGACGTAGAACCTGCAATCATACTGCAAATGGCAACTAAGGAAACTGAATTGCAAGGAAGAAGAATGCATTGTAAAAAAAGGACAAAAGTAAAAACAGATCAACCTGGACAACAACTTCAAAGTTGAGATCCCGTATCTCCTTGAACAGCTTGTCACTACAAATTGTTATCCCAAGTCAGAACAAAAGGGAGTGACAGAGGGAGGAAAGAAAGAGTTTGAAAAAAAAAATAATACAATCATAATTATACAAGACAAGTTTTTGTCAGATAACAGATTTTAATAGGTTTATGTCAGTCCATCTACCAAATCAATTTATTTCCTAAGCTCAAGAAAAACAGGAAGAATTAATTGACTCTTACTCCAACAGCCACACTAACTTTTCCTGTTTATATCCTGTAGAGTTACCACACAGCCAATACCTCTAAAGCTTCTGTAACAATTGTATCAACTTAAAAACCCAAAACCAATAAATGGCTCAGCTGAAGGGAATTTGAGAACCACAAAAAAAAACCCTTGCAGCACATAAGAATATATGTCATATAAATCAGAGGCTAGTTCACCTTGAATTAAGTGGAACTTTAATCTTTTTGCCCTCTTGTTGCTGCATACCCATGACTGAGGCATCGAGCTCCACAGAACCATTGTTTATTTGCAGAAACTGCACTGAAGCTATATTAGAAACAGCTTACAACAAAACCGAATCAGTAGGAACAAAGAGCAGCCTGAAATTAAATTGCGTCCAGGAAAATTTAAGTATATATTTGCCTTTGGAGATTTAGCTTCTTTTGTTAAACAAATAATAATAATAATAAATAAAAATCCCCATTTACCTTCACAAGGTTAATCAAACTAGTACAAGGACAAAGGCTTCATGCAAAACTAAATTCTCCGAAAATAGTACCACAACAACTGATTAAAAGTCATCCTACTATCATGACATGCAAAGTTATAACGTAAAAATTGTTTTTTGCATAAAGATTATCCTACTTTTCCATCAGCTTACCTCATCCAGCAGCCCTTCATATGTTAATTGAGAACACATGGGAGTAACCATGTCAACCTACAACGATGCAATGATTAATTTTAGGTGATAGTAAGTATATTGATATATAAGATATCATAAAAACACACGAGACCAAAAAACAAAACACTACCATTTTGTGAATTTCTATAAGAAACAAGAAAATTTATTTACTATAGGAATTGAAATACAGGAATGTGGACCAGCAGTCCACACTAAAAGAAGCCCATCGAAAACATGAGTAGCTGTCACTATTCATAATCTTTTTTCAGCCTAAACATAAATATAATTACAGGTTCAAGCGGATTCCAAACATAGCCAACCAAATTGAATTGAGGTTTTTAAAGTTATTAATGGTAAAACTTCTATTCCCTAATAGGTCATATCCAATGTAAGCTTCAGACTTCTCCCCACAAAAATATATTATGAATATTCACCCTCTTTCCTTATGATATATATTTAGATGTCTCACTCCAAACCAATAGTGACTATTTTAATAATTGTCAACTTATCCGATTAATGTTCATCATACTCTAAAATACAAAATTAATTTTAGTATAAAGTTATAAAAAAAAAATGAGAAGGCAAAAAGGCATATGCAACCACCACCATAATATTTGAAACAAACAGTCTTCAATTACTAATAAAAATATGCAAGGATAAGAGTAATTTACCTCCCTATCTATAAGGATCAACGTATTTATCTCTGGCACGCTCATCTGAATTATGAATAAAGTAATCAGTAGAACCCAGAATTTGTCATTAATACATAGAAAACTATTTTCAAGGTTAATTTGCTCAAATGGTTTGAAAGTCAAAATTACATCAGATAAGGAGACTGGTTCTTCTGTCTGCATGCGATTTAGAATTTCTGCAACACGAACTGATGCTTTTCCTTTGGCCCTCACATTTGGTATTACTCCGAAAGTAAACTACATTACATTAAAATTAGATCTGAAACTCATGATTATTAACCGATTAATGGTATTAACCATGCTAGCACATTCTTGACAGAATTCTATAATAAATAGCTCTAAACTTGATCTCTCCACAGCTCAACTAAAAGGTAACTTATGCAAACCTCAAGCTTGTGAATGGCTTTTGCAATATGCCAAAGTGAACTTGCATCGCCATCAACTTGCCATTCCTATCAAACCAATAATCAAATGATTGATAAAAACTTACCAACATATAGAGACATAAATTATTCTAAATAAATATTTAAAAAAGAAGAAGAAGAAGAAGAAGAAGAAGCATGTTCTATCATACTTTCAGAGCAAGGTCAAGTTCAAACGACAACACATCCTCATCCAATGGAACCATGTACAGGGGATACTCCCCTATCGTCATCAAATTATGAACTTTTTCTTCCTCAAGGATCTGCATTACAAAAAGGATATTAAAATTTAATAAATAAATAAAGAAAATGCCTCAAGATTGCATGTTCATATCAACATCTTAAATACCTAAAATTGTTCTAAAATCTTAAAAAGCAAATCAACAAATTACCTTCTCACAAGCCACAGCACGGCGAGGAACAAAATAAAGAAAGTACTCCCTCTGAAGTCCTTTTGAAGCATCATCATGAATATGATAACTTATAAATCTCATCAAATTAAGCTGTGGATGGACAAAATAAACCACTTTGGTGCATTCTGTCTGAACTGGTTCTGCCGACAGAAGCCGCAATTCAATGCCATACTCCTATTTTCCATTAAAAATACTCTCCTAAATTAGCAAATCATTTCAAAACCACTACAAAACCCACTCCAATAATCACAGCTTGATTCAGTTCATAACTTGCTCTTATAACTCAAAACGTAATACACACAACACACTAACAGCTAAAGAGAAATTGCCTTAAGTGTTGACGTCGGAACGATCAACGAGAGCGAGCCGCTGAGCTTCGGATCGATGACCAAACACTTCTTGCCTCTAATCTGCAAAGCACAAAACGATGTCGAATCGAGCAATAATTATTTCAATAAAGATAGCGATTCCCTTTCGCGCACAATGCTTTTATATAAAATTTGTTTAATGAAACTTACGTTTTTTAAAATGTTAACGAGCTCTCTCTGCGACTGTTCTCTGAAAAATTAAGAAAAAAAAATGGCGAAATAACAGCAATTAGCAAAGATTGCAATAATCATTGAAGTGAAGAATGAGTTTGTGACAAAGATTAGGAAAGAGTACCTGAGTGATTTAAGATTTAAAGGAGCGTTGTCCAAATTTGGAATCTGCGCCATTGATGTTGATGATATCTCTCTCTGTGTTCGCTTGACGTGTCTCCGCTGCAGAGAATGAAAGCAGAAGAGGAGTTTGTCGGTTAAATGACCCGGTGGGCCGGATCCGCATCCGGAAAAATGTGGAATATCACAAATCACCCTTAAGTGTACTCAACCGTGGAATAGATAACTCGGTTTTCACTTTTTATCCACAAATTACCGCTTATGTTGCAGGCGTGGTTCACGAAAATAAGATATATAAACTAGCTAGAAGAGGGTAATTTGTGCCAAAAATTAAATTTTGATTCTCTGTTTGATAGTTGACCTAATCTTCGAGGTTTTCATTTAAAAAAAAAGACACTTAAATAGAACATTGCGGTTTCGTGCTGATGGCTAAAACGTAGAATTAAATTATTATATTTTATCTATCATCATTTGGTCATAAAAATTTCCTTTTTCTTCACAGGATTGATGCAAACGTATGAAACATAAAACATTCTTCGACATCAAAGCTTCTTAGAATATGTGTTTTTTTAAGTTATTTATAAGTATATACTCAGAATTTACTTTTAAATAAATAGATGTATAATAATTTTATTAACTTTATTTTAAAAGCATAAATATTAAAACTTTAAAAGTTAGATTTGAATATGAGTTGTTAAAACTATCATATATGATTTAGTAAATAGTAGATTATGCTATAGAATAGTGGTCTATTTTCAACTCCAAAAGCCTTTTTTTTAAGTGGAAAATTATAAATTTTGAGCTGGGACAGGATTATATTGACTATATTTTTAAAAAAAGATAAATCTTTTAATTGGCAAATATCATAGATTATCCTAAATTTAGGCAATATTACATGCTTGATCACCTTTTATTTAGTTGTATTAGCAGTTGTATTAGCGCTTATCGCTATTTATTAAAAAGTCATATGGATTACCCTTTTTTAGTTTTGCTGTTTAATTATTATAAATAATTTCATTATAAAAGGGTATAATAGTCATTTTAACTCAAAAGTTATAATAATAATATAAAATATGATTTTTTTATTTTATTTTAAAAGCTGACCCAATACGAGGTCAAGAAAATCGCCGCCTACAAGGATGTCGACTTCATCGAATCTGGCATGGTCCTCAATCTCGACACTAGCTCCTTTGCCAAGCACATCGTTGACAGAATCTGCAAGTCGCTCCGCCAGTGCAAGCTTAAGAACGTTGTCGAAATTCCCACCTCCACAGGCAGGTCGTCTCGCTTGACATTCCTTGTCAGATCTTGACCTCTACCTCGCTGTCGACTTGGCCATCGACGACGCCAACGAGGTCGGCCCATTTATGAACTCGGTGAAAGGGCATGGTGACTTGTTGCTAGGGTTGGCAATTGTACCCGAGCGGGGCCGGGTACCCGACTCCCCGGCCCAGAAATGTCCGGGGAATTACCCGGAATTCTGGGGAACTAAGCCGGGGACGGGGATGAATTTTTCGGGGATTACCCGGGGCCGGGCAGGGGCCGGGGAGCATGCTCCCCGGCCTGGCCCCGGCCCGGAATAATAATTTTTTTTATAAATTAATAAAATTTAAAAGCCCAATACTTTAAAAGCCCAATACAACTTAAGTTTCAAACAATAATAAGCATATCAAGTCCAAATCATAAAAATACAAGCCCAGCCCGAATACAAAACCCAATTAAAATATTTATACAAAAAAATTCATATTTAAATTAATGATTTCTTAATTATTATATGTATTTTCATCATTGATATTTTAATTAATAATTGACTAACTTAGTAAAAAAATTTATAGAAGCATTTACACTTTATAAATATAATGAAGCTACATTTAATAATTTAATAAAAAATTAATATATGCAAAAGCAATGTCTAATTCAATAGAAAAAATTATAAATATAATATTAAGAAAAATAATAAAAACATGTGTTAATGGGGCGGCTTAAACCTTAGTACAAGAAAGGATTTATCCCCAACTTACCAGCAGGCTACACTCATTTGTCAAGTATTAAACTGAATAAGAAAAAATTTATAAAAATAATATTAACTGAAAAAAATAGCAGCTTGTGGGATGGCTTGAACCTGGGCATTGAAAGAAGACAAAGACACCCAGCGACCACTGGGCCACAGCCACATTGTTAATGAAAAATATGAAACAAAAATAAAAGTACTAATCTGTCACAGAAAAATTAAAAAAAAAATACAACCCGGGGAAATAACCCGGGGAATTCAATTCCCCGGCCCCGGAATATAATTCCCCGGCTCCGCCCCGGCCCCGGAATTTCCAGGGAAATTTCCGGGGACGGGGAATTGAATTCCTTGCCGGGGTCGGGGACGGGAAACGGGGTCCCCGGCCCGGCCCCGGGTTTTTGCGAACCCTACTTGTTGCCACTGCTGGAGATTTGTATTTCAAGAAAAATAGTAGGGATTTGAGGGTCGCTGGCGATGCAATTTTGAGGCTTGCTAGAGTGGTGGAGCATGGGATGTTTCTTGATATGGCTATTGTTGTGATTGTTGCATTGGAGCTTGGAATTACAATCAAGAATAAGTGATGACAAAAATGTGTATTTTTATATTTTTTTAATTTTTAATTGTAGGATGATTAACTATTTATTTACCAATTTAGGTTGAATTTTCCCAAGTGAATTTTCGTTTCCTTTTCTCTAACTCTCTCTTCTTCCCTTTCTCAATCACTCTCTCTTTAAGTCAAATTTCTGGGTTTTGTTAGGCTGAAGGTTTTTTCGTGGCAAGGTTAAGGTTGTTACTAGGGGTGTGCAAAAATATCCGATCAGATCTGACCCGATCGGGTTGATCGGGTTAGAATCGGATTTTTTTCATGAAATAACCCGAAATCGGGTGTAATTTATCGGGTTTTGCTGTAATCGGGTTGTATTCGGGTTTAATTTATCCAACCCGAGAAAACCTGACCCGAACACAATATATTTAACAAATAAATATTTTGGCACGTGTCAATATATTTTTGGATAAATATATTGTTTTATCATGGTTTTTCCCGCACTGGATCACTCATATAAATTCTGAAAATCGACCTAATTGAAAAAAATCTCTAATCCTCTTCCTCTTTTCAACCGCATCTCTGTGAACCCACCCCTTCGATCTAATTGAAACCGATTACCAAGCCTCTTACAGTCCTACTCCTCCTCTCTCACATCCGCTACCCACCCTTTCTTGGCCATCGTCCTGCCTCGTCAAGCTCTCCAAGGTGGTTGTCTTGCTTCGCCAGGCCTTCCATCTCCACAGCCGTCTCGCCTCGCCAAGCCCTTCACCTCCACAGTCGTCTCGCCTCACCTCGCCTGGTCGTCCACCTCCACAGCCGTCTCGCCTCACTGAGCACTCCACAAGTCTAGCCTCGCCTTGCCAAGCGCTACCCTCCACACTTCCACCGTTCCACGTTTATCTCGCCTTACCAAGGCCAAGCCCTCCACGCCTCCACGACTGACCACTCCACACCCGTAGTCAGCTTCTTCCATCCATCTAGCTTTTGACTTCCGTTAGTTAAATTTCTTTAATTTCTTTACTTTGTGCATTAATTTTTGGTAAATTATAATTTCTATTTTGTTAATTTATGTTTTATTAATGTGTAAATACATTTATGTCAATTTATGTTTTGGTTTGGAACAAAAAGTTCTCTTTGGCAATGAAATTATTGTGTGAATTGGTTGATTCAATCAGAGATTGTAAGCAAAGCATGGATGTGTTTCAGGATTTAGTTTTGTGTACTGATGATTGCAATTGGGATCCTGCTGTTTTTGATATGCACGAGTGGGTTTGGTTAGAGAGAGTTTTAGGACTTTTAAAAAGACCATGGAGATTGGTATTGTGCCTAGTTTGGTTGCTTGCAATTGTCTTTTGAATGGGTTGTTGAAAGTCAATTTTGTTGATCAGTGTTGGCAAGTGTAGGAGGGGATGGGAAGAGTTGGGATACATCCGAATTCCTATACCTTTAACATCTTGACTCATGTTTTTTGCAAAAGTGGAGGTGTGGATAAGGTGAATGAATTCTTGGAAAAGATGGAAGAAGAAGGGTTTGATCCGGATTTGGTGACATACAACACACTGATTGGTAGCTATGGTAAGAAAGGAAGGCTAACTGATGTAGATTCATTTTTTATTGTTATTTATATATATTCCGTGAATCAGAATGACGACCAACCCGAGTGGCGGGTTGGCCATCGGTTTTACAATTCTAAAAACCCGACTACGGGTATAAAAGCTTCAACCCGATGTATCATCGGGTTGAGTCGGGTCGGTCAAGTCCCGACCCGACCCGTGCGCACCCCTAGTTGTCACATTCTAGGTTTACAGGCTTGAGGTTCTTAGGTTTTTGGTTTGCTGAGTTGAAGTTTGTTGGTGGCTATGTTGAAGGTTAAGTTTCTTTGTGGGTCGTTGTTTGTTGTGCGGAAGGTTGTGACAGGTGGTGGTGTCGCTGTGGATTACAACACTATTTTTGGGTTTTATCGACTGATTGTTAGATTAATCATTATTATTTGGGCTAATCATGCATTTTTTTCTTAAGTTTTAGTTTGATGTTGTCAATATTCATTGTTAGTTATTTTTCATCGTTGAGTACCTATGGCATTTTTAAAATTTATTATGGAGACTCTTTTCGTCAGATTTTTTGTTAAATGGTATCAAATTTTATCTAATATGATTTATTTTATCTAAATGCCTGTAACTACAGTTTTAAATAATAAATAAGATATTAATTGATCATTACATACTTGATATTATCAAATGGGCTAATCACACAGACCCCCCCCTAGGTTTTGGCTTAATTTCATCTAAATTCATTGTTTACCATTTTTCATCATACGATACCCCTGACTTTTTCGAAATTCATCATGGACACCCCTTCCGTCAATTTTACCGTTAAATACTCGTAAATAAATTTAATGTGAATGGTATAACGGTCATTTAATATAAGATAAAGTAAACTAATCAAAAATCTGTAAGAGTTAGGATTTGAACTCGGGATCAATACTTCAAAACTCTTATATACACTCTACCAGTAAGCCAAAGACAGTACTTAAGAATAAAGTGTATATTTAAACATATTCAAACTGAGTCTGAAGCTTAACAACCAAGGCACTATACTTTTGTCCCCCTCTCCTTCTATTATTGCATTTCGTTTTTTTATTCTATATTTAATTTTGTCTAAAATAACAATGATTTCATTACAAAAATCAATTTCATTACATTCCTCCACCACACCTCCTCCGAAATACTTCCCTCTTTCTTCATCAGACTGTCGCCCCACCATTGTCACAACCCCCAAAACCATCCCACAACTCCATTAACTTCCGTCGGCCTAGCTCTCTTAAACCAAACCCCCTCTCGTCTTGCTTGGTGGCCCCACTTCCCTCTCTCACCATCCTGCAACTTTTCAAATGATCAACCTCTTGCTTGGTAGCCCCACGTCCTTCTCTCACCCTCCTGCAAATTAATTTAATTTTTATATTCTTGATTTATACTTATTAATATTTAACATATACTAATTATTTTATTAGGACTTTATTTTATTGGATTTGGGTTGAATGAGATGATTTATAGGTGGAGGCAGAGGAGGAAAGAGTTTGCTTGAGAGGCGAAATATGGTGGAGAGAGAGGGACTGTCGTTGGGTGGAGAAAGGAAATGGGTGTTGTTTATTAGATTTTATAAACATGATATTACATATAAATGAAAATGTTTTGTCAATAAAATTTTGAACTTAGTAGTTGGCACGGTGGTAACGTAGAAGACAACTTCAATTGCAAGGGTAAGGGTTCGAATCCACTAAAACATTTTTCCTCAATTATAAACTTAAATTAAGGGTATTTTAGTATTTACAATGAAATTGGATGGAAAAGTTATATCACTTAACGGTAAAACTGACGGAAGCGATGTCCATGATGAATTTCGAAAAAGTCAGGGGTATCGTATGATGAAAAGTGATATCCAGTGAATCTGGATGAAATTAAGTCAAAACCCAAGGGAGGTCTATGTGATTAACCCATTATCAAATTATAAAAACAATTATAAAAAATAAATAAAAATGAATCTTCCTCGACCCATAAGCCTAACTCACGCTCATCTTTCCTCTTCCTCACTTATCTTAAATCTTCTTCTCTCTCGCCTAACTCAACCATCACTACTAAGATCATTAACTTTTTTGACAGAAAGCCTTTCCCTTCACTCTCCTTACTGCCCCCTCAAATTCTCCTCTCATGGCTTGCTAACAGAAGAGTGATGCTCAAGAAGAAGAGAGAAAAGAGAGAGAGAAGGTTAATTTTGGCTGGGTAGTTTGCTGTATGGTACTGCCATGGCCGATTTTTTGATTGCGTATTGCTAAAATTTGGGGTTTGAGATTGACAGTAATTTTAGTGTTGTTGGAGTTGAGTTTGGTGTAGTCAGCAAAGAGATGCGATGGTTTTGGTGGTGCAACATTGTGATAGCGTAGTAAAGTCTTTTGGTTGCATAAACAAGACTAGTAGCTGTAATGGGGGTGCTGGATTTTGTGTCTTAATAGAGATGAAGACGAACAGTAGCTGTATTTGTGTTTCAAATTTGTTTATTATTTTACTTATATTATTAGTTTTATTATATTTTATATATCAAATTTAATTTTTAAATTTTTGTTAATTTCATTTATAATTGACTGTATATTATTAAATGATTATTATACCCCTAATATTCAACATAATTACAAGTACTTAACAAAAAATTTGACGGAATGGATCTTCATGATGAATTTTGAAAATATTAGGAGTATCCGATGATGAAAAGTGATAAACAGTAAATATTGATAAAATTAAGTCATAACCTAAAAGGGGTCCTTGTGATTAACCCATTTGTCTTAAATAAAGTTAATTGCATAGATATTTGATATTTGTGAGATAATTAACTTTGGTATGAAATTAATTATTTGCCCCTCTTCAAATATTATTAGTTGATTGATGTGTAGTAATGTTTGATCGATTTTTAGTAATGTTAGGGGTAAAATGGTCATCTTATGTCTTAATGTTTATTTAATCTCTTTATATATATTTTTTTAAATTTGGGTTAAGGGTATTTTGATAATTGGAGTCAAAATTGATAGAAAAATGATGTCGTCTACCGAAAAAATAATAGAATGGTGGTCTATAATAACTTTACAAAACTAATACAACTTGATAAAAGGTGATTGCGCATGTAATGTCGCCTAAACCTATTGGTAGTCTGTGATATCTGCCCATTTTTTAACTGATAATATAAGATAGAATCAAAATGAATGAAAAAGTGTGTTCTCTAACAATAAAACTAAAAGAATGGTGGTTTATGATAGCTTTACAAAAAGGTAGAGGTAAGCACTGATATAATTTCACAATTCATATTTTTTGCCCATCTTTTAACTAATGATATAATATTGTGTTTAAGCTGAAAAAACTATCACATTATTCCAATAATATTGGGATCTACAACAAAACAATAGCCTTCTACGTATTTTCAACTTTTAAAAAACTCATTTTAGAGATGATATTGGGTTTTTGAGATTGTTTATCTTAGAAGTAGAAATATTGTAACTAATAACTTTAAATTGAAAAAATAATTACGTTTTAAAATAACTTACATATCATAGCCATAATCATGCAATTAAACAAGGTGGTTTTGATGGGCTGGTATGAGTATTCCATAGCTAAACATGTTTATTTGAACTGTGAAGTTATTTAGCACCATCCAAAAATACTAGTTTAACTATCAAATTATAATTGTATAATCTAAAATTTTTAGGACATAACTATTTTCCTTTTTAAAAAATCATTATCTAATTAGGATTTTTTTAATTACCTCCAATTTTGATGTGAACACCAAAAGGTTTTTGTACATGCTGTGAAATCTGAAGGTGATAGATTGTTAAGTGGAATATAAAACATAAGAGGTTTCATATGGTTTAGTTATAAAACAAGCAACCACACTACAAACTCGTTGACACAAGTACCCAAACCCTTAAGGGTCGTTTGGAATGAGGGTTTATTTTAACTTGGTTTATTTTACTGGGAATCAGATTATTAGGAAAGTGATTATGGGAATATGATGTCTAAGGGAATCAAATTAATATATTTGGTTGTATAAAGGAATGCATTAATTTTATTTAATATGTGAGTAAAATTTATAATTAAATTTTTTAAATACATCAAAAATACTTTTTCATATACTAATTGAAATAAAAAACATTTCTAATGTTTCAATTATTCATACAATCAATCAATTCCCAAAAATTTCTAAACCCAGCAAAATACAATCAAATCCCAAAAATTTCCAAACTAGAAAAATTCAATCATATCCCAAAAATTTTCAGAGACCAAAAAAATACAATCAATTCCCAATAATTTTCAAACCCGTGCATACAATCCCAAAAATCTTCAAACCACAAAAAAAAAAAAAATACAATCAATTCTAAAAATTTCCCATCCCACCAAAATCCAAGTAAAACCCAAAAATTTCCAAACCCGTAAAACTACAATGAAACCCAGAAATTCTAAGCCCACCACTACTCTCGGCCACCAAAACCAGAAATTCCCAAATCCATAAATTCCACCACCACTCGCGTCCACCATTCACGGCAACCAATAGCAAAATCAAATCAATTCAAATCTCAAAAAAAAAAAGAAAAAAAAAAGAAAAATAGATAGCAATTTCGTCGCATTCGAACCCAGCCCATTGTCATCCACTAGCATGCCACCAAATAAGTGGTGGGTTTCATTTTCCCCCTCCCCATATTTCTACCCCTCACAGCAAACGACCCCTTAAACCTTACATGATGTATAACACTATAGCATAAAAATCATACCAGCATACGCAGTACGCAGTTATAGACATATATAAGTACCCAACCCCCTAAGCCTAACACAACCTATGACACTCAATAGAAGCTTACAGCTTTACACATAAACAATGAAAGACGCACAAGACTTGATGTTGAACTTGCTCTCTTTTATTGTGACCCAATGCGTGCAAGTTGTATAGGCAGCTCTTTATATAAGACGGACAGGACTTGCTTTTGAACTTGCTCTCCTTTGGTGTGACTCAATGCGCGTTGCAAGTTGTATAGGCAGCTCTTTATATAGTGTGTAAGTTCTGCTCATAGCTGAATTCCTTTAGCTGCAAGAATTTCACTATAAGCAGTAATCAAATTAGGATTACTCTAAGCAATAATCAAATTAGGATCATGCACAAATAGATAGAAACTCGTATTCTCTGAATAATATGATTGTTATCACAATATGTCCAGATGCATTATTCCTTTTAGATTAAGATTCTAATTAGATTATCTTACTTACTAGGATTCTCTAATTAAAGCTGTTGTATCTAGAATTATATTTAAACCAAAGTTTTTCTTATATAAGATGTCAAACAAATTAGCTAAATGCACGTGGACCAAACATATACAAAATATTATTATTACTATTATTATTATTATTATTTTGTTTACTATAGTCTATTATTTTTTAATAGTTAAAATGTGACACACAGGGAGGTTTCTTCAGGTACAAAACAAAGGCAGCTACTCCGTTTGGCCAATGGAAGTTTCCGTTTGACACTAATGGTTACATTTATTTGACCAGTGATATAACAGAATATAAAAGCTGAAAAAATAAAAGGACATGGTGACTACGTAAAAGTTCACGGATTAAGTTACCGAAATGTCCCTTCCCATTTAATGGTGAATCACGAGCCAATGCCATGCACCTTTATGTGTGCCGCCTTCCCACCCGCCAATAGTTGACGTGGACCTGCCATTTTTTTTCCCTAAGCAATACGGTTGGTTTGCTTCTACTCAAAGCTCAGGTCTTTTCTTTTTGCCCCTAAAAACTCATACTTCTAATTTAAAGTAGAAAAAGTAGCAAACTCAACAATTCATTTATACAATTTCTTTTTTGGTTATCGTAATGGTTAGTTTTAATGTGTCTTAATGACCACACTTATCATTAATGACACAATTTAAAAGGTTAAAATAATTTTTTATACTTATTATAGAAATGACAATTAAAAGATCTTTAACTATTTTGAATGTTAAATATTGTTTTTATATTTAAATAGTAAGCATTTCATGTAAATTAACGCTACGATAAGTATAACCCCTTTTTTAATGTTATTTCACTATAATTCAATAAACATCTATATTTTTTATTATATAATTTGTTTTAAATTATATTCATCTGACTATTAGTCTAGTTATACTGCACTGCATCTAATACATTCTCTCCCATCGAATCATCTAATATCAAGTATATGAGTATTGGATACATATAGTAAACATTAAAATTTTCTTAATTTTAGATAAAATTATGATAATATACAATTATTATATCATAGAAGGATGTTAATTTTAAAATACAAAGTATCGTTTTTCTATATCCAGATTCCAGGGGACGAGGGCCCGGCAGCAAATCTTGATAAATAACTTCGTCAAATAAGAAAATGTGACATGAATTTTTAATATTTTAAGTTTGGACCCACGAGTATCCCGATCTTATTAGCGGACGACGACGTTTGACCCGTTAGAAAGTCACTTTTTTAGCTCTTTAATACAATTTACTATAAATTCGAGACTGTAGAGGAAAGAGAAATTTAATTTAAAAAAAAGCCTGGAAAGCGCAAATCTGAGGGACCACAATGTCAAGTTTTTCCCAACACAGTGGCATTTTAATAAATCTAAGATTATGCTCAAAGACCGATTCCCAATGAACCTTTTTATTTTTCGATCTTCCCACTTCTTATAACCGAATCATTTCCGTCTGTGTCTCAGCGTTCGCCAACTGCACACACGCAAACACGCTCATCATCATCGTCATCCATCCATCATGTCCGCCACGCGCATCCGTCGTTTGGGCGCCGTAATTGCTGCTGCAGCCGGTGGCACCGCTATCTATCTCAGCACTCCCTCCGTCTCCAGGAGCGACCTAGGGACGACACCTTTCGATGTGGTTAGGCGCCAGATCAACGAATCGAACGGTGTCGTTCCGCCTAGAGTGGTGCAGGAGTCGGCTTTGATCGCCGCTAACTCTGGTAAACCTCTCGACATTCTCGTCATCGGAGGTGGCGCAACTGGCTGTGGCGTGGCTCTTGACGCTACCACGCGAGGCCTGCGCGTTGGTCTCGTTGAGAGGGAGGATTTCTCCTCCGGTACTTCTTCGCGGTCGACGAAACTTATTCATGGAGGTACTTACGTGATTGATTACTTATGCTGATACATGTATGTATGTGTTATAGCTGAATTCTGAATGCGGGTCGGAGTAACTACGTTACCGTTATTACCGGCAGCAACTACGGGAAGGAGTTTCAGTAGTGTGTTAGCGGTGACATTCAATAACGAATTGGCAATGAAATATGAATTCTAGCTTACCATGCATAACTTGGAAGTGCTCCTGTTTTGGTCTCGTTAAGTGGCCGGTAATGTTACCGTGCCAGCTCAGGACCATGGCATGATCACTTTTTGCTTAGTGGATGACCTTCGTTGTTTGGAGTGATGTGTTCTGTAAGTTGGAGTATTAATTATTGTGTTATTTGTGATTTCATATGCTGTCGTTGTTTGATTGAAACAGAGGTGTCTGTTTCTAGCTTGATTGATTGGTTAAACCGAGAGCCTATCTAATCAATGGAATTATTGAACGTGTTTCTTGGCCATTTATGCATTCATCGTTGAAACATCATAACTTGGCATTTGTGAAGGAAATAAATAAATAAATTATGATATGATCTTAATGGGCGTATGGATGGGGTGGTATGTTCATGGAATCATGCCTCTGTAGAATTGCAAGATATGGATAACACCTGGAACTCCACCAATAGTTGACACAAGCTACAAGATTTTTTTTTATCATTTTCTCTTTTTGTCGGTTGTGTCCATGTTTTCTCGGTATTTCTAGTTGAAATTTTTACCAGGAAATATTCATATGTTGAATTTTCCTGCATTCGTCTTTTGTAGTCCTTTATGGTCTCGGATTAAAAATATGAGGAATATGCCGGCGAAAGCAGTTTATTCAGTTGTTCATCTTGTTATTTAATTGTTTATCTATGCTAATTCTTCATGTTATTTAATTTTTTATTTATGCTAATTCTTTAGGAGTCCGCTATTTGGAGAAAGCTGTTTTTAATCTTGACTATGGGCAACTGAGGCTGGTATTCCATGCACTTGAGGAGCGAAAACAAGTTATTGAGAATGCACCACACCTATGCCATGCTTTGCCTTGCATGACACCCTGTTTTTCCTTGTTTGAGGTTGTATACTACTGGATGGGTTTGAAATTGTATGATTTGGTAGCAGGACGACGTCTGTTACATTTTTCTAGATATTACTCAGCTCAGGAGTCTTCTGAACTGTTCCCTACCCTCGCTAGAAAGTCCAACGGTAAAAGCTTGAGGGGCACGGTGGTTTATTATGATGGACAGATGAATGACTCACGTCTTAATGTTGCATTAGCATCCACTGCTGCAATAGCTGGTGCAGCAGTGCTTAATTATGCAGAGGTTGTATCCCTTATAAAGGATGAGGCTAATCAGCGGATAATTGGTGCTCGACTTCGGAACAATCTGTCAGGTACAGTCATACAGAAGGCTGCCCTTTAAACAATACTTACAATAGCTAAAATTTTTTGCCAGTTACAAATTGTATTGATTTTTATTACTTCATTCCTTGCAAACTCTCTGACATCTATTTTTATTCACTGAAAATTTTTTTCTGTGTTTAATTTTCTTTTTACCGATTAATGAAATATAAAAAGTTTTCTGAAAAAATCAGTGAAAGATTTTGAGATCAAAGAAGCATTTAGTTGTTGGAGATTATGAGTTTTCGATTTTTTATTTTTGAGAATATTGTGGAATTCCTGATTGTTGAGGGCATCTATTATTGTTAACTAAAGTCCTTATAGTTCTTAAAATTCATGGTGCATGTGATTGTGCTAGCTGAAGACCTTTTGTCTCATAAAATTACACACACATGGAAATATTGAAGAATGCTTATCAGATTTGGTTGTTCAGCATTTAATATTAGTGATTTGCAGTAAGTCTTCATGCAACATGGGCACTAAACTAGTTGTCTGTCATGATCCTCATAACATATCACTTGGTACCAGGCAAAGAATTTGATGTCTATGCAAAGGTTGTCGTGAATGCTGCTGGTCCTTTTTGTGATTCTGTAAGGAAAATGGCCAATAAAAATGTGCAGCCTATCATCTGTCCTAGCAGTGGTGTACATATTGTTCTCCCTGACTATTATTCCCCTGAAGGAATGGGTTTGATTGTTCCTAAAACCAAGGATGGACGTGTGGTTTTCATGCTGCCATGGCTGGGAAGAACTATTGCTGGCACAACAGATTCTAACACTAGCATCACTATGCTTCCAGAACCACATGAGGATGAGATTCAGTTTATACTAGATGCCATCAGTGATTTTCTATTAGTTAAGGTGTGCAATTTAAGCAAATTAGGTTTGTGCTTTATGTGTCAGTTACTTTTATTGTATTTTATTGTGAAATTAAAGTTTTGAATTTTGTCTTGCTCAGTTTATCTCATTTCTTTTTTCTTTCTCCACTCAGACTTCTTTTACTATATCAATGGTGAAAATAATAGGTACGACGCACAGATGTTCTTTCTGTCTGGAGTGGTATTCGCCCATTAGCTATGGATCCATCGGCAAAGAACACTGAGAGCATCTCCAGGGATCATGTCATATGTGAGGATTTTCCTGGTTTGGTTACAATTACTGGTGGAAAGTGGACAACTTACCGAAGGTAACGTTTAATTAATTAAGCTGATAGTATCTTTATAATACTGGAGAGTTTTCACTCAAAGGCATGCAGATGTAGAGGCATTCCCATCTGATGTGTGTGTATTGCTTTTGGTATCTTATTTTAGAAGCTTTTGCTTAATGATATGTCCCCTTAATGTGTGACCTTTGGTAGCCAAAATTTTCTTTTCAAAAGAATTCTGTTCCACTTCATCCCTCTTGCCTCTTCTTTCATTTTTCCATTGAGTTTTGTGCTTACTAGAACTAGTTCCAGCATGGCAGAAGATGCAGTTAATGCCGCTATAAAGTCCGGAAATCTAAGTCCAAAAAACGGATGCTTAACTCATAACCTGCGGCTTATTGGTGGAGAGGGGTGGGATGCTTCATCTTTTACAGTTCTTACTCAACAATATAAACGTATGAAGAGGACGTATGGTGGTAAAGTTGTTCCTGGGCCTATGGACACTGCTGCTGCAAAGCATTTGTCCCATGCATATGGCACATTGGCAGAGAAAGTGGCTACCATAGCTCAGGTTGGTTTGTTTTGTCTTGCTCTGTTTTATGGCTCATTTTTCTTGTTGGTGCACATGATTCTTTTCTTGCGGTTAGCTTTAAACGGGAAATTTCTGTTCAAATGCAGTTTTTGATGTTAGATAGCCATGCGATAGGGCACATAAATCTTGATGGTGCATATAATCTACATTATATTGTCCCGTGACTGAGCATTTTTGTTCTTTTTGGTGTTGATACATGTCCAATCCATCTCTTGTATCTATAGGAGGAAGGTTTGGGGAAGCGGCTTGCCCATGGATACCCTTTTCTTGAGGCCGAAGTTGCTTACTGTGCCCGAAATGAATATTGCGAGTCGGCTGTTGATTTTATTGCAAGGAGATCTCGGCTTGCATTTCTCGACACTGATGCTGCAGGCAGGACATTGCCACGCGTAATTGGGATATTGGCTGCTGAACATAAATGGGATAAAGCAAGGCAGAAGCAAGAGTTAGAGAAGGGCAAACAATTTTTGGAGACTTTCAAATCCTCAAAAAATGCTCAATTCCATGACGGGAAACACAAATAGTAAGTAGGAATGATTCATTAGCTTTTGTTTCGGTAAATCCAAATCCGAAACCCTTTACTAATCATTAGTCACTATTTACTTTGTTTTAGGTCTTGAATTCAGGCAAGCTAATTTTTAAGGAGCTTGATTTTTGGCCTAAAAGTCTTTTAAAGTTGCTGACGTTATGGAGCACAGATCCTAACCCGCTGTGCTGTTATACGCCATTTGATTATGATTTGGTCATTTTTGGAAGGCAATTGACTCGCTTGAGCTTGTGTTACACATTTCTTTTTCAAATAATGCAGGGAATGTCACTTATTCTTTTAGACTTCTGATTTAAAGTTCTTTGCATCGGGGGTTCTGACCTGTATATTCTTAATAAAGAGATTTAGAGTTTGATTGAACTGGCTGCTTTCTTCTCTGTCAAACTCCTACAAATTTGCTTGCCTCTTTCTCAGAGTTGCAAGCAATGCAATGAAATTCATTTCTGACGGCTGTTGACAGTTTCGTTGTATATTTGTATTCACCGGTTAATGATCTGGGAAATTATTCTGCAATAAGTTGTTCTACGGTCTAGTCTGTGCTTTGGTATACATGCGTTGATACGGTAAATCCTTTTTTTTTTAAACTGGCGTCATCAAAATAAGCTTTGATTTCCGACTTGTCTCATATTTATACTCTATGCCTAACTATTGAAGACTATAAATATATTTGATTGGTGTTGGACTACTGTAGTGTGGCAACTGATATTGAGATAGGATTGTCGTCGTTGTGACATTAAAAAAATAAAAGAAATATTATGTTTCAGGACTACTGTAGTGTGGCTACTGATATTGAGATAGGATTGTCGTCGTTGTGACATTAAAAAAATAAAAGAAATATTATGTTTCATTCTCAGTTTGTAGAGAACGGTACTAATAGTTGACCCTATCGGTAATTAAGATATTTAAATTTAAAGGATATCTAAATGGCAAAAATGGCTTTACTTCTCGACGCCATTTGAGAAACAGCCAAATCCCGTAAAAAACGAGGAGGTGAAATGGCTTCTCTAGCAACAACGGCAACCACAACACTCTTCTCTTCACTCCTCACAAGACCCTCTTTCTCCCTTTTCCGTACACTACGTAGCATCACTTGCTCTTCCTCTTCTTCTTCCTCTTCATCTCTGCAATTCAACATCTCATTTGCTCCTCCAAAACCCAAGCAAACAAACGACCTTCCTCAACGCCACCAGAATCTCCCAGTAGTAGAAGAGGATGATGACGAATCTGGTGGTGGCTCACAACAGCTCTTCATTCCCTGGATTGTGCGTGGGGAGGATGGCAACCTCAAGCTTCAGACGCACCCGCCTGCGCGTCTCATTCACGCTCTGGCTGATGCCAAGACCCAGAAGCCCAAAAAGAAGAAAAACGATGCTGGTGCTGTTAAGGCTGTTAAGCTTTCCAAAGCGGCTCGCAGGTTTTATAATGACAACTTCAAAGACCCACCTGAGAGGCTCAGTAAAGTCCTTGCTGCAGCCGGAGGTACTAGTTTTGTTTGTATTTTTACTGTGTTTTCAATTACTCATTACAATATCAAAAAGCGCTTTCGAAGAATCTAGGGTGCTTCTATAGAAAGTACTTTTTTTTTTTTTTTTATAATGGTCTTGAAATGTGTAGTGATTATTGTATTATGTTATATATTTGATATTAGTGGCATCCAGACGGAATAGTGAAGAGCTAATATTTGAAGGTCGAGTGACAGTAAACGGTTCGATATGCAAGACTCCTCAGGTGAGTTTTTAACTTTGTTGTACATGGTTGTTGATAAGCCACGTTAGTGTAGATTGCTTTATTCATGGAGAAGAGACATTTATCCTCATGTATTTTTTAGCATTTTAAAGTATTATGCGATCGTTGTTTCTATTTGCATCTAGAATCATGCTTTTGTTACTTGTGATGATTTGCAGACTAGAGTTGATCCTGCAAGGGATATTATTTATGTAAACGGAAAACGCCTTTCAAAGAAACTGCCGCCAAAAGTGTATCTGGCACTGAACAAACCAAAGGGGTTGGTAGTCGTTGCCCTTGTGGAATGCTTCTGTTTGTCTTCTCAAAGTTATTTCTAAAGTTTAGTCATAGAAACTATGTGCGTGTGTGGAATTAATTTGATCTTATAACAGGTACATTTGCTCATCTGGTGAGAAGGAGGTTAAGTCTGTGATAAGTCTATTTGATGACTACTTGAAGAGTTGGGTATGTGCAATTTAAAGTTTTTGAGGCTCTGCTTTTGAGTTACCAACTATGAGTGATAAAAAAGAACTTTCGAGTAGAGGATTGTGCATGGAAGGCTACATGCATTATTTGTTCAATGTTTGTTTCATACTAACAATTCTATATTTAACTATAACACTAGATCTACAAACTCGTCTACATAAACTAAAGGGACCTGGACTTGATGAGGAGTGAAATAAAAATGATAAATTAAGTGAAAAAAAAGATAGATGATGCATCAGTTTATAATGTTGGTACATCAATTTGTATACTTGGTTTTTAAAAGTAATATTACCCTGTCTTTGATTTTTAGTCATATGTTCTTGGCATTTACAGGACAAAAGAAATCCAGAACTACCCAGACCACGATTATTCACTGTTGGTCGCCTTGATGTTGCCACCACTGGGTTGATTATAGTGACCAATGATGGTATGTAAATAACTGCATGTATTTGCTGCAAACATAATGAATGAGAAGTAATTGAAATTGAATGTATTAATCATCTTTAATCGAAATCAATGCTATTTGTTTCCAGGAGATTTTGCTCAGGCAGTATCACACCCTTCATCTAAGTTGCAGAAAGAGTAAGGTTTCCTATGCTTGTTTCCCCCACTTACTAATGATGGACTACTATATCTAAATATATTGCTATGGTGATTTAAATATTGTACAAGTTAATGCAAAATTGTGTAAATTTTCCAATTTGGTGTGTATCCTTTGACTTAATTGATTTTGAGCTTGTAGAGGTGAATATGAATGCAAAAGGCGTGAAATTTTCTTTTGACTGATTTTTTGTTTTTATTGCAATTTCATTGACTTATTCACTCATTCATTCTTTTGCTTGCTCACAATTATTTTTTGACATTGAGTAGTATGATTGTCATAATTATGGTTATCCTGAAGAGAAATATCTTTACATTCTGCAATTATAGATACATTGCCACAATAGATGGTGGAGTAAATAAGCGGCACTTGATAGCCATCAGTGGAGGAACAATCATTGAGGGTGTCCATTGTACCCCGGATTCTGTGGAGTTATTACCACGACAACCAGATATACCAAGAGCTCGTCTTCGTGTAGTGGTATGTCTTATCTGTTTTAAGCCTATGACCTGTTTCAATAACCTTGTCTTCGTGTGGTGGTATGTCTCATCTGTTTTAAGCCTATGACCTGTTTCAGTATAGTATAAAACCGTGTTTATTTTTTTCCCTTAAAAATTAAATAAAATGAACATGTAGTGTGTGGTTTTGTGCTATAATTTGGAGTTGTTAATTTAGCCTGTTTACTTGGGAACCTACCTCTCCCATATTTGTATCTAGTGTGGGAATGGAGCGAGTAAACAAGTTCAATATAATGCACTCTTTATCCATTGTCATCCATATTAAACAAAATTAGTTGCTACTGGGTTTTCTTAGTTGCTTAAATTGGATCTATGCAGGTTCATGAAGGTAGGAATCATGAGGTTCGAGAACTTGTGAAGAATGCAGGACTTGAGGTGAGTTTAAGTTTATTCACGAGAGGATTTTTTATCTCTCGAGCATGACTTGCACTTATTTACCGAGTTTGTATCCATTTTTCAGTTAATAAAAATAGGGAAGATTGATAAGAATACATCTTTTTGATATATACTGACAAAGATTTGAGCTTCTATAAATACTGGAAGCTAATGACGTTCTAAGTCTTAATGACGGGCCTTGCATTGTGAACTATTTATCCAACTTATACTTTTAATGGTGCTTATGTTGCTGACTTTGATTCTTGTTATTCCAGATATATTCATTAAAAAGAGTAAGAATTGGTGGTTTCAGACTCCCATCAGATCTTGGGTAAGTCTTTATACTCTTTCGAAATCATTTATAAGGTTTTTTTTTTTTTTGAGTTTGAAAATTACTTTTTCCTCCACCACTTACATTGGAATTCATCTATGGTCCTAAAGTCCAAGCCTTTGATGTTGTTTCATATTGGGAGATTCATGCCTATATTTCCATACTCTTAACAGTTTCTTTATCCTACTTGTTGGGTTTTTTTGTACTTTGAGCTAATCGTGTTGTGAATTGTAGACTTGGAAAGCATGTGGAACTAAGACAATCTGATTTGAAGTTAATGGGCTGGAAGAGTTGAGTTGCTGCTGAGTATGCCAACGGAGTGCATGGAGTGCATTTAATTTCTCTCCCTATGAGCAAGTGCAGTGAGACAAACATGTCGTCACAATGCTATCAAGAATTTTTCCGATGGTTATAGATGAAAGCCGGTTGCAGTGTGGGCAAAGTATGTGAATCTGTAAGCTGGGCTGTCTTCTGTACGTGATAAGGGATGCAATTTATGTCAATGGGAAACAGAAGGCATTCTTTTGTTACAGGAATTATCAGAACTTCCATCATGATTAAAATCCTTTCTGTAAATGGGAAAAAAAAAAGCGAGAGTTTTGATATCTTTGTGCATAAAACAGAAATGTATACAAAGAACCTGTAATTGATGTTTATTCAGCTTAAACTTGCTCGTTGGATGTTTGAGATTAAAGTTGTATGGCCTTTACCTTCTTTGAGACCTAAATTGAATAGAAATATGTTTGACATTTATATAACAGGCGTTAGTGAATTGTGATGGGGTGTAGGCATCCAATAATTTCCCAATTATTGAAAAGTTTTGCATTGTTATGGTGGTTGAAACTGTACAACCACTTGAACAACAGAAACCAATGGGAGCCCGTATAGAGGATCCGGGGAGTAATACCTAATCAATCCGAGGTAGAACTTCAATATCATAACTAGAGGTGAGAACAAGTGTTTACTTCAATTCTTTGAGTGGCTTAATCATAATGTCTATTACTACATAAATTAAACTAAAAGAATAAATAAAGAATACAGACATGACTAGTAAGCTAACAAGCCTACGGCCCTACGCCAAGTAGTTAAACATATTTGGTTTCTTGCTATCTCTTTCTATATATTCTTGATCAATCAAAGATTCTATCCGCTTCTTGATGGTTTTGATGTCAGGCTTGAAGGTCTTGCTTAACAGCTCAGCACACTCTGAGATTAGCTGTTGATGACATAAAGCTTTCCTGCTTTTCATTATTCTAACAAGCGCAGCATCAATTTGATGTCGTCTGTGCTGGTTCACATCTTCAGTAATCTTCTTCCTCTCATCAATTGGTGGCAGAGGGATCCTGATCCTCCGCATTCTATCTGTGAACTTGGTGTTGAATTGGAAGGTGTCAGTTTCAGAAATAGTCTTCGTCTTAGGCTCCTTGTTAAGGATTTTATACTTGGCGCATGATAGGGAATGTAGAACTCTGACAACATCATCATGGCTCAAGTTCAACTGGGTAAGGATTTCCAAGAAAGTTAAACTATCTGCATCGTTGAAAAGCAGGAGAGCAGAAGCTTGATAGGTTGACACAATTAGTTCTATAGTCTTCTGCTCAAATTTACCATTGATGTGGCAATTACCCAGTGAATAAATCCAAGTGAGTTTTCTATTTTTTTTCTTTTCTTCATACATCTTCTTATAAGCTTCGACGCCCTTGGCCATTTCCAAAGGAAGCTTGAGATTGGAGGACTTATAACTTGGCCAGAATCCAGTAGTGAGAACTGTAACTGACAAATCATAATTGGGTTTTTCACTGGGGTTACCGTCAAACCAAACCTCAAGCTCTCTCTGATTTCCCCTTGCAAGCGTTAAATCAGTCAACATCCGCTCGATCTTTGATGTAAAGCAGGCACCATATTGCTGCTTCAGCTTGGTAAGGAAAGTTGTGTCATAATCCTTTTTGCCACTCTTGTCAAAGAGTAGTCGCCTAGCAAGCTTCTTTCTATAGAATTCGATAAAACGATCCTTATCATCGAAGTACACCAGTAGCTTAGCTACCTTCTCTAGTGCTTCTTCAACAATTTCATCGCTGTCACTCTTCCGGATGATGAGATTGTCACAGAATGTCGCCAACACTTCTTCACTGGGAGAACCAGCAATGACCTTATTGCAAAACGCTTCAAAAGCTTTTATCAGGGCCTCTCGGAAGGCTAGGTGGTCTGAAAAACAACCGCTAACATATGCCTTGCACTTGTCATGCAACTCTATTATTTTCCCAATACAGATATATTTCTCTTTTGCAATCTGGACTTCGCAGCTGCTTGCTGCAGCATCTTCAACTTGTTGAACCAAAGCTTTGCCTTGGTCAGTGATGCATTGTTTGAAGCTATCAACCATTGGCTCCAATCCTGATCCGGGCAACTTTCGGAATAACCTGAACATCCTGGAAAGATCCTCATGTTTTTCTTCTCTAAGCAAAGCACGGAATCCAGACTGCTCATTATCAAGGAGTTGCTTCTGGTGAACTGCCAAAAGCTGATGTTGTACTCTCTCAATCAACTTTTGTTCGTTGCTTGAATGCATGTAACGAGACACCATCTCCTTTTCTTTCCTAAAGCACTCCTCTGCCTTTACCAAATAACTGGGACAAGAATCCTCCACAATCCAACTTGAGGCCTTACGAGAATAGTACAAATCTGCAGCAGCAATCAAGTGTTGTCCAAAATCTTTCTCGTAATATTTAAGATATTCCGAATCATCCGTCCCCATCTCCACAAAAAACTCGTATACCTTCGTCAACAAGGCTCTATCAATCTGTTCTCCCTCACGTTCCTTGTCAATGAAACTAATCACCGCATCTCTTGCCTTACAATTAATCTCTTCGTAAACCAATTTGTGGAAAGTAATTGTAACAAGTTGTTTAAGCGTTGGAAGGTTGCCCTTGACAATATGGCTATTAAGAGGGTAGTCAAAAAATCGACTCAACCATCGACAAAAATCCTTGAAACTTTGCCATTGGTTTAACAACTCTCTCAGCATAAAGTACTGATCATCATCCTTCTTATCTTGTATTGCAGGCATTACATCTGTTGTTATATATTCTTCACATAATAGCTGCTGGTACTTGGCGTATATGTTATCATGATAAAACTTCTGAGGCAAATTGAGTAGATGGTCCTGAGGCAAAAAACATAGATCGTAGGTAGCAGTGTAATAGTGCATGTACTCCTCGGAGGTAATTTTTGTATTTGGGCAACCTGCTGCAATTCTCTTCAGTTTCTTACATAATTTCTCGATTTCATCATTCCAATCTTCCAGTTTCTTACGTTCTTTCTCGATGCTGCTGCTATCTGCAGACCTATCTTCTAGTTTCTGTTTCTTGCATCCTTCTTTCTTGTCGCTATCTGCAGAGCTATCTTCCAGAGAATCACTAGTTAACGTCCTTTTACTTCCCATTGACAGGTTAGTTTTAAACTGAATGAATTGAATAGTAATGAAGGGGAGAAGAGGACGATTGAGAAAGTTTATAACAGGGTAATTAAAGGAGTAATGAATTGAATAGTAATGAAGGGGAGAAGAGGACGATTGAGAAAGTTTATAACAGGGTAATTAAAGGAGTAATGAATTGAATAGTAATGAAGGGGAGAAGAGGACGATTGAGAACGTTTATAATAGGGTAATTAAAGGAGTAATGAATCCAACAGCTAAGCGAATTAATATAAATGCAAATCCTTCTCCCATTTGGTTTCCGATATTGATTAGAATTCCACTATCTATCTCAGCACTCCCTCCGTCTCCAGGAGCGACATAGGGACGACACCTTTCGATGTGGTTAGGCGCCAGATCAACGAATCGAACGGTGTCGTTCCGCCTGGAGTGGTGCAGGAGTCGGCTTTGATCGGCGCTAACTCTGGTAAACCTCTCGACATTCTCGTCATCGGAGGTGGCGCCACTGGCTGTGGCGTGGCTCTTGACACTACCACGCGAGGCCTGCGCGTTGGTCTCGTTGAGAGGGAGGATTTCTCCTCCGGTGCTTCTTCGCGGTCGACGAAACTCACTCATGGAGGTACTTACGTGATTGATTACTTATGCTGATACATGTATGTATGTGTTATAGCTGAATTCTGAATGTGGGTCGGAATAACTACGTTACCGTTATTACCGGCAGCAACTACGCGAAGTAGTTTCAGTAGTGTGTTGGCGGTGACATTCAATAACGAATTGGCAATGAAATATGAATTCTAGCTTACCATGCATAACTTGGAAGTGCTCCTGTTTTGGTCTCGTTAAGTGGCCGGTAATGTTACCGTGCCAGCTCAGGACCATGGCATGATCACTTTTTTGCTTAGTGGATGACCTTCGTTGTTTGGAGTGATGTATTCTGTAAGTTGGAGTATTAATTATTGTGTTATTTGTGATTGCATATGCTGTTGTTGTTTGATTGAAACAGAGGTGTCTGTTTCTAGCTTGATTGATTGGTTAAACCGAGAGCCTATCTAATCAATGGAATTGTTGAACGTGTTTCTTGGCCATTTATGCATTCATCGTTGAGACATCAGAACTTGGCATTTGTGAAGGAAATAAATAAATTAATTAAGATATGATCTTAATGGGCGTATGGATGGGGTGGTATGTTCCTGGAATCATGCCTCTGTAGAGATATGGATAACACCTGGAACTCCACCAATAGTTGACACAAGCTACAAGATTTTTGTTTATCATTTTCTCTTTTTGTCGGTTGTGTCCATGTTTTCTCGGTATTTCAAGTTCAAAGTTTTACCAGGAAATATTCACATGTTGAATTTTCCTGCATTCATCTTTTGTAGTCCTTCATGGTCTAGGATTAAAAATATGAGGAATATGCCGGTGAAAGCTGTTTATTCAACTGTTCATCTTGTTATTTAATTGTTTATCTATGCTAATTTTTTATGTTATTTAATTGTTTATTTATGCTAATTCTTTAGGAGTCCGCTATTTGGAGAAAGCTCTTTTTAATCTTGACTACGGGCAACTGAGGCTGGTATTCCATGCACCTGAGGAGCGTAAACAAGTTATTGAGAATGCACCGCACCTATGCCATGCTTTGCCTTGCATGACGCTTTGTTTTTCCTTGTTTGAGGTTGTTTACTACTGGATGGGTTTGAAATTGTATGATTTGGTAGCAGGACGACGTCTGTTACATTTGTCTAGATATTACTCAGCTCAGGAGCCTTCTGAACTGTTCCCTACTCTCGCTAGGAAGTCCAACGGTAAAAGCTTGAGGGGCACGGTGGTTTATTATGATGGACAGATGAATGACTCACGTCTTAATGTTGCATTAGCATCCACTGCTGCAATAGCTGGTGCAGCAGTGCTTAATTATGCAGAGGTTGTATCCCTTATAAAGGATGAGGCTAATCAGCGGATAATTGGTGCTCGACTTCGGAACAATCTGTCAGGTACGGTCATACAGAAGGCTACCCTTTAAACAATATTGCAATAGCTAAAATTTTTTGCCAGTTACAAATTGTATTGATTTTTATTATTTCATTCCTTGCAAACGCTCTGACATCTATTTTTATTCACTGAAATTTTTTTTCTGTGTTTAATTTTCTTTTTACTGATTAATAAAATATAAAAAGTTTTCTGAAAAAATCAGTGAAAGATTTTGAGATCAAAGAAGCATTTAGTTGTTGGAGATTATGAGTTTTCGATTTTTTATTTTTGAGAATATTGTGGAATTCCTGATTGTTGAGGGCATCTATTATTGTTAACTAAAGTCCTTATAGTTCTTAAAATTCATGGTGCATGAGACTGTGCTAGCTGAAGTCCTTTTGTCTCATAAAATTACACACACATGGAAATATTGAAGAATGCTTATCAGTTTTGGTTGTTCAGCATTTAATACTAGTGATTTGCAGTAAGTTTTCATGCAACATGGGCACTAAACTAGTTGTCAGTATGACCCTCATAACATATCACTTGTTACCAGGCAAAGAATTTGATGTCTATGCAAAGGTTGTCGTGAATGCTGCTGGTCCTTTTTGTGATTCTGTAAGGAAAATGGCCAATAAAAATGTGCAGCCTATCATCTGTCCTAGCAGTGGTGTACATATTGTTCTCCCTGACTATTATTCCCCCGAAGGAATGGGTTTGATTGTTCCTAAAACCAAGGATGGACGTGTGGTTTTCATGCTGCCATGGCTGGGAAGAACTATTGCTGGCACAACAGATTCTAACACTAGCATCACTATGCTTCCAGAACCACATGAGGATGAGATTCAGTTTATACTAGATGCCATCAGTGATTTTCTATTAGTTAAGGTGTGAAATTTAAGCAAATTAGGTTTTGTGCTTTATGTGTCAATTACTTTTATTGTATTTTATTGTGAAATTAAAGTTTTGAATTTTGTCTGGCTCAGTTTATCTCATTCCTTTTTTCTTTCTCCACTGAGACTTCTTTTACTATATCAATGGTGAAAATAATAGGTACGACGCACAGATGTTCTTTCTGTCTGGAGTGGTATTCGCCCATTAGCTATGGATCCATCGGCAAAGAACACTGAGAGCATCTCCAGGGATCATGTCATATGCAAGGATTTTCCTGGTTTGGTTACAATTACTGGTGGAAAGTGGACAACTTACCGAAGGTAACGTTTAATTAATTAAGCTGATAGTATCTTTATAATACTGGAGAGTTTTCACTCAAAGGCATGCAGATGTAGAGGTATTCCCATCTGATGTGTGTGTATTGCTTTTGGTATCTTATTTTATAAGCTTTTGCCTAATGATATGTCCCCTTAATGTGTGACCTTTGGTAGCCAAAATTTTCTTTTCAAAAGAATTCTGTTCCACTTCATCCCTCTTGCCTCTTCTTTCATTTTTCCATTGAGTTTTGTGCTTACTAGAACTAGTTGCAGCATGGCAGAAGATGCAGTTAATGCCGCTATAAAGTCTGGAAATCTAAGTCCAAAAAACGGATCCTTAACTCATAACCTGCAGCTTATCGGTGGAGAGGGGTGGGATGCTTCATCTTTTACAGTTCTTACTCAACAATATAAACATATGAAGAGGACGTATGGTGGTAAAGTTGTTCCTGGGCCTATGGACACTGCTGCTGCAAAGCATTTGTCCCATGCATATGGCACATTGGCAGAGAAAGTGGCTACCATAGCTCAGGTTCGTTTGTTTTGTCTTGCTCTGTTTTATGGCTCATTTTTCTTGTTGGTGCGCATGATTCTTTTCTTGCGGTTAGCCTTAAAACGGGAAATTTCTGTTCAAATGCAGTTTTTGATGTTAGATAGCCATGCGATAGGGCACATAAATCTTGATGGTGCATATAATCTACATTATATTGTCCCGTGACTGAGCATTTTTGTTCTTTTTGGTGTTGTTACATGTCCAATCCATCTTTTGTATCTGTGGGAGAAGGTTTGGGGAAGCGGCTTGCCCATGGATACCGTTTTCTTGAGGCCGAAGTTGCTTACTGAGCCCGAAATGAATACTGCGAGTCGGCTGTTGATTTTATTGCAAGGAGATCTAGGCTTGCATTTCTCGACACTGATGCTGCAGGCAGGACATTGCCACGCGTAATTGGGATATTGGCTGCTGAACATAAATGGGATAAAGCAAGGCAGAAGCAAGAGTTAGAGAAGGGCAAACAATTTTTGGAGACTTTCAAATCCTCAAAAAATGCTCAATTCCATGACGGGAAACACAAATAGTAAGTAGGAATGATTCATTAGCTTTTGTTTCGGTAAATCCAAATCCGAAACCCTTTACTAATCATTAGTCACTATTTACTTTGTTTTAGGTCTTGAATTCAGGCAAGCTAATTTTTAAGGAGCTTGATTTTTGGCCTAAAAGTCTTTTAAAGTTGCTGACGTTATGGAGCACAGATCCTAACCCGCTGTGCTGTTATACGCCATTTGATTATGATTTGGTCATTTTTGGAAGGCAATTGACTCGCTTGAGCTTGTGTTACACATTTCTTTTTCAAATAATGCAGGGAATGTCACTTATTCTTTTAGACTTCTGATTTAAAGTTCTTTGCATCGGGGGTTCTGACCTGTATATTCTTAATAAAGAGATTTAGAGTTTGATTGAACTGGCTGCTTTCTTCTCTGTCAAACTCCTACAAATTTGCTTGCCTCTTTCTCAGAGTTGCAAGCAATGCAATGAAATTCATTTCTGACGGCTGTTGACAGTTTCGTTGTATATTTGTATTCACCGGTTAATGATCTGGGAAATTATTCTGCAATAAGTTGTTCTACGGTCTAGTCTGTGCTTTGGTATACATGCGTTGATACGGTAAATCCTTTTTTTTTTAAACTGGCGTCATCAAAATAAGCTTTGATTTCCGACTTGTCTCATATTTATACTCTATGCCTAACTATTGAAGACTATAAATATATTTGATTGGTGTTGGACTACTGTAGTGTGGCAACTGATATTGAGATAGGATTGTCGTCGTTGTGACATTAAAAAAATAAAAGAAATATTATGTTTCAGGACTACTGTAGTGTGGCTACTGATATTGAGATAGGATTGTCGTCGTTGTGACATTAAAAAAATAAAAGAAATATTATGTTTCATTCTCGGTTTGTAAAAAACAACAACACTCTTCTCTTCACTCCTCACAAGACCCTCTTTCTCCCTTTTCCGTACACTACGTCGCATCACTTGCGCTTCCTCTTCTTCTTCTTCTTCATCGCTGCAATTCAAAATCTCATTTGCTCCTCCAAAACCCAAGCAAGCAAACGACCTTGCTCAACGCCACCAGAATCTCCCAGTAGTAGAAGAGGATGATGACGAATCAGGTGGTGGCTCACAACAGCTCTTCATTCCCTGGATTGTGCGTGGGGAGGATGGCAACCTCAAGCTTCAGACGCACCCGCCTGCGCGTCTCATCCACGCCCTGGCTGATGCCAAGACCCAGAAGCCCAAAAAGAAGAAAAACGATGCTGGTGCTGTTAAGGCTGTTAAGCTTTCCAAAGCGGCTGGCAGGTTTTATAATGACAACTTCAAAGACCCACCTGAGAGGCTCAGTAAAGTCCTTGCTGCAGCCGGAGGTACTAGTTTTGTTTGTATTTTTACTGAGTTTTCATTTACTCATTACAATATCAAAAAGCGCTTTCGAAGAATCTACGGTGCTTCTCTTGAAAGTACTTTTTTTTTAATAATGGTCTTGAAATGTGTAGTGATTATTGTATTTTGTTATATATTTGATATTACTGGCATCCAGACGGAATAGTGAAGAGCTAATATTTGAAGGTCGAGTGACAGTAAACGGTTTGATATGCAGGGCTCCTCAGGTGAGTTTTTAACTTTGTTGTACATGCTTGTTGATAAGCCACGTTAGTGTAGATTGCTTTATTCATGGAGAAGAGACATATATCCTCATGTATTTTTTAGCATATTAGAGCATTATGCGATCGTTGTTTCTATTTGCATCTAGAATCATGCTTTTGTTACTTGTGATGATTTGCAGACTAGAGTTGATCCTGCAAGGGATATTATTTATGTAAACGGAAAACGCCTTTCAAAGAAACTGCCGCCAAAAGTGTATCTGGCATTGAACAAACCAAAGGGGTTGGTAGTTGTTGCCCTTGCGGAATGCTTCTGTCTGTCTTCTCAAAGTTATTTCTAAAGTTTAGTCATAGAAGCTATGTGCGTGTGTGGAATTAATTTGATCTTATAACAGGTACATTTGCTCATCTGGTGAGAAGGAGTTTAAGTCTGTGATAAGTCTATTTGATGACTACTTGAAGAGTTGGGTATGTGCAATTTAAAGTTTTTGAGGCTCTGCTTTTGAGTTACCAACTATGAGTGATAAAAAAGAACTTTCGAGTAGAGGATTGTGCTTGGAAGGCCACGTGCATTATTTGTTCAATGTTTGTTTCATACTAACAATTCTATATTTAACTATAACACTAGATCTACAAACTCGTCTACATAAACTAAAGGGACCTGGACTTGATGAGGAGTGAAATAAAAATGATAAATTAGGTGAAAAAAAAAGGTAGATGATGCATCAGTTTATAATGTTGGTACATCAATTTATATACTTGGTTTTTAAAAGTAATATTACCCTGTCTTCGATTTTTAGTCATAGGTTCTTGGCATTTACAGGACAAAAGAAATCCAGAACTACCCAGACCACGATTATTCACTGTTGGTCGCCTTGATGTTGCCACCACTGGGTTGATTATAGTTACCAATGATGGTATGTAAATAACTGCATGTATTTGCTGCAAACATAATGCATGAGAAGTAATTGAAATTGAATGTATTAATCATCTTTAATCGAAATCAATGCTATTTGTTTCCAGGAGATTTTGCTCAGGCAGTATCACACCCTTCATCTAAGTTGCAGAAAGAGTAAGGTTTCCTATGCTTGTTTCCCCCACTTACTAATGATGGACTACTATATCTAAATATATTGCTATGGTGATTTAAATATTGTACAAGTTAATGCAAAATTGTGTGAATTTTCCAATTTGGTGTGTATCCTTTGACTTAATTGATTTTGAGCTTGTAGAAGTGAATATGAATGCAAAAGGCGTGAAATTTTCTTTTGACTGATTTTATGTTTTTATTGCAATTTCGTTGACTTATTCACTCATTCATTCTTTTGCTTGCTCACAATTTCGTTGACAATCTGATTTGAAGTTAATGGGCTGGAAGAGTTGAGTTCCTGCAGAGTATGCCAACGGAGTGCAAGGAGTGCATTTAATTTCTCTCCCTATGAGCAAGTGCAGTGAGACAAACATGTAGTCACAATGCTATCAAGAATTTTTCCGATGGTTATAGATGAAAGCCGGTCGCAGTGTGGGCAAAGTATGTGAATCTGTAAGCTGGGCTGTCTTCTGTACGTGATAAGGGATGCAATTTATGTCAATGGGAAACAGAAGGCATTCTTTTGTTACAGGAATTATCAGAACTTCCATCATGATTAAAATCCTTTCTGTAAATGGGAAAAAAAAGCGGGAGTTTTGATATCTTTGTGCATAAAACAGAAATGTATACAAAGAACCTGTAGTTGATGTTTATTCAGCTTAAACTTGCTCGTTGGATGTTTGAGATTAAAGTTGTATGGCCTTTACCTTCTTTGAGACCTAAATTGAATAGAAATATGTTTGACATTTATATAACAGGCGTTAGTGAATTGTGATGGGGTGTAGGCTTCCAATAATTTCCCAATTATTGAAAAGTTTTGCATTGTTATGGTGGTTGAAACTGTACAACCACTTGAACAACAGAAACCAATGGGAGCCCGTATGGAGGATTCGGGGAATAACACCTAATCAATCCGAGGTAGAACTTCAATATCATAACTAGAGGTGAGAACAAGTGTTTACTTCAATTCTTTGAGTGGCTTAATCATAATGTCTATTACTACCTAAATTAAACTAAAAGAATAAATAAAGAATACAGACATGACTAGTAAGCTAACAAGCCTACAGCCCTACGCCAAGTAGTTAAACATATTTGGTTTCTTGCTATCTCTTTCTATATATTCTTGATCAATCAAAGATTCTATCCGCTTCTTGATGGTTTTGATGTCAGGCTTGAAGGTCTTGCTTAACAGTTCAGCACACTCTGAGATTAGCTGTTGATGACATAAAGCTTTCCTGCTTTTCATTATTCTAACAAGCGCAGCATCAATTTGATGTCGTCTGTGCTGGTTCACGTCTTCAGTAATCTTCTTCCTCTCATCAATTGGTGGCAGAGGGATCCTGATCCTCCGCATTCTATCTGTGAACTTGGTGTTGAATTGGAAGGTGTCAGTTTCAGAAATAGTCTTTGTACTATTCTCTTCAGTTTCTTACATAATTTCTCGATTTCATCATTCCAATCTTCCAGTTTCTTACGTTCTTTCTCGATGCTGCTGCTATCTGCAGACCTATCTTCCAGTTTCTGTTTCTTGCATCCTTCTTTCTTGACGCTATCTGCAGAGCTATCTTCCAGAGAATCACTAGTTAACGTCCTTTTGCTCCTCATTGACAGGTTAGTTTTAAACTGAATGAATTGAATGGCAATGAAGGGGAGAAGAGGACGACTGAGAAGTGGGAACGTTTATGATAGGGTAATTAAAGGAGTAATGAATCCAACATCTAAACGGATTAATATAAATTCAAATCCTCCTCTCATTGGGTTTCCGATATTGATTAGAATTCCGTAACAAAATCAGAAAAATTACGGAATTCAAAAAAAAAATTACCATAAAAGTAATTATGATTTATTAATAAAAGTATTTTTATATATGACTTTTCTCATCAAATTTTTTATATAAGGGTTATATTTTTCATGTAATAATTATTGATCCGTCAATTGATTATATGTTATTTTTGAATTATTCATAATTTTTAAATGTAAAAAGTTTATTTAATTTCCCAATTACCTTTTTTTCAATTTATCGGTGAAGTGAATAAAAAAAAACCATTGCGAAGGAAATAAAAAATGGAAGGGAGTGAGCAATAATAATAATAATAATAATAATAACTAATAATATTATTAATAATTGTAAATAGGAGAAAGACAGACTTGACGTCTACATAACAGGAGGTGCCTGTGAATTGTGATGCAGTGTTTGCTTCAACAATTTCCCAGCTGAAAACCAAGAAAAGAAATTTTGTCATGATTATGAGTTTGATTAGATCATTTCTTGTTGTGGTGAGTTTCGTTGGTTGAAACTGTACAAGCTCTTCAACAGCAGAAACCAATGGGATGGGAGCCCATATAGAATATGATATGATAACCAAGGCAGAGCTTCAACTTTAGTATGATATGAAAACCAAAGAAGACGTGGGACAGGGCTTTAAGCCCAAGAAACCCACAAAAAAAGTAAAAAAAAACGCACACATATAAATGGAGGGATATTTGATGTGGGCATCAACTTTTAATTATTAAATTCAATGATCGAGGTTGAAGTGATCCAAAGAAATGATGCAGTGTTGCTGACTGACTACCTAATAAACAAGCGTTCATATCACATCATCAGGCAGGGCCCAACTGACCAGAAATTTTGAATAAACAATTCATCTACATGTCCACTCATTCATTTAACTCATTGAAATCGACTTATTAACTCAGTTAAATCAAAATTTTAGGACCCAAATTGAAGTTAAAAGGGCATATATAATAATAGCTAGCTTTATAAAACCCACTTCACCAACACCCGTTCTAGTTAAACAACCGACGTTGAATGGGAAATTTGATCTATCTTCTTTGAGATTTGGCAAAAATATAGATCAATCTTGCTATATAAGGAAAATTATTTCAAGTATCCTTTTGATTTTGGAAATTTATCACAAGATATTTGTCAAATTTGTCAAAAACTTCTTATGTAGGTTCACGAAATTGGAAGCCACCCCTACGGACTAGGTTATCTAAATCTATTAATATTTGTATTTAAGTCCAACCTAATTGAGAGGACATAATGAAATTATCATAACTTCTATACTAGCTAGAATTAATCAGCTACACTCGATAGCCTGGTGGGCACATGGCGTTGCAGCTGCACAAGAGAAAGGCAAACAAAACAATTGTTTGTTTTCACATGCTATGGATGCATAACCAGATGTTTGTGCACTTGCCAGGTAAGAAATCACTAGGGCCATGAGGTGAGCAGAGCAGATACCTAGTATTGAGCATGAATTGGGAAAACGCACAAGCTACACTTTACATTTGTTAACATCACGAGTGTAGTCAATTACTGGTTTGGTATCAACTATCAAGACCCCACCCCCCACCCCCCAACAAAAAAAAAAAAAAAATCTCTAATCCCATTTTTAATGTGCATTATAAGGTCCGATATGCTTGATCCCAAGCTGGAGATTAATTTTGGGCTGCAAGTTAAATGTACCAATTGGTGCTCTTGTTGACAATTTGACTTCCAAAATGAGAATTTGCTGTGAACAATTGTCAGCTTTGGAAATGGAAGAACTAGAGAGAATCAACATCAGCATACTGTATAATGAAAAGCTTGGAGACAAAAACAAAGCTCCCCAAAACTTGAAGTCAAAAGTTACAGAAGAGTTGGAAAAATTTTCAGGTGTTTTTGGAAAGATTGAATTTTGTTGAATCTCATAAAAAACTTATCAATGACAACATTGGAAAAAGTGCTTTTCAATCCAGCTTGCATCTCATATACGGAATTGCTTTTTATTGCCGGCCAAATGAATGCAACAAAAGAGACAGGAAAGCAAAGCTATATTATTCTTACAGCTGACTTATCTGACAACTTCCAACTCACACTATTTTATAATCAGCTCAACAACAAGGAATTAATATTGTTACCTTACCCTTCTTCTCTGTTCCTCAAAATCAATAATTCGATTCTTTAGAAGAAAAAAAAAGTATCTCATCTAAAAGATAAGACATAAAAACGAGATTTTAGTGTGAGTTTGAATGTCCTATTGTTATCTTAATTACCTTCTATCTTAAGTGTTGATGTGGGGTTAATAGTCTCTTTTGTTGTGTTTGTTTTTGTATCTAGCTACTGAAAAACTTAATAATGATAGTTGAATCTAAAATCACTAAGAAATGGTTGAATGTTCGTAATCATTTGCTAAAGTTGGATGCATCAAGTGCTTTAACACCGAGAACCTTCTTTGATTTGTGTTTTTGTTGAGAGTACCATTAATTAATAGAACTTTGACATGAAGTATTTATTTTGTCATAGAAATAAAATAAAGTTGAAACCAAAAAGGGACAAGAGAGAATCATATCATGATACAAGTAAAGCCAAAAAACCTGAGATGAGAGGCATTTGAATTTGAGGAATGAGAGATTTCAGTTTTTACAGTTGGAAGATTTTTGTTAGGATTATATTATTATAAGTTGATTACAAAAAAAATGACAAAAACTCACAGCACAAGAGATCTTATGTACTTTTCTAGCAAATAATTAAGCTGCTTGCAGTACCATATTAAAATAACAAAAACAATCAACCTCAACAACGACGAACTTTGTTCTGGATTTGATTATTATAAATTATATATATTAACTTGTTATCCCAAATAACTTATTGCATGAATATTAGCTTAGGGCGGCAGAATGTGCCCAATACAAACCAAAAATGACAAAAACAAAGCATTAGAACTCATATACCGAGTCATAATGGTTATGAGGAAGTCCATGTTGTCATTTAATTACATAGAAATTTAGAAAGCATTAAAAATGAAAGGTCTAATTCTGAATTAGTGACTTACTTTAACAGACTATATAAATATATATCTTTGTACGGAAACTTAATCAATGCCATAAATTTTGGCAAAAAGAAGATGAATGAACAACACAGCATCATAATCATGGTTGTCATTACATTCTCAAAAACACAACTTTATGCTCCACTCAGTCGCCCATTAGCCCTAATTGCTTCGTTCTTGGTTTTTTCACATCGTGGAAACCCCCACCTCCCTCCACCCCGGCATTTACATTAAAAAAATTTGAAATAATTATGGGGCCTACGGGAATAATCAAGCCCATCAAAACACAAATCATCCTCATTTGTGGCTAAGATTGTATGTTTATTTTATTTAATCCAATGATTTTCTTATAGTCTCAATTGTGAATGAAAGAATACAAAGTTTGACCTCAATTTTTTTAAAATGATTATGTGGACAAAGGTCGTAAATAGTAAAAAATAATTGTGTAATTGTGGGTATATATTTAGTATTTAATTCATTTTTTTAGGTAAAAAAGATATTTATAATAAAAGGTAAATCTATTTATTAAATGTACATCTCCTTGCATTCATACATCCCTATATGCATTATAGAATAATGATATTGGATTTTTTTTATAAAAAATAAAAAGAAAAGGATACATAGAATCAAATTTGAGTAGATCTATATATTCTTGAATAAGTCATAGATGTTCAATTGTTTACTATTGAATAAAAAGAGTAGATATCCCCAAGGTAGTTAAAATCCTTGCATTAATGTATTGGGAATATGGGTTTGACTGTATTATTTGAAACTAATGATTTATAATAGAATATATAATACTTACAACACTTATAAAATGTTTTAATATTTTTTTAATTAGGTACTCTTCTTATCGACTTTTACTTTAATAAAATATAAATATATAATTGATAATTAATATATAATAGATAAGAAAAGATAGATAATATAATATATCTCAGTTACTTTAAAGTTAATAGAATTTACGTTATATAAGATCAATAAAATTTAAGATGAGTCTAAGGTCAGCAAAGCATCGTAATTATAATTTTATCAAATAGATATACGTTTTAGAAGATCCCTTCGATCAAATCAAATGACGTTGAACTTTTTGCGAAGAGAAGCTTGAAGGTTATTCAATACTTGATTGATTATGAAATGTAAATGCATGTATCCATCAAACAAAAGAAGCCATTTCCAAAAGATCAACTCATCCACTTGGGTTGCCGTCCCCAACGCAACGTAGAAACGCTCGCGACATTGACAACATCAACGACAACAATACAACACAACGCGGGAAGCAGATATCTCTTTTAGTGTGAGCGTGTCTCTCTCTCTCTCTCTCTTTCTGCCTCATTATATCGTGCTGGCCTCAACATCAAACAACTCTCTCTTGCTCTTCTTTGCTCTGCTTTGCTTGTGTCAGCATGTCTGTATTTGTATTTTTGTGTGTGTGAGTTTTAAATGTTTATTTTGAGTACCAAATCTCCTCTCCTTTCAACCACTTCTGCTTTCTCTCTTCGTCGTCGTGGGGTGGACTTAAACTTATGTTGGTGGGTTCTCTTCTGAGGAAGTTGAAAAGTCACAATGGCAGCTTCTTCGACTTCTACTGTAAGAGCAACGCAGAGAGCTGAAAGACAACCACAACAACAACAACAACAACAACAACAAAACCTTCACATCCCGCCGCATTTTTCGTCCAAAAGCCTGAACAATGGGCCAACTACTCATCAGTCTGTTCGCTCCTCTAAAGAAAGACCCTCTTCTTCTAGACGCTCTGTCACGCCTAATTCTCGAACCAACAACAACAACGATGAAGGTCCCCCCTTCTCCCTCTCTCCCTCTGTTTATTTCTATGTTAGTCAGAATATTTCAGTTGTGATTTTTCTTTTCTGGGAATTTTGCCAAATGGTGTTTTTACTTATATAATCTTTTTACTTTTTTTGGTTATGTTATTTTTTTCCTTCTGAGTTGTTTTTCTTTTTGGGTCCTGTTCAGAGTGTGTATACTTTGGATTTTACGGGATTTTTATTTTTTTAACTTTTTTCTATTTTTGTTTTTGTGAATTTAAAGATTATTTGAATGTATGCTTTTTTTTTTTTTTTTTTTTTTGTGGGATGAATGCAATGTGGGATCAGGTAGAAGATTGTAATTTGATTTTGGGTAATTTCTGGTGTAATCATTGGCTGGGTGGAAAGTGGGCATTTTTTCTTTCTTGCTTTTGGAACTTTTTGCGGTTTACAGACAAGTACACTATCGTAATCTATAAGCAATTTGGTGAAATCTTAATCAAATAGCTAAACTGGGTCAAGAAAAGCTTCGGTTCTTTATGATAATTGAACTAGGTGCATTTGCATATTCTGGAAATATGACCTTGTTAATTTCTGTTTGGTACTAAAACTATCTTGTTTGTCATGATCATTTCCAATTTTTGTCATGATCATATGCTGAATGCATTAGCATTTCTCCTTTATTTGGACGGTTGTTTTTAGATTATTTTAGGGATGTTAGATGGGTCAAATAATTGACGGGATATTAATTTAATAAATTGAACTTAACCTAAAATGGAAACATCACGGAACAATTCCTATAATAATATGATGTTTGCTTCAAGAAATAAAGATCTGCTACATACAAGGATTACTATTTGTCAGAACTTGAATGCAGTTGCATGATATTGTTTAGTCTGACCTTTTCCACAGATCCAGGAAGGGTAAGGGTTGCTGTCAGACTTCGCCCAAGAAATGCTGAGGATCTCCTCTTGGATGCTGATTTTGCAGATTGTGTTGAGTTGCAGCCTGAGGTAATTAATAT
Source organism: Boswellia sacra (assembly GCA_013180625.2). Classification (NCBI taxonomy): domain Eukaryota; kingdom Viridiplantae; phylum Streptophyta; class Magnoliopsida; order Sapindales; family Burseraceae; genus Boswellia; species Boswellia sacra. The sequence continues at coordinate 697,672 of SNVD02015555.1, read as the reverse complement.
GTCATTAAGAAGATAAAAAAGAAAAGAAAAAAAAGGGAGCAATTTCCTTGTTGGTGAAAACTGGAAAATGTTTTGGTTCGGATGAAATGTCTTCCTTGTTAAATGAACAGTTCTCTTTCTCTGTCTTTCGGTCATTTGTGTTTTATTAAGACTATATCCCAGCAGCACCTATGAGAATGTTTTGGTTAATTTAACTGATATATACACTTTCATGTAGTTAAAGCGATTGAAGTTGAGGAAAAACAACTGGAGTTCTGAATCTTATAGATTTGATGAAGTTTTTACAGAAACTGCCTCTCAAAGGCGTGTCTATGAAGTAGTTGCAAAACCTGTAGTTGAGGTAAGGTACTAATGAGCTTGTAAATCAGTAGCATTAAGGTCCAACTTTCTTGTCACTGCTGAATTTCTGTTATCTGTTAGACTTGCCATTTTAGTTTTATATGGCTTTCCAGTATTGCTAAACTATGTTATGTCATTTGTTCATGAAAATTTATGATTTTCAATTAGTCGATTTGAATCCAACATCCACGCCACATTCTTTTTGTTCACAAATTGATTTTCAACTTTTGCAGAGTGTGTTGAGTGGATATAATGGGACAGTGATGGCTTACGGTCAAACGGGTACTGGCAAAACTTACACAGTTGGAAGACTGGGTAAAGAAGATGCGTCTGAACGTGGTATTATGGTCAGAGCTTTAGAAGACATAATTGCAAATATGTCCCTTACTTCTGATAGTGTGGAAGTCTCTTATTTGCAGGTATCAAACTCTTATGTTGCACAAAAATTCACTTGTTTTTCAGGGCTCGTGTTACTTTTTGGTTCTTTTTGTTGTTTAAATGCTATGTCACCTTTGGTAGACATGGTTGTGAGTTGTTGCTTGAGCCAATGTCACTGGATATGATCTATTTCTTCAATAGAAATGTTTATTTTCCGAGTCATTTAGGGAAGTCTGAGCATGGAAACATCTCAGGATGCACTGGAAAAGGTTGTTAAGTTTATAGCATTTGTGAAATATTTTGGAGTGGATGCCAAAGTTGCTATAAGTTCTGGTCCAATCATCTGATATTTTATCAGGATCGTTTTCATTTCATGGGGCTTTTTAACCAAACTTAATGCTTACTCTTGGAGCTAAGTTGTCATCTCATTCCTATGCAATGAAATTTACTGTTGTCTTTGTTCTCTGATGGATTATGACTCTCACTATTATTTCATATTTGTTTTTCAGTTGTACATGGAATCCATACAAGATTTGCTTGCTCCAGAAAAGATTAATATCCCAATTAATGAGGACAAGACTGGAGAAGTTTCATTGCCTGGTGCAACAATAATTAAAGTTCGAGATCTTGATCATTTCTTAGAATTACTGCAAATTGGTGAAGCAAATCGTCATGCAGCTAACACAAAGCTAAATACTGAATCTTCACGCAGTCATGCAATTCTAATGGTGAGCATCTATAATAAAGTTTTTATTTTATTTTATTTTATTATTCATTCTTAATTACGAAATAAATCTGAATTACTTAAATAGCTGAATTTTATTTGGTTTACAGGTTTATATTCGAAGATCCATTCATGAAAAAGTAAATGAAAATATTTCTCAAGGGAATGGTGCAAAAACTATACCTGGTAGTGGCACACCAATTATTAGAAAAAGCAAGTTGCTGATTGTAGATCTCGCTGGTTCAGAGAGGCTAGACAAATCTGGTATATATGCTTTTAAATAATTCATATCTGTCCTCAAACTTGTTGCAATTCTAGAGATGCCCAGTGGGTCTAACATAATTTTTTATTTTTTAAAGTTTAATATGAATATAAAATTATGTTTTATATTTATCATTGTGCTATATATTTTTGTTTTATTTTATGTTCAGTTTATTAAAATTTTATATATCATTTTATTTATATTACCAGTTTGACATTCCTAGGCAATTCCACCATTCTTTCTGGTTTCTTTTTGTGCGTGCGTGTGGTTCTTTCTTTTTTTTTTTTTTTTTTTTAAGCACAAGATGGAAGATTACTTATTTAGGCTTCAAGAACCTCTCTGATTATTTCTCTTTGTTCCAGGCAGTGAAGGTGCCCTCCTTGAAGAGGCTAAGTTCATTAATCTTTCTCTTACTTCCCTTGGCAAATGTATAAATGCTTTGGCTGAGAACAGTCCACATATACCAACAAGGGATTCTAAGTTGACAAGATTGCTTCGCGGCTCTTTTGGAGGTCATCCCAAAATTCCTTATATTTTTCTCTTACTGTAATGAATTATTATCAAAGTAGGGAGAGATTTGTGGATAAATACCTACTTGATCTAACATTTTGATTTTTTTGCACCATAATTTGTTCTTGTACTTTGCTATCTTGAGTTATAGTAATGGTTCTACATCGTAATTAGTAGAATGGTTAAAGCTTGCAGTAGTTTTAGTAAGTACATATTACTGCTTAGATATATTCTTTGGTTGTCTAGAAAGACTTTTTTCAAATCATATATTAATTGAACTTTTGGCATTGTGGAGTAACATTAGTGCTAATCTTATAATAAACTTATATTTTCTAGATTAAACCTTCCATATTTTTTATCATCTCTATGTCACACATGTTGCGGTATTCTTGTAAACCTCTTTTTTCCTTATGCTATCTTAATAAAATTCATTGCTAATCAAATAGGCTCTGCAAGGACTTCACTAATAATAACAATCGGGCCATCTGGACGTCATCATGCAGAGACCACAAGCACAATAATGTTTGGACAAAGGGTGAGTAATAGAGAAAAAGGTTTATTAGCTAGATATTTAGAAATCTTCCTAGAATATGCATTTTTGTTGGTCTATTTGCTGGTCTCTCTTTTTTTTTTTTTGGTCTTATTTATTGTAGTTCTGAGGTCTTTATGTTTCATAGTGTGGGTGCCTGCACCTTAAATGCGGATGAACAGTCTAGTTCATTGATTTAAAATTCTCGTTTGACAGAATTTATGATAAGGCAGGCAGACTCATCAATTTTTGACTTTGCAGGCAATGAAAATAGTGAACATGGTAAAGCTTAAAGAAGAGTATGACTATGAAAGTTTATGCAGGAAACTTGAGACTCAAGTGGACCATCTTACTGCAGAAATTGAAAGGCAACAGAGGTTGAGGGAAAATTACAAGAACGAGTTAGAAAAACAGCTCAGAGGGCGTCAAGATACTTATGATGAAGAAAAAAACAAGCTAGTCACTCAAGTAGAACACCTTACCATGGAAATTGAAAGGCAGCAGAAGTTGAGAGAAAAAGATACATATGAGTTTGGAAAACATCTAAGAGATTGTGAAGACTCTTGTGAGGAAGCAAAAAGAAATCTAGTCACAAGGTCTGAGGTAGTTATCTCTTCTCATATGTTGTTTTGCTCTAATTAATGAAATACCGTTTTTCTCCCTTGGCATTGCTTAATTTATCTGGAGATCATCTCGCTTATTTCAAGTTATACATTTACTTGTTAGTTTTGTATTCAAATCCCCATATCAATTGTATCCTTTCATCCTCTATTATCTCGTTCTGGCTTGCAGTTATTGGAGAAGGAAAATGCTCAACTGCAATTGGAGATGAAAGGAATATTAAGTGAATTGAACCATCAGAAAGATCATAATGAGTTGATGCGTGATAAAGTTGCAGAGCTAGAGAAGAGTTTGAAACATAGCAAGGTACTTCATCTCATAGCCAACTATAATTGGTGACACCATTCAAGTGGTGTGTCATTGCAAAATAACTTAAGATAAATTGAAGATTTCTAAAGAAAAACCTTACTGGGCCTTCATATCAAGACATTTGGTTTGTGTTAGGATATAAGCAGCTTTTATACCAAATGAATCAAGGGGTTCATATATCCTTGACTTATTGTGCAAATAAATTTTTCTCCATTTAACTGATAAAACCGTTTCTTTTTAACTATTCTTGGTCATTTATGCAAAGTATACAAACCTGAATTATACTTTATTAGAAATAGTTGAAGCCTTATATATCTATGTGGTCCCATAAATTTGCAAAGCTTGACTGATTTTATTAAGGTAATACCTTTTAACTCTAGAATCAGTCTATTTGTTTATGAAAGAATTTGATCAACATGAGTTTTTGTGCTGTTCTCTCTTACCAGCAATACCAGCTTGAAAATTCAACATATCAAAAAGTCCTGGCTGATACCACCCAGATGTATGAGAAGAAAATAGCAGATCTGATTAAGCAGCTAGATATTGAGTGTGCTCGGTCTGAAAGTTCTGGGGAACAACTTGCTGTATTGAAGAAGCTCATGAATGATCATCAGAAGTCAATTAAGGTTTGTAAATTATGTATTGTTGACTAGAAAATGGTCTTCCTATTCTCTGCTTCATCCGAATATACAAAACGGATAACTATTTGGACCAAGGAGAGATTATGTTTGTGTTGTTATCATCGAGGACTTTCATTTTTGGGATTAAAGATGATTTTAGTTTCTATTACATGTTCTAGTCATAAGCTGATAATGGTATGATTTACGTGGTTTCTTTGAGACCCATCTTCTTGCAGTATTTATTGAGCCGTTCTTATAAGTAATATTTGAGAAGCTGTTGTTTTTCCATATTTCAGCAACATGAGCAAAAACTAATATTTTTTTTTCTGTCACTTATAGAAATGTGAGATGGAAAATTCTACATATCAGAAGGCACTTGCTGACACTACTCAATTGTACGAGAAAAAGATAGCAGAGCTAAGTAAGAAACTAGAGGATGAGCATGCCCGTTTTAAAGGTGCAGAAGAACAGTTGGACCTGGCAAAGAAGCTTCTAAAAGATTATGAGAACTCAGCACAGGTCAGCTTTATCCCCAATATAAAACTGGATGAATGAGATATGATATATGGATATCTAGATTAGCTTTAGTCGCATATTGTTGTTTCTGTAACAACAACAGTTACTATGTTTACTTTTCTTGTCTTTATTTTATTGCTTCTAGAGCTCGCAAAAATTTCTGACCGTGATGGAATCTATTTACTTACCCTTCATATACTTGCATGCAAATACGATCAATATTTGTTCAAATGCAGGGGCAGAAAGAGATTAACGAACTTAGGGTGAAGTTAGAGGAATTGTATCAGCTGCATGAATCTACTACTAATGAACTTCAAGGATTGAAGTCAGAATGTAAAATTCTACTTGAAGAGAAGGTATGATTGACATATGAAACCAAGTGGACTACTTGAAAGTTTTTCTTCAATTCTTAAAGTCCTTTTTTTTTTTTTTTTGGGCTTATGGTCATGTGAGAGGTACCAGTTGCTATGTTTTTCTAAACATTTGGATTATGAAGGAAACAATGACTGAAGAGCTTCAAGTTGCAAGACAAAGACTTTTAGATGAAGAGAAGCAGAGGAAGGCTCTAGAATATGAGCTGGTCAAACTAAAGAAGACTGCACTGGAAAATGAAGATGATTTTGAGGTATAATTTATATGCATTTTCTTGCATTCAGTCTTAGTGGTTTATGGTCTTACAATTTAGTATTTTTCAGGACAAGAAACTGTACATCAGTAAAGAGTCTTCAGGAGTTGTAACCCCTACGGGTTTGCACAAGTCAAACCGATCAAGGGAGATGCTATCCGGTCAGAGGGCCACAATTGCAAAGATATGTGATGAAGGCAAGATCTACGTTATGTATTATATGTAATGAACATTCTTTTCCTGGTTTAAACTTATTATATATGGGTTATGGGTTCCTTGGTTTCTCCAAATGCAGTTGGGCTTTCGAAGATATTACAATTGTTAACATCTGAAGATCTAGAAGTCCAAATCCATGCAGTGAAAGTTGTGGCCAATCTTGCTGCTGAAGGTACACTACACTCGGCCTATAAGACATTTGCATTTCAATATATCCATTTTGGCAAGTCTGGTATCAGAATGCATTTTAATATATCTCATGTGAAATCTCATTGTCATGAGTTGATAACGCATCATTACTCTGAAGAATCTGCTATCAAGTACTTTCAGATTCATATTCTAGATTCTCAGTAAGTTCTTAAAATTTTAATTTGTCCCAAACACAGTTCCAGATGCTGAGAGGCTTCCATTTGGATTGTAATGAACTTATAAAAATTTCAGTCAAATAGAGGAACTTCCATTTTTGATGATCCTGTTCTGTAAAGTTCTGAATTAGTGGTTCACGACAAATGGAAGTCTAGAATGGATGCTTGGAATGGGTTATAGATGCTTCTGGAAAACATTTTATTAGAAAATTTAATATTCTGAGATTCTGAAACGAAGAAAAATCCAGAATATCTAGAGTTTACATGAAATCTAAGGTTGGAAATTTTATGAAGGTAGTATCTAAATATGTACGCACATCTACGCCTATGTTACGTTTATATGAATGAGTCCATGCATGCCTGGATATTTAGAAGTAGACTTTGCCATTTCCATTAACACAGATAAATGAATTCGAAGACAACAGTTGAACAACGTTTTATTAATATCTTATGTAACATGTAGCCAAGCAATTTATAATTTGAGCATCATTACTGTCATAGATACTCATTTGTAGTTGATATGTGTTTTCACAAAATTGAGAAGTTCATCAATTTGCCACTTCTTTATGCTTCTGTACTCCATGGTTCAACAATTGGCAGTTGGCACTAGATGAGGGTTTTTTCTTCCTTTTTTTTTTTTTTTTTTTTTTGTCCAGATATTAATCAAGAGAAAATAGTGGAGGAAGGTGGCTTAGATGCTTTACTTTTGCTGTTGCGTTCATCCCAAAATGCAACTATTCTTAGAGTGGCTTCTGGTGCGATTGCCAATTTGGCAATGAATGGTAATCCAGATTTTTTGTTTTCTGTTAGCATTTTATACAAGAGCTGCTCTTGTTTACCAGTTCTAGAAAGTAGAGTGGCAATACTGATTCTGTTGTGTAATCAACATGCACGTAAGTTAAAAAAACTAGCACTTAATCAACAACTTGGTTTTTCATGTTGTACATCGAGTATGATATACTATATTGCATGGTGAAGACCTGTGAGAAAGTGAAGTTTCGTCGACTCTTTTTGTTTCTTAAATGTTCTCAGAGATGAATCAAGGCCTAATTATGAGCAGAGGAGGTGCTCAGCTACTAGCAAAGACAGGATCCAAAACTGATGATCCACAAACTCTTAGAATGGTAGCTGGTGCACTTGCTAATCTATGCGGAAATGGTAAGCTGAAAATTTGGTAGTTGTTTTTTTAATATCTTTGTCAGGTTATGATGTTATTTTTTCTAGATAGTGATCTCTAAACATGGTTTTGTATATGATCTAACTTGATGAGCATCAACATATGGTTGATGTGCTATTTCTCCTGATGTATATAACTCACCCAAACGAATGCCATGCTTTTTCTGGGGGAGTTTCATGAGCACCTAATCATGCAAGTATTGATATTGGGATTTCTTTTGTGCAATAGAAAAATTGCACACAATGCTGAAAGAAGATGGGGCCATCAAAGCACTTTTGGGAATGGTCAGATCTGGAAATAGCGATGTCATTGCTCAGATTGCTAGAGGATTGGCTAACTTTGCAAAATGTGAATCCCGAGGAATTATTCAAGGTTAGCTCTTTTTATTCTCTTATTATAAGGTGTATGACACTCATTAATCATATTCACCCATCAAAATTCTGATGAAGATCTGTTGTTGCAGGACACAGAAAGGGACGTTCACTTCTAATGGAAGATGGTGCTCTCCAATGGCTGATTGCAAACTCTAATATCAGTTCAGCTTCAACCCGGCGGCATGTTGAACTTGCCCTTTGTCATTTAGCACAAAATGGTACATTGTTCATGCTTGAATCCTTGTTTGCTAGGGCATAGTTTAAATTAAGGGAGAATATGGAGCTTATTTGATCTTTTCTACGGTTAATGAAGTAGTTTTGGAAGATTTTCCAGAATTAGCTTGGGTAGAGATTGAATTTGTCAGAATAAATAGAATACTTTAATAGTTTCACTGACAGTAATCAGAAGTAATTAGTTATAGAGATGTCAGCTCTTTTCTTTTCTTCATTCATCTTGATTGAGAAAGTGTTTTGGGATGAATTTCGTATAGCCAATGAAGGTTTAGTAAGGGCTGTCTATATTGGGGTTTAAGACTTGTTTTTGTACTGTCTTTGTATAGACCTTTCCTCAGTTTCTTTCTTTTTTCTTTTTAATATCTCTTTTCTATTAATATAGTGTTTAGTGTTCTCTGTGCTATATATGATTTTATCTTGGTTACGTTTAAAGTTGTTAAAATTTATGACATTTAAATTATTCAACCCATTTACCAACTGATTTATAACATTTTACTGTTTTAAATAAGAATAATAAAATATTATAAACTTTCCTATGCATACTTTTGTTTTAAGTTAGTAGGCTTCAACATTCCCTGCTAGATTCTTTTAAGGAGTCCTTGGTGGATTAATATGTTTTCTTTCATTCTTCTTTATTTTGGGTGGGTGTCTAGAATGGAGACATCTGAAACAAAGATTGAACCATAAGTGCATCCTTTATCTTTACCATCAAGTAAAATATATAATCATCTTGCTCACTCCACCTATTTCAGAGCAAATGTTTAGTTGAATTGAGCTTATTTTAATATTGGCCATCTCCCCAAGTTAATTTGCTTGAACATTCGCCCAGTCAATTCTATGATGTGTTTAGTCGCTTACCGTTCCCTGCATACAGCATACCACCTAGCTTATCTGGTAAGATCTTTTATAAGTGGATCTTGGAATCAAGTCACATTTCCATACCAATCAAGACTGGGAGCGAATTGGGAAAAAATAGAAAAAGGCTTCATAATTACTATGCTTTTTATTTTTTATTTTTTGGGTATACAAATTCTTCGGAATCCTTTGTTTTAAGGTTAACTAAATCTGGTGCCCATGCAGAGGACAATGCTAGGGACTTCATATCCAGTGGCGGGGTTAAAGAACTTGTCCGAATATCAGTTGGGTCCAGCAGGGAAGATATCCGAAATTTAGCAAAGAAGACAATGAAGCTGTGTCCGAGGTTACAAGCTGATATCCATCCTTAATTCCGAGAAAATGTACATATTGTCTCTAGGATTTTGTACCCCGCATGAACACGAACTAACAACCAAGGTGAAGAGAGAGAGAAGAAAAAAAAATTATTTAGTAGAAGTCTAGAAGACCTTGGAGTTTTGTAACTTTTTCTTTTATAATCTAGCTTGTATATTTTTACGTATATTTCATAAAATTTGTCAAGTGAAATATAGAAGTCGAGAAGACCTTGAAGTTTTGTTTTCCTTCTTTCTTTCATAATCGTTGCATGTATAACTTTTCAGTTATCTTCAACCTAAATGAAATGGTAAATACACCATAATAGTTTGTACAATAATGCGAATGTAAAAGGAATCCCAAAATTTACGGGAAATTTTCTTTTTCTTAATACTGCAAAAGCATTTATACCCATTAAATTTATATTTTTATTATAAAAAATTTTCCTGCATTTGTTGTCGTTGGATTTAATTTCACAATTGTTCATGACTAAATTATATGATTCAAAAAGAAACAAATTCAAACATAAAATTTTAATATAAATTTGTCAACTATTTCACATGTAGGTCAATATTAAGATTTAAGATCAATAACTCACATTCAATGATGCTAGTTTATTAACTATACATTATGAACTCTTCAAAATGATTATTAAAAGTTCGTATGAAAAGTTGTATTTTTCTCGATCCAAAAATAAATACTTATATCACCTTTACCATAATTTTATGAAAAATAAAAAGTAAAAATTTTGGATAAACGCACCTAGTAATTTTCCCAATTGCATCTGGATATGTATATTACCTTCATTATTATTATTATTATTATTATTTTTAAGAGTAATTCAACTCACATTTCTCATCTCATTAGCTCCCACTTCTTATGTAATGTGGATATATCTTAAAATACTTTAAAGAATGATTCATTATACTCAATTTTTAATTTTGGATATTCTATTATAATCTTGTTTATATTATCCTTTGATTTTAATGGTATTTCACTTTTTTCCTTTAATATAACCTTTAGTTAAATTATTATTTATTCTTAATAGTATTTGACTTTTTTTCATTTTTGTATATAATTGTGTTTCTTAAATTCATACAATATAGCAATGATAGTAAAAAAAATGTTAATGATTTTAACATTAATAAATTGTTTTTCATGTTATTCAATTCTCTACTTTCATACTAATAAAATAATCAATAAAATACTTTTTGGTTTAGTGTTTAATAGGAAGAGTGTAAGAAAGAAAAATAGATAATTTGATGCCAATTAGATTTGATGATGGGATTATATAATTGGTCAAATTTTAAAGGGAAGGAAGAATAGATTTTCATTAATTTGGAAAAAAAAACATAGAAATTGAAAATACTATGAAGATTGGAGATAATCCACTCACTCAACATTAATTAACCTATTATTACATTTTTATTATAAAGCCAATCTTCTTTAATTTTAAGATGGGAGATTATAAGATTAAAAATATGGGCGAAACAGAACTATTCATTTTTTAATTCCCCGGATTCGCTGCTTTACTAACGACATTTTGTACACCGTAGTCTAACCATTCTTATCTGTGACCTAAATCAAAAGGGCTCTCCTTGAATACTAAGCTTGCATCATTACCAACCTTTACGAATCATAATTAAACACCCAAATGACTGATAAGATAACCAGTGATATTGAAGCTCTAATCCAAATAGACTCTACAGCAATGCATTCGCATAAAAAATGCAAATTGAAAAGAAAAACAAAGTCAAAGGTAATGCTCTAGAGAGAGAACCCAGAGAATGCAATGCCGAATTAGTCTGAACTAATAGCAATACTAGCGTGGAGAACTGAAATTCTTGTGAAAAATAATATGGACAATTTACAATGAATATTCAATATAAACGGTTTACAAAGCATCTCCAATCTATTCTCACCAAGCTATTTTCACCAAACAGTAAACGGAACCTCTCAATTCCATAAAAGCCAAGCTGCAACACAGGCATACAAAATTGATACTGCACAAATGAAAAAGAAAAAAAAAATCTAATAACAGAACCAACAAAATGTCCCTCGTAACAATAATATCTACGGCAAAAATTTACCACAGTTGCACATGTTTGGCAGTGTCTTCAACTAGAAAAGGCTTCTGCATCTGGCTGTACTGCCTGCTCGCTTATGATACAATAATGAAATCTATACATGCTAGCACAAGCTGCACGATCCAAGTAAATGAACCCCCTCAAATTTTTCAGAACAATAACAAACCCAAGTAAATGCTAATGAGATAAAATTTCTGCTACTCGATCCTGTGCATCTGCAGGAATCTCCCGTCCAGGGACATTGACTTTTAGAAGATTAGCATACCTATCAGAAAGAATGTACCTTGTTACCAAATAGCCATATGATGCATATAGATTCAAACAAAATAATAACTAGTCACAGAAACTAACTCTGCAGCAGTAAACAACTGATCATGCTCCACAATGAACGCAAGTAAGGCCTGCAAACAGGGAAAAAACACTGACTTCAGATGACAATTCAGGGATTTCACAACAAAATCAAGCTATAGAGTTCAAATTACTTGCCTCAAATGGCATATTTAATAGTTCATAATAGGTACGGACACAGTCTAATCGCTGTTGTACAGCTTCACTATCAATTGACGGGATGGCTGCCAGGGCCTGCAAATTTAATTCTAAGCTGTAATATTTGCTGTATAGTACATTCAAAATAATAATAAGCAACCCTGTATTCCAACCATTTGGAGTCAGCTTTACAACTACGGTCACATTTAAGATTATACAACAACTCTAATACCACAAACCCCGATCAAGCAAGGCCAATTTATGGCGGGAACAGTTGGCAGGTTACAGACCTGCACTATTCATGGAATTCTCCAAACTTAAGCAACAGGGTTACGAAAAGAAAATTTAACACATCAACAAGATACTTCCACATGTACACATATTCAAAGCGTTTAATTTTTAGAGTATGTTTGTTTCTGTTTTCAAAAAACTGTTTTATGAAAATGCACATTTACTAATACACTTTAAATTAATATCAACCATATATCATTTTCGAAATTCAAATAAGTTTAAAACCAACTACATATTCTTTCCGAATTTTGAAAATAAAAACCTAAAATACACAAATACTAAATAATTCTATTACCACAAGATTTAAAAAAAAAAAAATTTCGGACAGTTCCTTGGAGCATACAACAGAGAAAATAGTAGTACTAAATTTACCTGTTCCATAGCGATTGAATTCCGACATATCTGCTGTACGCCAAAAAGGTTGATATTTTTCATGTCGGCCAATGCCTAAAAAGACATTATGTGTCCCATTAAAAGTGAATGACAAACGAAAAGACAAAAAATAACAAAAACTTAAACTTCTAACAGAAGTTTCTGAAGCAAAGAAAACATATGTACCTTTATGGACGCATTTGCTGCAATACTACAGATTCCACCAAATATGTAATTTCGCTTTGCTCCTGCAACAAAAGGTGCCATCTCCTCATCTCTGCGTGTTATCTAGGGGTAAGAAGTTAAAAGGATATTTTAGACTGGTTTCCAAAGAATACATATGTAAACAGAAATATTGAAGAAAAGGACCCAATTCTCCCCAACAACCCACCCAACATAAAAAAATTCCCTACAATCACACATTAGTAAATTCATAGGAACACCAGGTAGAATTTTGATCTATGTATCTATCTCTCTTCAGAAATGTACACAAAGATACTAACCTGTGCAATGAGTGAAATAATAAAGTCATCAGGCTCTTCTGCATCTTGGTCCTCCAAGTACTCCCTGCTAGTCATGTCCTGTTATAATCATAATCCTTAGTGAGTTAACTACCTCATGCCTGATTTGGCTTTACCACCAATCAACACCAATGAGTGACTCGAATTGGTCATAGTGATGACCAATTTGTTTAATAGAATTGAAATGTCAGAGATGGAAAAAAAAAATATATAAATTTAATTACATAGATTTAACAAACCTGCATATGAAAAATCGTCTCCAGCTGCATCTCTACACGTAAAACCTTAAGGCAATCAATTGCTAATCTCCTATATTCATCTGCAAATGATGCCAAATCCCTAGTATAAGCACTGCTTGATCGACTATATTGTTGCTTGTTATTGTCTTCTACTTCATTTGATGCTCTTTTGGTTGTTTGTCCAAGCCTGTTCATTACATCAAAACCCCAGTAAGTGATCAGAAGTAATTTATTACTTGAAATTTAAAGCAATAATGTTTGTCATGGACTACCACATCTGAATTAAACGTCGGTTCCACCATGAATGGACGGTCCAAAAATGATGCAACTCCTAAGTAAATATCAGAATCTATGAATGACCTTTTGCTGCTACTATTTCCTTTGAAAGAATTGGCAAAATTAAAGTTTTCCAGGCATGGAATTGAAGGGTGAGTGATGTCTCATAAAAAAAAAAAAAAAAGCTACTACCTATAGAAGGTTTCAGGCCCGTAGGAAACAGAAGACCTCTGATGCTCAGTGGGCATCCCATAAGAAAACTGGTCAACCACACAAGGCCTAAGAGGAAATGAATGCCATAAAGCTGAAGATAACCATCTGCCTCAGTTTCGCATTCAACTCCAGCCATTGCGCATAAATCCCATGCATAATAGCAATAAACCTTACAGCTAAGCAAAAACCAAAGACGCCTCTTAAGGTAACACAGGGTGAGTCTTGAACAAGATGTCATATCGTCTATGCTAAAAAGATGACTTTAAGAAGTCCAGAATCAGTTCACTATCCAATGCAGCAAGTATCCACATAACATATGGTATAGTGAAGTTAATACCATGCCACTTAAAACCATACAAAAATGAGTGAAAGCACAAAACACAAGTTCTTAAATTATTGGAGAGAAGTCACAGCCTCAACCAATTGCATCATAAATGCAGTTTATTCATACTATTTCATGAATGTTCTCGGTCACTCAAATTATTTACATCTTTAACAAAAAGAATTTTGATCGTTACCAAAGAACATAAAGTATTCTACTTGCACAATTATGATCAATAAGCTACGCAACTCATTAGCACAAGTTAAAAAAACATTTACTGGAAGAATGAGATTAGGAGTTTTATGTCTCTTCCCAACAGATCTACTTGCAAATATCCTCCATTTGTGTCAATTTTCAGCCCAGTTAATTTTTACAAAAGAACAGTCTAGATTTAAAACTGCAACTTATAAAAGAACTTGCCTTTCAATTGATTCAGCAACATATTCCAATGAATCACTCAGGGATGCCAGCAAAATTAATTTGCTATCATCACGAATTAGATTCTCCTGCACGAGAGCCACAGAGGAGAAAACCAATGTAGTGAAAGAATGTAAGAATTGAACTTCACACCCTGTCTAGAACTCATGATCTAACAGTGTTTGATGAAAAAATGTACCGTTAAAAAATTCAAGTAGAACAAAAGGCCAGTAGTAGTAGTTTGAGGCCAAAAGGAGAATTGTAATTCAAAACTGCAATAGAAGCACCAACACATATGCCTACCTGCTTGATCGGTCGCAGACTCAAAAATAATTCACTCAGTTCTGATTCAACGTCAAAATTTTCAGCATCACTGGCATTATTTCCAATGTTTGACTGACCAAGTGCATTTGGTAAAAATGCACTTGCAGGCTCAAGTCGCATCAATTTCTCAATGTCATGCCTCCCAATAAGCATATAGCTCTGCTTCTCAAGAACTGCCTGAGATATTACCAGAGCAACTTAGGAAACAGCAGAAGGTGATACCAAATGTTATTCAACAATAACAAGGGACCACATTGTTGATCATATTTATTATATTGAACCAAAAAGTAATTTAAATAGTCTTCTTTATTGACCATCTAAGTAAATAGTTGTGCATTTGTATATTTGCTTCCCAGTATCATGAACCTGCCTTTCATTTTGTCCTAATGTGAATTACGGTATGATTATTTTTGCTGCTATGTTGTCTATGCCAAATGTGCCGATACATTCTTGGATAGAAGGAATAGTAGATTAAAAGAATTGCTAAAAGGGAAGAAGAAAAGGAGAATGTGTCTCTCTATCCCTCAACTTTATTGGTAGAGAAGGACAGGAAGAAATGATCAGACCGGTTAAACTGCAATAATAAAGCTATCTTTGCAATAGTTACCTTTGTCCCTCCAATCTATCCACTTTTTAAAGAATTCATTTGATAACCCAGAGGATTGCACTTAGTGGTAAGTAGCCCTTGACTCAAGGATTCTAATCCTCTTAAGACACCTACTTGGATATGTACATGTTCAAGAAAAGGAGGGGGGTCTTGCGCGGGGGGCGGGTGTTGTGGGTTTTTGTGTGTGTGTGTGTGTGTGAGTGTGTTGGTGGGGGGGTCTCTCCCTTATGCAATTCCTACACTTCTCCATCCAACCAAACCACTCTTAACTCATCTGCCTTGTCATTTTTCTGGAGATTTTACAAGTCGTCATCCCTAGCATCTGTGTTGCGAGAGACCTAATTAAGTCCCACAGTATGTCACGGATCAGCAAGGCTATTCCACCAGGCATTATTATAATCTGCGATTTCCTTCTACCACACTGGTATCTTTAAATAGTCACTCTCTGGTGTTCTTTGTTTTCACAGAATGACCCCAACAAAAAAAACCAGAAAATCATATCTTGATTTCCAATAAGAACTTTTACTCCATTTTAGAGTTTAGATGTTCAAATATAATGTCACAGAGATTAACCCAAAGAACTAGTAGCAATTAATTCAGTCTCATCTCCACATTCTACTTCATCAGTCAAGTCTAACCACTATGTTAATTGTCCATAGATATGAAAAATTAAATAACGTCAACTGAATGACATGAACACAAGTTTCTAAACTAATTACTATTTGACTAATTAATAACATTTAACTAACATAGTATAATTAGAAACTAGAAAAGAAAGAAGTTGTGATGTTATAAATTCTAGGCATCGAGAATGTAGCAGAGAAATAGTCATGCCTCCATGTATGAAGTCCTGCATCTTTCGTATGTCCGCTCCAGGAAAGTTTGCACATACTTGACCAGATCGGCAGCAAATTTAGGCATTGCTTGAGCCCAACCAAGCACCTAGAGCAACAAAATGAAAATTGAATACAATCAATTCTATAAGAGTTAATATAATAACACTTAAAAGTTTAATAATTATAATAAGTTTTTGACAAACCAACAGCAATTTGTGGTGCCTGCTTAGAACTTATACACAATAAACATACAACACATATATAACTATTCTCTTTCAATTAGTTTTAAAAAGTTAACCAACATCAAATTAACACAACGTACAACAGTTTATGAAGATTAATGACCACACAGCGATCACAAATTGATGAAATACCTGATGGTGGAAAAATAAAATGAATTTCATGATCAAAAGATTAATACTTTAGTCAATCAAACACTTATACTGTGCACAAGGAGTTTGATGCATCGATATAAATGCTCCACAGAGCAAGTGAGCAAGAGATAGAGAGAGGGAAATGGTCACAAAATAGTACTGGACAGAGCCGGCGTATTCTTTCAGTATGAGGACAGAAAAATGAGGAGAATACTGATGAATAATGTCTAAAGTGGTTAAAAATGTTATTAAGAAACTTGACAGTTCTTACAATAACTTACTGGTATTGATGATCATCTTCTTATTACTTATAAAGAAAAAAAAAATCTATTAATAAATTTTCACTTTCATGAGTTTGTTGTTTCCTAGTGCTACTGTAGGTTCAAAATCCATCTGAAGCAAAATGTCAAACAGTGTTCTAAAACAAAGTAAACGAGTTAAGCTTTTCATCATCAACTACTGGGCAATCCATACTGTGAACAGAGTTGCAGAAACATTGAAGAGGAAGAATTGCATTTTCTATCAAAGCATGAAATATAAGATAGCTTACCTCTTTTGCTAAGAAATCAATTGCCAAAAGTCCCTGTAAGACAGGCCGACCCTTCTCAATAGATGGAACATAAGTAGCAGCTGTATGTGCCCGTGGCCGAAATGCAGCTGGACCTGCAAGAATGCTTCCAGCAATCAGAATTTTGATGTAGCAGAAAAATAAGATAAAGGACAAACATAATTTATATTAGGAGTAATAGGCAAGATTCAAAGACTTATACTAACTCTCACCACGTATACTGAGTGAATTTTTCATCTTTGTTTATCAAAATTAGTATGATAAATCTTCCACATTTCATTGTCATACTCAACATAGGCCTATATCAATGCTAGTAGCATCCTTTTCCAAATATAAATGAACATAATTTATTTTCAGATCATCATTGAGCTAGTTATATTTAATAGCATTAGCACAGGCACTCAAGTATCAAAGCCAAAGGACCTTAAACTCAAATTGATCCTTCTATCCCTTAACCTAGATAGCAAAAATGAAACTTCAAAACATAAGTAAACAAAATACTGAGAAAATGCAAACTGAAAATACCAATGCGTTAGATTATATGATGAATACTGATTGATGCTACAGGTTAGTAAAAGATAATGAAGAATCAAAGGTTATATTTCCCAATGGATCACTAGGAATTGAGTTTAAAAGGTTTGATGGTTTATAAAACTTACTTGATATAGCTTGCTGAACACCTTTCCGATAATCTACAAACATAGTTGGTAAAAAATGGTCCTTCACAAAGTTCTCCACAAAGGCTAGCAATCCATCATTCCTGCAGTTAACGAATTCAAGGAATATCAAAATTGAAGCAACGAAATGTAAGTGGATAAATTGCCACCTTCGACGAAGTTTGACATGGCTACAATAAAACAAGCAAAAGAAGAAATGCCACCCAGATAATTCCACAAGAAAATAAGGAACCAAAATTGTCCATGCACATGGATATCCAAGAGCATGACATGATGAACAATAGTATTTTCAAAACACATGCATATGAAAAGTACCATTATCTGTGCAGAGAAGCCAGTGCAAAAGGTATAACTGCTGCACCATTTCGTTATTTTACTTTATTTCATTTTTGGATACCTCATAAATACAATGCCCTCCAAATCCACGTGGTGACTCAAGTTTGAAACTTTGGCTGCTAGTGAACCTCATGAGTCACGGCTTTTGTTAGCTGATAATCCCACAAATCATATCTCATACCTCGTGGGAGCAAACAACAAGACTACCACCAGACTAATCCCCGTTCACTTACCATTGTGTAGCATATTTCAAAGAGGCGGGTATTCAAATCTTTTTCAGGTATGAGTAATGATAGGTATACAACCAAATTGTACAACTTACCCTATAAAACATGACTTAGCACAAAGTCATTGGATGGGTGAATCCCACTTTATTTATTCAAATTTATTTAATTTATCTTTTATTTTTACCCGTCCTGTGAATTTATGTTATGTCAGGTTGTATGAATTAAGTTGTACAACTTGGTTATATACCTAACATTACCCTTCAAGTATATAGTAAAACTAATTCGTGGATCTCATGAACAAACCAAACAAAGTATTAGGTACTCTTCAGAACATGCTCAGACATCTCTATTAAACAACCAAGAATTGCACTTACAATCTAAGCAATAAAAGTTTCCTACATTGCAAGGACTTCAAAATCACAACCCTATAATCTCAAAAGGGACCAAAAGAACGTTGATATCTAATAACTCTTATGTACCTAGGTTAAAAAAGACTGTCAATTGGCTGTACCTCATCTCATAAACTACTTAAAAAACTAAGGACGTGTTTATTTTTATGTTTTGAGTTTTTATTTTCAAAATTTAGTAAAAATATGTGTTGGTTATAAATTTTTTTAAATCTTGAAAATGATATGTGGTTGATGTTGATTTATGTATCAGTAAATGTGCATTTTCAGAAAATATTTTTTGAGAATGAAAACAAACAAGGCCTAAGGGTCCAAAAAAGCCCAAAAGAAAAGCAACTAAAAAACACCACAAAAATTGGAAACCCCCAATCCCACATCTGCATCCTCTCCCTTCCTCCCCCCTCCAACCCACACCCCACAAACCCACACAAAAAATAATAATAAGAAGAAGAAGAAGAACCACTTCAAAAATAGGATTAACAGTCAAGAAGGCATGTGATTGATGCTTCCGAATCATGTTGAATGGAAATGAAAGGAACTTTGGATTTTGAAGAATTAACTCTCAATAACAACTTTTTTACTTACCCAAGCTGAGAATACTTTTTTGGCAGCATCGAAGCAACCTTATCTGTGAACTGCAGAGCATATAAGATCAGAAAAGACTTAAATTAGAACCTATGTCAAACAGACAATATACCATACCTAAATACATGAACCTAAGACAGTTCCAGACCTGAAGAACAGGCCTGTATATAGATGCTGCCAGATATATGCCTTGCTCAGGCAAGATGGCTGCAGTCCCATAACCTTCCTGTGAGACATTGGGACCCCTCCTACTCCACCCTTGTCGAATGACATCAACTCCTGGATAATGAGTGATACAGTACACCTTAAAGTTAAATATAAGTCCAGAAGGCAGATATCAAAAAGTAGAGAATATACGAAGGGCATTAAAAGAGTTAATTATGAAAACATCATTACAATAAAGTTACAAAAATTACAAGCAATTCGAAAGCGAAAAAAAAAAAAAAAGACCCCCAATTTTTAATACATACAAATTAGAAAAATAAATGTACAATTAACAAGTGATACAATTAATATTAAACTAACGCTAATCCTTCCATGATAATTTGTAATGTTCAAGATTTCATATTTTGTAATTTCAATTAAACAAGAATATCAATATTAAATAGAATTCTTCTAAAAATCAAATATCATAAATTAATAGTTACCATTTCATAATATATATATAATATTAACGATTTTTATATTTTGTAATATTTATGAATCAAGTATATTAATATCATTTTAATCATCTTAAAAATATGTATTAATATTTAATAAAATAAATTAATGCTTACCCTTTTACAATATATTTATAATATTAAGAATTTTATATTTTGTAATTTCTGTTAAACAAATTACTCAACATTAAAAGTTAGTATTAGTATTTAATAAGTTCTTATGAATATTAACTTCAAGGCTTCGGTTAATTTTTTTTACTTGAATTCACACACTTTTCCATAACCGTTGATCTACTACGATCCAATGGTTAAGAAGTTACTGAGTCGGGATTGAAGTTAACTACCTTTTTAACTTCACTTTCCTACCCATAAATTGTAGCATGTCAAAGGTTATGGACGAGTGTTTAAACTTAAGTCAAAAAATTAAATTATAATAGCCTGACACCATATTCAAATATCTTAACAGTAAAGTGGTTTAGGCCAGCAGCAACAACACACAATGTCGGAATGATGCCTGCAGCGAAATTGCCGCCATAAGCCTGTGCAAAATCCAGTGAAGACCCAATTTTGGTTATTGTCACAATCCTGGGATGTCATGGACTTGTCTAGAATGCAATGGCTGCACACAGACACAGAATGGTTATAACACTTGTCCCCATCAAACGGAAACTAGTCGAACCCCACTGCCAAAACCACCAGCTCCCTGTCCACCGATCTCTCCATCTGTGTAGAAACACCACCATCAATGGTGCTGTTAAACATTGCACCCGGCTTTGCTCATCTGCTCCTGTCATCCAAAGATTCTCTATTCTAGAAAATCCTATACCATTAGACAGATCGGTGGAGATAGGTCCCAATGGAAAAAGCGATGTCCTGACTTGCTTGTTGGTGACATCCAATTAGAAACAATATAAACCAAATCACCCTGTAAATTTCTATTTTAACCTTATTCTCTCATTTTAAATTGACGAATTCCATCACTAAGGGGTGTTATTGATGCATATAGAAAACATTAAGGAGGTAATTTATAAAATTTTCGAAGTCTTTTTTGCCTGTTAGTTAGACAAATCATCAGGTACTCAGTGAAATTTATCAGCAAAGAGACTAATAAATAAACATCCATACAAGCCAAAAAAATTTTGAGAATCAGTAAAGGAAGTGAAAGAACCAAAACTATCACTCTCTTTTGCATACCCTGGTTAGGAATTGATATGGTAGCATCTGTGAAGCGAAAAGCAAATGTAAGGCCATCTTCTGATGCATCCCTGTAACAGATTACTGTCAGTATCTCATGATTACATAGCAATGCTAAGGAAAAAAAAGATCAGTTAGGACAGTAGTAAATACACCAAACAGAAGGGGATTTGATGCAGTATGTAATACATTTAGTCTTGCATGAAACATGTAAGACGAAGCATATGAAAAGATACACATTCTTTTCTACACTTCTGGCTCAATAGAATAACACTTGATTCTGAAATTTACCAAGATATGGGCTTCAAATTAAAAAACTTTAAATGCTGGTTAAATTAGGTATAAAGGGAATCAAATTCACTTGAACAGAATTGTTAGTAGTCTTTCACTGTGACCAACATAAAATTTTCTACTTCTTATTTAAACAACACATCGATGCCTTAATCTAAAGAATCTAGCACAATTTATCTTGTTGAAACCGTCAATCCAGGTTTCCCCTACCAATGCTTCACCTATTTCTTTAGGTGATAAGCAAGAGCATATGAATATGGAAAAACATGGGAAGAGTGAAGTAACTCAAAAAAGAACCTCTTTGTTGATAGGAGGAAGCAAGAACCGTTACAGAAGAAAATCTAATTGCATCACCGAACATAAGACAACAGTTACTTGCCTTTTTTCTTTGGAAGGAGCCTTACTAGCAAGCCTAGCTGTTTGTACAGCAGCATCAGCCGATGCAGCTTCTGGAGTTGCTCGCAGAATCTCACATATGAGTTGTTGGCATTCACTCTTTCCACATAATTTTGGGGGGAAAAAATATATGAGTACAACGACAAAAAAGAAGAGGTCTTCAGGCCAAAAAGTGAGATCATGCATGACGTAACCTACGGGAATTGATAACTACAAAGTCTACAATGTAAAATGAAATTATCAAGTAATGATAAACTCGCTCGCAGAAAGACTACCTGTAAAACTGTCAACGAAAAACCAATACTGTAGCCACCAGTAACTGATGATTCAGAGTCGGGGTTCCAGTTTGCATCAGCTATCATTGACTTAGGTGTGTTTATATCTGTGTGTTGGCTGGACTTAGATTCCAAAAGCTCTCCAACAATGACATGGTTTTCTGAAAAATTACAGCTGCCAAATTTAGTTTCACCGTTTTAAACAGTAATGAGATAGCAAATTGGTTACTTACCAAATATCCTTACAACAGAGTCCAAAATTGAATCAAGAAGTTCTTTCGCTGCAGCCTGTGCTTTTCCCCTGGGAGCCATCACTGGCGAGACAGGGCTCACTGACAATAGAGTTCCAGCAAGTGATATCCCATTCTGACGCTTCTGTTTCAACAACTGATTTTCTAATTGTCCCTTCATAAAGCGCAGACCAGTAGTACCAGTTTGAGCAGCCTGACCAATCCCGGACTTTGAAGAATTAATAAGCTCTGCATGAGCTTTAATCTTTGATGTTATAATCTCATGAATAGTTGGACGCAATCTTTTGCTGTTACCAAATAAAATCAATGAATAATCTGTCATCTCAAAACACAAATCACAAAATGCAGACAAATAATACGCTAAAAGATAGAAATTCCCCTGGTAATTGTAAAAACAATGTTCTCAGTTCATTAGATGGAAGCAATTCAAATAATCAGAAGCATTTGACCACTCATTGACAAGTGAAATTAAGATAAGATTTTTTCACCTTTGCTGCCACAGTTCATCAGCTCATTAATCTAACCCTAGATTACTTGCTATGCATTTAAGCACATTCCTAAGAAGTAAAAATTGCATACAACACGTCCATTGATTCTTATTTTACCGCGTGGCTTTGATCTTGTGTAAACTATTACCATGTTTGGTTACCTATTTTTTCTGTCTTCATTCTCAAACAAAAATCTCGTAGAATGTAGTACATGGTTATTAAGCATTTTCATTGAACTATTCTCTCTAAAAACAAAAACAAAAACCAAAAAAAAAAAAAAAAGACTTTTTCCCATTTCCAAACTATTCTCCACTTACATAATTTGTCTTTTCTTACTTTTTATTTCAAAATAATAAAATTATCTTAACAATTAAATATTATATTTTAATTATTTATAACATTTGAAAATAAAAAAAAATATATTTTTAAATTTTTTTTAAAACTATAATTAATTTAAAATGAAAACACAAAATATACATAACTAAACATATTTTCCCACAATTCAATTTCTCGTATAATGTGTCAACATTTTTAAACATACCTTTTATTCTCATATCAAAATAAAAATTTCCAAAACAAAAACACAAAATACATAACCAAACAGGCTCTATGCATTATCACAATAAAAATTATTTTCATGGTGCTCTTTTCGCTGGGTTCAAGAGAAGACATAATTACAAAATTAAAAGTTCTAGCTTATGTACCAACCAAAGCAGTAGTAATTATCTAGGAAACCCAGGACAATGAGGAATCAGGATAACTTCAGTGATCAAACGAAATGTGCAGTTTCATCCATTTTCAATGAAAGCAGACGTCTATAAAGGCAAGGAAATAAGTGCAAGAACTAAACTGCAGAATCAGTGAGGTGGTTATTAACGATTTTTTGATTTAAAAAAAAATAGAATATCGTTAAAAATAGGAAAAAGATACAAAATGTGGATCCACAGGGTCATCAAAAACTATTCCAAAGAAGATAAACATAATCTTTACTAAAAGAATAACCCAAAGTCAAAACCCCAAACCTGAATACACTGAAAGAGATACAAAAAGAAAGATTACAACTCCAAACAACAGATCAGCTTACATCCCCTTCCCAGTTCAAATTGATGAATACAGTAAACAATATTTCACAAAACAATAATGTAACAATCATCCATGCATTCGATTAATTAAAGCAGAATATAAAACAACAATTCACAAAAGTACCCATGTGTTAAGAGGATATCAGAAAAATTTGATATGGAAACCCTAAATCAAGAATTTGTCAACAAGCGTCTGATTAGATTGTCAAAATCATGCTCTGAAATCAAGATGCTTTTTTTTTTTTTGGGATTGCTGGTCCACTTGCTTGTAATTGCTTTTCTTGATTACCAAAAAATTCCTGTCCTTATCAAATGACTTAAAAAGAAGTGTACCACCAAGACAACTAACCATATCATAGCACCAGCAGCTGCAACTTTGCCAAGCATGCAAAGGCACTCCACCATGGTCTGTAAATACTTTATATGAAGTGGAGCATCACTCTTTCTCATTGCTTCCTAGATTCAAAAGTAAAATCCAGCACTTTAGCCCAGTAAAAGATAAACCATGAGAAGTCAATTTCATATAAAATTAAGTTCAGCACACTATACATACAATAAACTCATCTGGAGTGGAATTTGAAAGCCATGCTGGAAGTTGACGAGGAAATACTTTTGTGTCTTTTAGATTTCCATCACCACCACCATTTATCCTTGCCAACTGACCATCTGAAGTAGCTTCGTCATGTGGTTCCCCCTCCTCATCATGGCCATCAAATGTTGAACTGAATCACCCAGTTAAAAATTTAGAGAATACAATAATAATAATGATAATAATCATCGTCATCATCAAATAAGATTGATCGATCTTCTAGCATATCTATACCAAAAAAAAATTTTAAAAAAAAAAAAATCCCATCTCGGAAATATATTACCTTATGACAATAACAAGTGTAATAGCATAAAAATTCAGACACAAAAGTTCAGCAAACAGCTTGTAGATTCCAAACTATCCAATGATTAGCATAAAAGAAGACAAAAGCTACCATTTTATTTCTTTTTTTTTCCCCCTTTAAAGGATTAATGTTCAAGGAGAATTTGGAACCCACATTCATTAGGTTATAACTCAATTTCAGTTTTTTTTTTCTTTTTAAATAAGCAACTGTGTAGATATATTAAACAAAATATAGAGAAGATTCATTAGTGGATTAGATATTCACGAAGAGACTTGAAGAGAGAGAGGTCGAGGATAAGAAGGATAAAAACATAAAAATAGTAACCACAAAGAATTATCTAAACTCACCCTCCGTCGACAGAAACTGGCCTATATGATCCATCGACAACTCCTTGAGCACCAAACTGATTGTCACCCTTCAACCTAGTTCTTTTGGATAGAGACTGTGAATTATTAGTTGTAAATGCAACAGCTATGGTGGTTGGAACTTCATCATCCATTTCATGCAAGTTTGAAGCACCTAAACTGCAGGAAAAATTCCACTTTAGAGAAAAAAATTTCATAGGAGAATTTCTTTAAATAAAATAGCTCATGTTGTGATTCCAAAGATCTCAAGTTCTTTTCGTTGAACAATTAGATGACAAGATCCGTTATTTCCTTTTTTCTGTTTTTTAGATAAGACACAATAAAACTTTAATAAAGTTAAAAGTTTTCAATGTTGCAAAAGAGGTCCACCGGATGAAAGACGAAACAATAATTTTACAACTCAACAAAAAATCCCTTAAGCAAGAATAAGAGCTCAGAAAACAAATTATAAATTCCTTTTTGAAAACAAATTCAATTAAAAAATCTCAAAAAGTTAGAGCCTCCTTGGCTGTGAATTTGCTTTCAAAATCCTAACTGAACAATTTTAGATGGTAGACTTATAAATATACTTAGGATAATAATGTCTCAAAATGCAAGGAGAAATATACAGATATAATGAGCATCAATTATAATATCTTTAAAATCATTGCATATATAGTAAGAGGAAAAACTCAATTAATTAAATAGCACTTAAGGCAAAGAACATAACTAGAAGCTTGTGATCCAAACCCAAAATTATTGAATACCTATATTCGCCCCTATTGTAAAGATGAGAATGCAAATCCTCCAAAACTTGATAGAAAAGAACTCCCCGCAACTTTGTCAACTCAGATCGGACATCTTGAAGAGAACCAACCTGCACCACATTAATCAGAACAATATTGATTCATTCATGATGCCTTAAAAGTAACCCTGTATTTCCAACTCGGAACAAAGAAATAGAAGAAAAAGAAAATTCTAGTAACCGTTAATACTTCTTCAAAGCTTTGATGCCAACACTCTAAACCAACAGCTAGAAGGATGAGGCTTCACCAGATGATTGAGCAGAAGAATCACAATAAAGTCATAAAGAGTATGGATTTCAGATATTACAAATGTATAAGCAGTTCAATTCCAGACTTGCTCTGAAGGTAATCCTGTGATATGCCTTATATGCAATCTAAATGATTAAATGGTAAACTGAAGCTTTACAACTTTTAGAGAAACGTGCATGTACAACAAATTATTATGTTTCATGCCAAAGGCCATCAAATATACACATTTAGGTTGAAAATCCAAATTATACAAAATTAAAAAAAATAAAAAAGAAAAAAGCTTCAAATGAATAAACCAAGCAATAGAAGAACATAGAGTTTCTTCTCAAGACATCATAAACACAAGACCATCGAAAAGGTTAGCAAACCAACCGTTTGAAGGCCCTCTCGCTCAAGCATCAGTGCTGATTGAAGATGCAATTGAACTGCAGCATAAAACTGCTTTTCTGCAATTAGCTTCTCAATACGAGCTGGAACCTGAGCCACATTTCAAATACCATAAAAACATGGCAACAAAACCATACATATTCTCTTCGATGGCATATAGGAATAGCAACTATAATTGAAGGACAATGGAAAGCCCTCTATCTCTTCCTCTTCCAAATTCCAAAACTAGGAGACACTCTTCATGGCATAAGATAATGTTGCATGAAGAAAATAAAGTTAATACAGCCAAGTGCAACAGATAATGCACTATGGTCTAAGCACATGATGTGGAAACATCTGGTGGGAGTCAAGTGGTAGAAACTCATTATCAACAACAAATGGGGTTATTATTGAATCAAATGTGGTCTAAAGGCTGGAATCAGCAATAGACAAACCTTAGCTATGCCTTCAATTTGGTCTAACAGCGAGATTATGTGCCGTAAAGTGACAGATCGATACCATAATTGATGTAATTGCTTATTACGTGAGCCGAGTCGCTTCTTTGCCTCCGCCAAATCAATCTTTAAGACTTTAATACTTTCAGCAGACTCACTAAATAACCGCAAGATCTGAATAAAAATAAAGGATTAAAAACAAGTTAGAATGTAACTTATGGGAAAATGTGAACATCCTTTTCTCAAGTTGCAACTAAATTTTTTATTTTTCAGCTATAATGAAAACAACCATATATAAGTGAACAGAACTTCTGTATTCAACGAAAGGAAATTACCACAAATGCTTTATAAGCAAAAAGTAGAAAATCAGTGCAGGAGAATAGAAGTATTAATATACCTGGGAATAATTTTGAATTGCTTTGTTGAAGCCACCATGGTAAGCATGAACAACTTCATCCACCACCTCCTCAATAACATCATTCTGGTCTTTTAGAACTTGAACTTCAGCTTCACGATCTTTTGATGTTAAAATATGGACAACATGAGGTAATGAATCAAAACGTGCAGCAGCCCAACTCTCATCTATTCTTGAAAGCTCTTCCCTCAGATACTGCATTTATTGTAAGATCACAAAAAATGAGAATGGATTACATGTGCATCCATATATGCAAAAGGTAGCTTGCTGAAAAAGATGCAAGTACAATACAAAGAGATAGTAACTAGTCAGTGCACGATTGCCTAATATGGATTACAAGATAATTATTAAAAAAAAGAGAGAGAGAGAGAAGTTCAAATTTTGTTTGTTTTCAACAAATTTTGTTTATAATTGTTGCCTCTCTTGTTGAAGGTAATTAAAAAACAAGGTAGAAATACAAAAGGAATTATTCAAATGATTATAGTATCATAATTTCCTAAAACTACATCATTAACAGTTTCTTTTCATATCTTTAGCCTTTAATGAGGGGAGCACAAGCAATGAAAAAAAAATTCTAGATCAAAAATATCATTCTTTCAGGTAAAATGAATACACTGCTTCAAATCAAAAATCAACAATTGAACTTTATAAAAATAGTACTCAAAAACCATCTGACTATATTTTAAAAATTTAAGCATATGCTAGGACTAAATGCCTGACAAAATATATAACCATCTGGTAGTGCTATGGTAGATTATAGATCACATGTCAGTTCAGTTCTTCAACATTATTAAACCAACCTAATGTTTTGTCATGGCAGCTCTAAATAACTATGAAGATAATTAGATAAACGTTAATGCATGAAAATTCAGCACCAAAACAAAGAGACAATCATCATGCTCGTGACAGCTTAATTTAGAGGCTTAGACCCTAAGAACGCTACTATAACACTATGATGTTTGGTTCTCATGATGAAAACAATAAATTAAGGTATAATTACTGCTTTCTCGGGAGTAATAGGCAGTCCGTCGAAAATCCCCATTTCCAGTGTTTCACTTCAACGAACGCAGGAGGACTTTGAAGTGTAATCAACTCATCCCAACAAAA
The DNA here is from genome assembly GCA_013180625.2 of Boswellia sacra. Classification (NCBI taxonomy): domain Eukaryota; kingdom Viridiplantae; phylum Streptophyta; class Magnoliopsida; order Sapindales; family Burseraceae; genus Boswellia; species Boswellia sacra. The sequence goes on along the minus strand of SNVD02015555.1, from coordinate 669,228 downwards.
CCTGAATTCCAACTGAAAAAGTAAAAATGAACTAGTCAAAACGATGGCAAAATCAAACACTCAGCAAAACTTGAGAAAAAGCAACTCCAGATCCAACATAATAAACAACAAAACAAATCATTCAATCATGCTAAAGAGTAAACGAATCGTGCCTCGAAAGAAAACGAAACAAACAGAAAATTCGGAAGTAATTAGATCAAAAAAGTGAATCTGAAACCAGAAAAATAGAATAATAAAAGCGTCATGCAGTTGGCGCCTGAAATGAGAATGAATTGAATTACGAAAAGTGAATAAAACAGCCTAGATTTCGGCTTGGAGAAGGGAGTGGAGTCTTCGGAGGTACCAATGAAGCGTCGTTTCGATTCGGTTACTGCATTCGAAGACGGAGAGGATTCGTGTGAATTAAGATCTCTTCAGAATGTGAAGACGACGAAGAATAATCAAAAGCTCGTTCAAGAAAGGACAACGAAACGAATAGAGAGAGAGAGAGAGAGCTATATCTGGTGGAACTATCGGACTGAGTAAAATGTAAAATGTATTTATTTTTCTTTGTTTTATTTCTTAAACGTAGGAAAATCAAATGGAGCATCCAAAGTTAACGGGCGGAGCATCCGGAAAATGCAGAATGCTAATAGTATTTTTACCACTTTACGGTGGGGTCCAGGCTCCAGCAACATCAACGACCAGAATTATTTTTCTATTTTATATTCAAGGCCATTTAAAAATCAAAAAATAATTTATTTATTAATAATATGATAAATATTGCTTGTATCGTTTTATAATTTTATGTGATATTTTATTAATTTTACTTGATATCGAATATTACACGTAATGTCTCAAGTCTCAACTATGTCACTTCTTGTTATAAAGTTTGGTTTCATCATTCTTTCGTTGTTTGTTTGTTTTTTAAGTATGGTTTTGTTGAGAATGTGTGACCGAATCACCAAATCATTATTAACATCTATATAAAATTGATTACGAAGATTATAGCGTATTTATTATATTGGAATCTAGTAATTAGATGAGTAAATAAAGAATGATCATAAGTCATAAACGTACTCGTCTTTTTTAAAAGAAGGAATATCAAAACTCATTTGGATTTTTTTTTTCCAAAAAATTTTATTCAAAGCAATTAAACATAGGATTCAATTGAATGATCACTATATTACAAAAGTAAATTAACGACAACACTAATTTCCTTGAAACTCTAACGTACAATACTCTCGTGTAAAACCAAATTAATCTAATTTGAAATGATCATTAAAACCAATAATATTTAAATACCGTACTGTAATTCATGTTATTTACAGTAAAACAAAGATTTTAGATGTGTTTCATCATGTTTAATTGTAATAAAAATTATATTCACATAAAACCGAACAAAGTGGTTGTGGGAGTAGCATTAAGCAAGTATTTATGGTATTTTTTATCCAAAAGAAGTATAGTTTTTTAACAATTAAATTTTAAAATAAAAGCGATATTATGATATTTAATAAGAACTAGTTAAGATTATTGGACTGATACAAAATTGTGACACCGAAAAAAAAAAGAATTAAAGTTCTATTCCATCCCCATTTCTTACTCATTAGACCGCATCTCTAATTTAGTAAAGATGTAATTGTAATCTCAAATATTTTTAAACAATCATTTATTAATTATAGTCCATGTTAAATCTTAATTATATTCATAATAATCTTAAAAAAAGTATTATTTGACTTTCATAGCTTTTTTTATTCGGTTTAATCCCTGATAAAATTATTATTTGGTTTTTAATGGTGTTTTAATTTTAGTCTTTTTCTATTTTTAATTTTTATAGTTCATAAGTTTAAATAATTATTAAAAAAAAACTCTATGGGTTTAACACTAATCAATTGTGTTATGACATATTAAATGGGACTTTAATTAATTAAATACATATGAAGTAAACCTATTCCTGAAGTCAATTATCTGAGTCTCACAATGACCATTTCTAATACCTATATAAACCTCATGATCTTCAATCAAGATATGTAGATTTTTATAAACTCACTCTCTCTTTCTAGAAACTGACTTTTGAGCGTCGGAGAATTGCGTCGGAGGATTCTTGCTGGCAATGATGCCCATTCTTGATCTTTTTTTTTTTTGAGTTTCTAAGACCTTGGGCCCAGCCCGCTTTTCGGCCATGCGAAAATCATGCATCAACAAATTGTTTCCCTTTTCTTATTGAATTCTCCAAATTCATATAAACAAAATAATTAATAGATCAAATTATTTTTTAGTTTTGGTGTTTGAAAAGGAAACTAAAATTGAAATATATTTGAAAAAAAATCCCGATAGCATATTATACTACACACACACACAAAAGGAGAAATTAAGAGTTCTTGTTAAAGTCAATCTACTTTATGTTAATTATCCAAGTATTATATTTTTTCTTATAATTTTATATTTATTTAATTGTAAGGTAGAGTTTAATGATATGAAAAGTGTGGGCTGGATATCCTCAGGCAGCCCAAAAATGGGCTCTAAACTGGGCTTTTGGGCTTGGCTCCTTAGCAGTTTCCACAAGTGCTACATAATAAGTCCGGTTTAAATTTTCTCGGCAGCCGAACGCTATTTGCTCTACCTCCCTCCCTCCCTTCCTCCAACGGGCCGTCGTCGTTGCCGTTGTGTCGTCGTACCTAATCAGTAATGGAGCCACCTAACCAGTCATTTGACGAATTTTCTCACTTCCCTCCTCTTCATCTCCAATTCTTTGAACCTCCTCCTAACCCTAGCCCCACGCCAGTCCCAGCCCCAGTCCTAGTCCCAGCCCCAACGTCTACCTCGACCTCGACCTCGACCTCGACCTCGACCCCGACCCCGACCGCGACCCCGGAACCACCGGGCCCACCCTCGTCGATTTACCCCGAGCACCTTCTCTCCTTCCAAGTCCCCAAGAAACGACGCCGTGGCAGATCGCAACCCAACCGCAGTGCTCTCACTGTCTCATTCCGTTTACCTAATGTACCACCAACTGACGTCGTCCTTCCTCCGTCAAACAAAGTAGGAAATCCTAATGTTAACACGAACTCTGTCACGAAAACGGCGCCGGATGTCGGCGAGGAGATTATCGTCATCAACAAAGACTCAACTTCCGAGGCACTAACGGCGTTAACCTCTGGATTTCCCGCTGATTCACTGACCGAGGAGGAGATCGACTTTGGCGTCTGCCGCGTGGTCGGTGGGATTGAGCAGGTCAATTACATTCTCATACGCAATCACATCATCTCCAAGTGGCGTGAAAACGTGTCTCGTTGGGTGATTAAAGAAATGTTTATTGATTCTGTGCCTAAACATTGTCACTCTCTGTTAGATTCCGCCTATAAGTATTTGGTTTCCTATGGTTATATAAACTTTGGAGTTGCACCGGAAATCAAGGAGAAGATTCCGGCTGAGCCGAATAGTAGTAAATTGAGAGTTATAATCATCGGTGCTGGCCTGGCGGGCCTGGCTGCTGCCCGCCAGTTGATGAGGTTAGGGTTTAGGGTTACGGTTTTGGAGGGGAGGAAGCGGGCTGGCGGGCGGGTTTATACAAAGAAAATGGAAGGAGGAGGTGGGAATAGAACAAGTGCTTCAGCAGATTTAGGAGGGAGTGTGTTGACAGGGACATTGGGGAATCCGTTAGGGATTTTGGCTAAGCAGTTAGGTTGCTTGCTTCACAAGGTAAGAGACAAGTGTCCGCTTTATAGATTGGAAGGGAAGCCGGTAGATCCGGAGATTGATATGAAGGTGGAGGCGGATTTTAACCGGCTTTTGGATAAAGCAAGCAGGTTGAGGCAGTTGATGGGGGATGTTTCGATGGATGTGTCACTTGGGGCTGCTTTAGAGACCTTTTGGAAGGTTCGTGAGGATAATGTGAATTCAGAGGCTATGAGTTTGTTCAATTGGCATTTGGCAAATTTGGAATATGCAAATGCAAGCTTGTTGTCTAAGCTTTCTTTAGCATTTTGGGACCAGGATGATCCCTATGATATGGGAGGTGATCATTGTTTTTTGCCTGGGGGGAATGGGAGGTTAGTTCAGGCATTGGCTGAGAATGTTCCAATTTTGTATGAGAGAACTGTAAATACTATTAGATACGGTAGTGATGGGGTTCAGGTGATTGCTGGGAGTCAGGTATTTGAGGGTGATATGGTGTTGTGTACAGCTCCACTTGGGGTTTTGAAAAGTGGGTCAATTAAATTTGTTCCAGAGTTGCCTCAGAGGAAGCTTGATGCAATTCAGAGGTTGGGATATGGGTTGCTGAATAAGGTTGCTATGCTTTTTCCTTATGTATTTTGGGGAACAGATCTTGATACATTTGGTCATCTCACTGAAGATTCGGGCAGCCGAGGGGAGTTCTTTCTGTTTTACAGCTATGCAACAGTTGCTGGTGGTCCTCTCTTGATTGCTTTAGTTGCCGGAGAGGCTGCACATAAGTTTGAGAGCATGCCCCCTACAGATGCTGTGACCAAGGTCCTTCAAATTCTCAAAGGTAATTTTTCCATTTCTTCTGCTTCCAAAATGTTGCACTATTGTTTATATGTTATTGCATGTGCATATGTGTATCTTCCACATGCATGTGAGAGTGATCGTCTCTCACTTTCAATTTTTAAGTAATACATTCATGGTTTGTGGACTTTCTTTAATGATCTAATCGCTTTAGCGTTAGCTTAATGATGATGTGCACATTTTCCCTTATATCTCATGCACTATGGTGTCCATATCTGAAAAAAGCACACTAACAAGTACAGCTACTTTATCTTGTTCAATTGTTTGTCCCATTGTAATTATAAATTGTAGTTGAAATGTTAATTCTGAATTTTTCTGGGAAAAGCGTGGAGATTGCATATTTTTGAACATTTTAATTACTTAGATTAGCAGATTATTGAGTAATTACTATGACATTTTGTGAATTTATGCATGTAGGTATATATGAACCTCAAGGAATCAATGTCCCAGAACCTATCCAAACTGTCTGCACAAGATGGGGTAGTGATCCTTTTAGCCTAGGGTCTTATTCTAATGTTGCAGTGGGCGCATCTGGAGATGATTATGATATATTGGCGGAAAGTGTTGGAGATGGAAGATTGTTCTTTGCTGGTGAGGCGACCACCAGACGATACCCTGCAACAATGCATGGAGCTTTTCTCAGTGGGCTTAGGGAAGCTGCAAATATGTCTCACTATGCTAATGCTCGGGCCTTGAGGATGAGGGTGGGCAGGAACCCATCAAAGAATGCACATACATGTGCTTCTCTACTAGCAGATTTGTTCAGGGAACCTGATTTAGAATTTGGAAGTTTTTCTGTTATTTTTAGTCGAAAGACTGCTGACCCAAAGGCAGCAGCTATTTTAAGGGTGGCGTTTCATGAGCCTAGAAAGAAGAATCACGAAGGATCAAGACCAGATCAACAACATTCAAATAAAGTGCTTTTTCAGCAGCTTCAGTCACATTTTAGTCAGCAACAACAGCTTCATGTTTACACTTTGTTAACGAGGCAGCAGGTGCTTGATCTGAGAGAGGTAAGAGGAGGTGATGAAATGAGGTTGAACTATCTCTGTGAAAAGCTTGGTGTGAAGCTGGTGGGAAGGAAGGGTTTGGGATCTACTGCTGATTCAGTCATTGCTTCCATAAAGGCTGAGAGGGGCATTCGCAAAGCTTCTTCAACTTCTTCAGCTTCAAAATCAGGTAAGAGGCCTTATCTCTTTTCTTGTTGTCCTCTCCTCCTATTGGTGAGATGCAGTTCATATAAGTGCTAATGATGGTTTATATTTTATGCGAAGGGACGAAGCTGAAAACTGCAATTATGAAGCAAAAGTTGGTCAAGTATGAGATGAAGTCTTGATATTATTGTTTCTTGCATTACATTGAATAATCTGTCTTGCCCATTGATTAAAAAAATTCTTTAATAATTTTTCAGAAAGGCCAAAACCATGAGTAACGGCAACAAGTCAGTACCATCTGCTAGTAAGCCAATTCCTCCTAGTTCAAACATGGGGAATTTGAATATATCAGCTGAGGAACATAAAATCACAAATCAAGTGCCTTCTGACACTTCTGGTTCAGGTATGCAAGGAGTATTTTTATGTGCTATAAATCTTCATTTTGATGCATTTAGATATTTTGTTCAATGAATCTTATTATTTTATCCTAAATCATTTAATTGACTTAAATTTTCTTTGTTATGTTAAACATCATGCGCCTACTATTTTTCATCATCATTTGTTGTAATGGCTTATCCATTCCCCATTTCAATTTTAGATGATCAACCTGTGCTTGGGCAACCAAAATTGAGATAAATGATATAGGTTCGTCAGAGATCTGACTGCACCCATATTTGGCTATTGATATCAAAATTCTATGTCAAGATTGAATATTAAATCAGTTCTATTTTGTTAGGGCAAATATCCATGTGATATAAGAAAGCAATGAGCAGATGGTCTCTTCTGTAAAGAGGTGAAGTGTCAAACTACCGTGGGCCCAAAGAGTGGCTTCGAGGGTTTTGCTGCAAGTGGTAAGATGTTATAAGTTAACACTCCATTGGAGTACTCTGGAAAAAAATCTTTAGGAGGATTTGTTCCATTTCACCTTCAAACCTGTCAACATTCACATTTAAATTTGTAAACTTAGGTCAATTTGCCAACTTTGACTAAGTTATGATGCTCACAGGTTTTGGTGGGATCACTGCTAATATTTTTAACTACGTGAAGAGTTTCATCCCTGTTGCATAAACACCAAAAAGATTTGGGCCTTGACACTGATGAGTGAAAAATTAAATATGTAATTATCAATCAAGAAACCAATATTGTTCAGTGTTTCTACCATCATGTCTATTGGATGTTGGAATTTATTGGGGATGGTGATCGACTATGTGAATGCTTGCAAGTGATGAAGCTGATTACTAAGCTTCCCTGAGGAGTGAGGAGAATTGGGTCTCAGGCTTTTCCATGAGCTGAAGTGAGCAGGATTTAGCCTTGATCCTTTTCAGATTGTTGTGTTACCGATTATTTCAACCAGGGGACCGTTTGGATCTGGCAAAACCAGGGAGGTGTTGTAACATGACTTTCCAAGTTTCTGATGACTTTGTCTCCACATTAAACCTGTTTAGGGATGCGACTTCATGACCTTGAAGACTGCTGCCCAACAACCTGCACGGCTGCCCGCCCCAGTGACTGGACTTCAGTTTTGGACTAGGCGCTGGTCTCACGTTACAATCCCAAGTCTTATTACAATACAAGTCTGCAGAGAGCTCCAGATCCGTGGTGTTACTAGAGCACAGAGAAAAGTTGGTTCGAGGAAGTTTCTCTAAATTTCATTATTGCAGTCAACAAAATAATTGTTTTTGTTGCTGCACTCTCTTTTCGTTTTTATTTATTTTTTTAGATTGGTAATGATTAATTCTCATTTATTTATTTTTTTTTGTGTAAATAAATAATTAATTGTTATATCACTAAGATCAATTGCAGTAGTCTATATTTCGGAAATGTACTTACCCTTCTGTGGTATGATTTTCTCTTTGTAAAGTAGCATTACCTAAGATTTTATATGGATGTGCAGCCTGTGTGCCTACATGGTGGTCCGGAGTTGCATATCATTGCATTTGTTTCGTTAAATCACAAAAACTGAATCTTCAGAGGCTAGATGGCGACAAGGATTTCCATCTTCGAGAGTATATCATTCATAGAGCTTTCGTACAAACCGAGACATTAACAACAAAGGAAATAGGATATGGAACATCATAGTCGTTCATTATACGAGTATGAGAAAGCAAAAGCCTACTGAGCACGACAAACCCATTTCGCAGATGATTGTACTACAAAATCTATGGACGATCATGATTCTGCAAAAGGTGTAACCCCTGCTAAGATGTTCACCATTACTGACATCGTGAGATTTTTTTCAGAGTACAAAGAGCTAACAAGAATCAAGATGCAGTTTTATTGAGTTCACCGTTAACATAACTCGTTGAATGAACATCTACCACACAACAACATCAGTACTATATAATCATAATTCAGGATAATTTTATAACAAACAGTATTTACAAGCTAGAGCTTCAATGATATCCTCATTGCTGCCAAGCTAAAGTCTTTATGCTTCATTTACTCTCTTAAAACTATCGAGGTTACTTTCAGTCCCTTCCAACCATTCTGCAAGTTTGGCTTCTTTATCTGCCTTGAAATCATCATAAGTTTTTGATAATGATGATAAATTACGGTGGTGGTGCGATATCCTGATGTCATTTTTTGCCTCCTCCTCTCCTACTTTTTCGTAGTGCTCATCTGCAGCTTGACTTGACAAGGGTAGTTCATCAGATTCCATATCTGCCCGAGAGGAACTGGTACTGGCAGATGCAACGGACAGTGGTGGAGTAGGATAGGACAGTAGCTTCTCACCCTCTGCTAAGATGGTGTCCTTGGCATCAAGTTGTGGCCACTTGAAATTGCTGGCCTTTTCTTTTGCTGTCTTGAATACGTTTGAAAAATAACTACTATTACGTTCAGCATCCTGCTGCGTATTAACTGAACCACGGCCCCAAGTGGGTTGTCCCCAGGAGCTAGTTCTTCCCATCTGAAAACTGAAAGTTGGTTTGTGGATTAACCCTCTCTTTGGTTGTTTCGCTGACATTAATACTAGAGATTTTCTGATGTCTCTTATCATATCATCAGCTATGGAGGAACCACATTCCTTCATTGACCTCGCCATGACAACAGAATCCTCCAAATCTTCAGTGTGCAGACTTACTTCACGAGACTTCTCAACAACATTGTTCTTGATATTAACAAGGTTAGGTATTGCATTTTGATTATGCTGCTGTATATAAAAAAGCCCCACTGAGGGCTCATTTGCCACGTATTTAATCATCTCTGCCAAGCTTTCACTGATATCCACAAAGCCATCAACAGTGGAGAATCCATGCATCTTGTTGAAGGCGAATGGCAGTTCATGACTGTAAAAAATTACAAAGACAGATGCATTTCAGGGAAGAAAAAAGAGAGAGTGAAATGGAAATCAAAGAAGGGAAATGTCATCAATTGGCTATTGACTAAGTGGTTTCATGAATCATAATCACTCACTTATTAATGGAAAAGCATCACAATCCTAACAGTTGGTTGATCGATATTAGTTCTATACGGTTCTTCAGACTCAGAAATTAATCATAGTCCATGGGTATTAAACTCTGCTGCCTGTGCTATTACAGGTTTTGCACCATTAGCTTTCAGATTCACTTTTGGCACTTGGTGAGTCTTTCTTTTATTTGGTGTGAGAATTTGTACAAGTTGTATTGAACTTCTGAAATATTAAATAAAAATATAGTTTTATTCAGCATGAAAATAAGTAACAAGAGCAGATTGTTTGCAAAACTATTTGAGTATATGCACAAGTAAATAGAAAAAAGGAACTTATTTTACGGACATAGGAAGAAATTATAATAATGGTAAGCAATAAAGAATAGATTGATGAGAAATTAACAATGTAAAATCATCAGGGGACACCTTTGACATTCTGATTTCCACTATTTATCACTCACTATGGAGGAGACAAAAATGTAGGAAACGGATATTGGTTACTGAAAGGAGAGATGATCCTGGACAGGGCAAACCACAAAGTTGCCAACAAATGATTAAAATGAGGCTCTGTTATATTAAAAGTAAACAGGAATTACCTTATCACTAACAGAAACAGTATCTCATAATGTCAAGATCCAAAGGATGTGAAACGATTTATTAGATTCTCTTAGGCAGCTAACATCTCCCTCCCTTCAGTCATAATATAGTCTATTAGTCTTAGTTTATTCACTTTAAACTTGATAGGGGCAACCAATATGCTTAAGAAATTAGTAGAATGGATGAAGAGGTAACCTCAATTTGCAAAAGTTATGCATATGACTAATACAATAAAGAGAAGCAAACTGTGAATGGCTTGAGAGAAACAACAACATTTCTAATACAATACTCAAAGAAAGAGGAAACAAAATAACTCCAGCTATCTTTGGCTCATAGAAAGTCGATTTTTATTTCAGGTATGCAATGCTTTAGGGGGTTGGTTCGCAGACACAACTTTTGTAACTTCATGGTATACCCATGGATTGGCCATTCAAAGTAAGATTAGAAAATATGTGTTTATGTCTGTTGAATTTTGCCATTTAATTCCACATAATATTTCTCTTAACCTTGATCAGCAATTTTGGACAACAGTAATGAACCAGATACCATAATTTCATCCTTCACAAACTTTTATACCAATACATGGTTCACAAACTTGTGTTAAAGATGTAGTTTTGAGTGTTAATGGTATTCATCCTCCGCAATTTTCCAAATCTGAACTAAATTTTACCTATCAAATAATTTCCCCATTTCTCATTGCATCAACGCTAAAGAAAATCTATAAAAAAAGATGAAAGAAAGCAGTGATGATGGGCAAACGCCATTGATATTGAAAATTTTCTTATAGTTCCCACATCAAGCCCCTCATCTCCTACTTGAACAAAATTATTCTTAGAACCTACAAGGCCATAAATCTCTTTAACCTTCGGTGAATCTCTATACCAGAAATTTACTAACATTCCCTATCAGCCTTTTCTGGTTTGAGTACCTTCAACAAGAACCCATCAAATTAATCCAACAACCGCATAAGAAAAGAAAATCGCATAATGAACAAACCCATCTCTCGAAACATTCTTTATCATCCATTAATACAAGTTTTAAACGACATGAAAAGAGCAGAGCAGAAGAAATCAACTTACAGGAATCCCTAGAAGATGAATAACAGACGTTATACATGCAACAGAATCTTCAGCTTCTCGATTCTCTCAATAATTCCAATCAAACATTACCGACTGAGGCTGGCAAGCTTCAGCTTCTGGTTAGCTCGTTGTTCTATGTCATCTGGGTCCTGGACATCCGTGTCAAGTCGCTGCTCTGTCTCCGTCCTTAACCAATCACAGATACGGACAAAAACCAGTGATGTACAAACCGTTCGTTTTAGGACTCCTTTAAAATTTCCACTTAAGATTAACAGATATAAGGATATTTTAGTAAATTTACCATCAAAATAAAAAATACTTAAACTCACCTATAATAAGTTACATTACATAAAGATTGACGATATTAAAAGTAAAATTAAAAAAAAAATGGTGAAAAAGAAGAAAAGCAAAAACAGTGACAGCGATGAGGACGACGAAACCTTCTACTATCGCTACTCCTCCACCGCGGCCGCCACATCATCACCATCCGAACCCACGACTGATGGACCCCACAAGAAATCCAAGGGCTCCGGAGGCTTAGCCCCCTCTAAGTCAACTGTCTACGTCTCCAACCTCGACTTCTCCCTCACCAACTCCGACCTCCACACGCTCTTCTCCACCTTCGGCAAGATTGCTCGCGTCACCGTGCTCAAAGACCGGGCCACCCGCAAGTCACGTGGCGTCGCCTTCATCCAGTTCGTCGCCATAGCCGACGCCCAGAACGCGGTCCGTTCGATGCATGGGAAGATCCTCAACGGCCGCACCGTCAGGGCGAGCATCGCGACCGATAACGGGCGGGCGGCATCGTTTATAAAGAAAAGGGTTTACAAAGACAAGTCGAGGTGTTACGAGTGCGGGGTTGAAGGGCATCTGAGTTACGAGTGCCCGAGGAACCAGCTGGGGCCGAGAGAGCGGCCGGTGGCGAAGAAATGGCGGCGAAGAACGGAAGGCGAGGGTGAGGATGAGAATGAGAATGAGAATGAAAGTGGGATAGGTTTCGATGATGGGAACTGGGCGTCAGTGGTGGATGATGGGGCCCAAGAAAGGTTGATAATGAGGGAGGAAGGGATTGAAGAGAAGAAGAAAAAGGTGAAGAGAGTGAGTTACTTCAGTGATGAAAGTGATGAAGAAGATTGATTTCAGGTTTGTTAGAAATAAATGCTTTTTATTTGATTTTATTTGATTTGATGCTGAGGGTAATATTAAAGTTTTTTCTCCATTGCCGGTTACTCAACATTCTGTTTTTCCGGTAACCCTATTGGGAGTAAGGTAACATAACTTACCATTAGATTTTACTTACTACGGATTCGATGTACATGCTAAGCAAATCTTTCTTCTGCATCTCCATTTTCGTTTGTGTTGCCAAACGGTTCATGGAATGATTAATGATAATCACCAATGTGCACTTCTCATATTGATTGCTCTACTTTACTTACTGACCAAATTTCTTTTTTTTTTTTTTTTATGTTTCCAGAATTTGGCAACAATGGGGATGATTGAGTCAAATTCCTGCAACTTTGGGGAAAGGAATCTGTGAAATATTAGAGTTTTTGTAAAACATTCAATCATTTTCCAGATATACTTCTAAGTTTTGATAGGGAGACTTCACCTTAGTATAAATAGAATCCTTGTACACTCTTTTAAGGAAAACAATTATTTAGAATGGAAAAGAGAGGTGGCACTGGCTCTACCAGCTCCTTGTATGGATGATCGACATATCCTATTCTTATATTATGTCTTTTATTGGGTTGTAGCTGATGAGTTTAACTGTTTCCCTACAAGATGCAAAGCGGCAATGGGAAATTGGAAGCATATCAATTAGGAATATAATTCATGTTTCTAAAGATTTGTAGCTTTAGAGAATGTTTTATGGGGTTCCTGAACATGATTCTGGAGCAAATCATGCAGTTCAACGAATCAACTGCATGCTTGTGAAATGATAAAGCAGTTGTAAATGAGATTTCAATTAGTTATTTTATTTCGGTGGAGAATGATCTAATTATCAGTTCTATACGGCTGCCATTTTACCCCCACCATACGCAATCAACTTCATTGCCCATCAACCTCTACTTATGGTCAGAACATAATTCATTCACCACGAAGAAGAGTGGAAATCTCAAGCAAAATAATGTACTCGGCCCATTACAACTGTTCAGCATTTCACATACACTCATGCACTGCACATTCCAAGAGTCAATTTTGGAAGATATTACTGATGTAAACACCTTTCTGCCTAGATATTAACTCCTCGTATGGGAACAAAATTCTGGAATCTTGTATCTAATCTTCTACTGCTGACATCGAGTCTCCAGTCTGCATGATGATTAACATGTATGATTGGTAATAAGATCCTGAGGACGTAGATAATCCATGAACAGAAAAATATTACACTGGCTTACCAGCATTTCATGGTCCCCCATAATCTCTTCTATCAACTCCTGCAGTGGTTTATCGGCACTATTTGGTACAAGGGCTGCAAATACAGCTGGTTCTAGTCCTGCATGGAATTAAAAGAAGTCAAGTTCTATGTATGATGGATAAGCAAATCGAAGACAACAGCAATCATGAAAAGTAATCAAGAATCCATCGTAAGAAAAAGCATTTGGAAGGCATTCACTCAGGGTCTCATGTGGAGTTTCAAACTGGGTTGCTGCGGGTGGAAGTGGGGATACACTTGGCTGTTTTCTGTACTGTTATTTTCCAATGCATTTTACATTCAATATCAATCATGTATCATTTTCAAAATTCAAATATCAACCATTTATTCTTAATCAAATTGAAAACAAAAACTCAAAATACATAACTAAAACCGAAGAGTATTTCAGCTAATACTTATAATTTAGTATGAGGCTCTCTTATATTAGCATGACCCCAGGCCATGATTTTAAACATAAACTATCTTTCAATTTTACATTGTATAATACCATAAAAATTCTTTGTGCTCTGCACTTTCTGAGAATATCAGTTCCACTTTTCCAATTTAAGAAGTTAAAAACTTATATGTTATGACATGGAAGTTCATCCAAACAACTTCCTGATTTTGAGACATCATTAAAACAATGAGAAATCGAAATGTGACTTCAACTTTTTCCCTAATCAAATACCAGTTTCGGGAAATGCATCAATGAACATCAACATTTCCTCCCCGCTAAGACCAGATAAGAAGCATATCCGTGGCAGTGACTCAGCAATCTGCGGAACCAAAAACACTTGCAAATTGAGAAAATATGAATATGAGATCTAAACAAACTACTTGCGAATTTGTTATGCAAAGTACAATATACTTGATTCAGATGCTATGAAACCTGAACTAAATTGCCAAAGTTCTACTCTTTGTTCCTTCACAAGCTAATTAAATTGACCTATTGTACAAATTTTCACTTAGAACTGTTGATTAAAGCCTGTACACTATAAAATTCTTGGACATCAAAGGCAGAAAAATAAAGAATAAAACACTAAAAAATAAGTCCCCAGAAAGTTTGAAATTTCAACCTTCACTGCTTCCAAATTGGGTTGTTTTGTATTCATTGCCTCCCTAAGTGAACAATTAATCATGTCTTCAGTGCAAAATATGACCTACAAAAGTAAATGTTCAGTTGAAAATGGGAATTTTAGCACATTTGAATAACATATCAATATGCTATCTTGGTATCGGTCAAAAATAAAATAAAAATCCACACTCACTCGTACAAACACAGAGCAATACTATTAATCCAGGATAGAACATGCCAAAGTGGTTAGAGGAGCACAATCTAAATAGGACTTCTAGAGGTCTTAAGATCAAACCCTTGGGGGCTACTCTTTGACTTATTATTGTATGTATCAAATTATTAAATAAAAGAAAAAACAAAAAGTTATCACCAAAACAAGATGAATTCTTTCAACAGTTTGAAGTTAAATTTGACCTGTGAAATCTGCAAATACAGTTTGAAGTTAAGTTTTGCAAGTTTCATTGACTGGGGAAGGTCCATCTAACTTAAAAAAATAAAAAACAAAATGGACACAAAATATTATATGTAAAATAATATACAGTCCACAAAATATTATACGTAAAATAATATACCTCCATGAATTCGCCGTCTAGTTCTTTTAAAAGCTGATTTATCTGTACAATCAAACACGTTAAAAGTTGTAATTCAATTGGACAAATTTTCTTCTACATCAACTCACAACCAGTACAAAAAGAGGCAAATGAAATATGTACTTAAAGATGAAGATTCATCCCACATGTTCCCAATTAACAGATTAAAATTGCAATAGAATAGCCTCTAAAGAAGCCTAGAAGGGACATATAGAATTGGCATTGTATAATTTTTGAGCTACTAAAAATTGTTCACACTGGATCCTTAAGATTTATTATTTATGTAATGCTACCATGCACAACCAGTAGGGTACTTCAGTACACAATGGAAAGATTTCTGTAAGAAACCTCCACTTGAAGATGGAAGTTGTGGAAATTTTCAGTATTGGTTCCATGTTGTCTCCATATGGCAAACAAATATGTTAAAGGTTGGAGGTGAAAGCGAAAAACCAAGAAAAAACTTACCTTCACTGCCTCCTTCACTTCAAAGCCCAACAATAACAAAGCCTGCAAAAGAAGGATTTTAGATTTTAATTTCATTAGGGTCAAACAAGTGATTATACCACTTGAGTTGACAAATCATTTTTCATATCTTGCAATAAATGAAAAGCTGTTTCAATCTTAATTGTGGCCAGCAAAAGCATGCAATGGAGAAAAAAACAATCCTCTTTTACTAGATGTAGCCCTCTTTTTGAGTTCTTTTAAGCAAGAAAATTTGTTTTCATATCAGTAGGAAGACTTATGCAATTAACTGTTCAGTGTCGGTGCTTAAGAGTGAAACAACATAGTTCTGAAGATCATTTCAACAGCCGTGAACTGGCAATATCAATCATACTGGTAAATTGTCCAACTTTTACAGTATGGAGAGGCCCAGAAATATAGTTCCTGGGAACTCCAGAAGTTCCGAAGCCTAGGAACTTCGAGCAGATGTGTCATTGTTAGTATTAAGTTGACAAATATGACAAGAAGCATTCATGAGAACTGGTACTGATCGAACTAACCAGAACTTACAGGTGGCCCATATGTGGGATCATCAGCATTTAAAGGAACAAATTTTGAATCCTCCATTAACTCACTAGGAAGTCCTGCAGCATGCAAAGAAAAATTCACATGACCGAGGGGTGTTGATTTCACACTTTTTTTCTCTTATAATAATAGGCATTAAAAAAAAAAAAGACTTCATTGCAATTAGTTATAAAGTTAAGCAATCACTTGACCAACAAAGTAAAAATAAGGAAATGTAGACACAGATGCAGGTAATTGACACGAAAGAATTCAATCCCAAACAATGATATATATAATATATAAACCTTCTAACAATAAAAACCCAGAATCCCTTCAAATGCAGCTAAATTTCTCAAAATAACGCATTGCAGATGCTACTTTATTCCATCGCTCAGAACTGAAATCAGAATCATTCCAAAATGGATGTTTCCTTTCCTCCCAAAAAAGTTTTCATTTCAATATAACATTTTCCATTGGTAAATATCTGATTTTCCTCCTCTTGTCCCAGCTAAGGAATTCATTATTTCATTACCTCTGTCAAGTCTTTGCAGTAACATGCAATAGAAAAAGAGAAGTGTGAAATTAATATAAATTAAAAACGTTAAACTACATGCCTTGCATTACTTTACCCTTCTACATAGATTTATTCAGAGACACAAATAAAATAAAATCATTGACATAGACATGTAATTAAGCAACAAATAGGAGTCACAATTATCATGGTCTTTCTAAGAAATTAAGCTACAAATTCACTTAAACACTACATAAGACTCTAACATCGGTTTTTCTCAACGAAGCCAGCCACATCTTCTAGATTAATTCACCACAGAGACAATTCACATGCAAAAAGGCAGGTAAAACGACTTTTTTAAACCATCTCAGCAACAGTAAGACCCCTGAACACCCAAAAATGAAGAAACTGAGAGGGTAAGCGTAGGCATACCTTCAGCAGATGCTCTTGGTGGGTGCTTAAGCTTCATTGGAAAAGTTGAATCCTTTGCTGATAAAGAAGAAGAAAAAAGAGAAAGTTTTGAAATATGTAAAACTGTAAGTGGGTTTGATTGAAGTGAAGGAATAAAGAGTGAGGGGGAGTTGAGAACATGATTTAGAGAGAAGGTGATAGCTGAAGCCATGACAGTAGTTTCACTGTTATTTTATCCTTCACAGTTCATTCAGACAACTCGCGGTTTCAGTTCAGTTTTCTTGATAACGTTAGTTTAGTTGAGTTGGACAATAGCCCCACCAAAGCCAATGATATCTTGCCAAACAGAGTGGAAAATTAATGAAGCACAGGCGATGTGTTTTTGTTATTTCAAGGAAATTTTTATTTACAAGTAATATAGTTTGGATTAATTATACGCTTATAATTAGCTCAAAAATTGGTAAACGTTTGCCTTCAATTTTAACAATTATCATCAATCGTCTTAAAAATATGACCGAAACACTCGCTTGGAATTCGATAAAGATTTTTCAATGACAAATAATTGTAAGCTCCTCGAGAATCTTTTTTACGGACCTCGACTATTTCTTCAGAAAGAAAAAATGCTTCAAACTTATGCTCCAAAGCTATGCGACACTGCCAACGAAGGCTAAAGCTATATTATAGCGACCGTCCCATGCCTGAGTTTCAAATTTGAGTACTGACGAACCAAATTCTCGTCATCTTAGAGTAGAGAGTTTCAGCTTCATATATTTTACATTGACGCCATTCAAAATGCCTGAACCATAAACTCACCCTACATTCATTCACCTTTTACAGTTACATGGTAAACACATGACATGCATTTAAGTTGCTTCAACCCATATATCATCTACATTTTCTTACAGATTTATCTTACTTCAAATTCATAAGGACCTCAAAGTTGGAGAATCAGTTGATCATTCTGGATCTTGATAACTAAAAACCGTGCAACCTTATCTGCAGAACTAACGGAAATAACCTCTCGAGCCATAGCATATGTTACTGTCCTTGAGGTGATGCCAAAATCCAAGTCTAATAAATCTCTTAACAGATCGAATTATGAGTTTAATTAAGAATCTGATTCTTGCGAACATCGTAAAACATATTTCAACTTTACAAAAACAAGGATCCATAAGAACAGATAGTCTCCTTAATTCATTCAACAGCAAAAACATCCCATTTTGTGACCCAAGGGCCGATATATACAACATTCTGAAAACCAGGACAACCTTAAAAGGTGATTATATTCAAGTTTGTAGTGCAGCCTCATACATATTAGATGGCATGACCCGCAGAAGGATTGGGGGCAATCACATCTCAGCCACCAATTGTTCTGAACCAGCTGGAGCTTCATATAGTGTGTCCTCCATCCATCTTTTCAGCATCTCTAACGATGCCTTTGGTTGGTCCATCGGAACCATGTGACCAGCATCATGAACCTGAGTAGATGCATCATGCAATCATATCAGTACTGTTGATTTTACTACAGGCTAACAACTTACACATGCCTAAAAAATGCGTGCCTGTGTGTGTGGGAGTGTGTGTGAGAGAGATAGAGAGAGAGAGACCTTGAGGAAACTTAGAGGCCCATAAGTCCTAAGCACTCCAGCTTCTGAATCATCAACTGTAAATGAAACTTCAGGAGATGCAACAAATTCGTTCTTACCAGACCATTCCATGGCATGAACCCATCTCGAATTACCTACACACCAAGTTACAGATCAGTAACTAGTTTTGTCTAAAATGCTAGATCACCTAATTCATGAATTTTCAAGTTTAGATTAACGCTAGAAGCTTACCAAGCCAGTTGCATATGAGATCATATTCTCCAGCATATACAAGCAACTTGACTCCATCCTCAAGAAGTTCTGGAATCCCAACTTCAAGGTTCCTCATCCAGTCCACAAGCATAGCCTGATACACTGTAGGGCTACATGAAACAAAGTCCAAGTCCCCAACACCAATGGAGTCCCTGACAGATTTCTGGTTCAGGAATTTCTCCATGTTTGAGAAGTCATAGCAAAGGCTTCCCTCACACTTCTTCCTGACATCATAGTACTGCAGAAAGGAAATTTTACTGTTGGTGAAAAACACAAAGATCTACAAAACAGATCATATTGCTTTGCATAACAAAATAGTGGTCTAGAAAGTGCTCCTACAAAATATTCCATATTCCATGGATCATATGCCGCAAAAATTTGATTTACAGTAATTAAAAAGGACAACAAATGAATTCTCATACATTTATATCACCAGCAATTGCCATGATGCTACTGAAAATGGTATTGCAAACAAAATATGAAGCCACGCAAGAAAGTGTACCATCAGTGCCTGAAACAAAAAAGGAAACAGAGCATATTTTTAACAACAAAGGCAACAGTTTCTTATTAACAACATAGAATCTAATGTACTTTAATAAGTACAGAAAAAAAAAAGGTAAAATCAAAATTCAATCCGCAGAATAGAACAAAGGATACTTTTGAATAGAACCAGAATCAAGAGAAATGTAAATAAGAGATGAAGCAATCTCAAAAGTAAATTACCACAAAGCTTTATTGCCATTTCACACACTGGAATAACCTTGCTGATACGATCATGAGCTGATTTTGTAATAAGTCCCATTTCCAATGCAAAATCTGGGTAAGCTTTATATTGCAATGCAGGATCAGTTAGGCCATTACCAATCGCAAGCCCCTGATCAACCATTTTTTAGTTGAGTTAGATTGGATAAATTAACCCATTACAAGTTACAGTTCGGAATTAGTGCATACCTTCAACTTTATATGAATTCCTTCTTTAGCTTTGTTTCCTCGGTGAACTCGAGAAGCAAAAGCGGGAATGTAATGCCCAGCATATGATTCTCCAGTTATGTAGAAGTCATTCTCCGCAAACTGAGGATGCTCCTCAAAGAAGGCCTAATATCATAGAAGCACCAAGTTAGTCATATCAATATTAGTTATATATTAACATTAATCATTTATTACATTCTCCCATCCCACCCGAAAACTAAATAAATAATAATGAGGGATGAGATTAACTCCATTGAATTAGGAGTTATTCTAGACTAAGTTTCATTTATGCAAAAGTGCATATAAACCTACCTGTGAATTCCAGTTGAGATTATTTATTACACTTTCCCATCCCTCCCAACTAGGGGGGAAAAAGTAAATAAATAAATAACAAGAAGAAAGAAACCTACCTGTAAGAAGTCATAAAGATCATTGCTAACTCCATCTTCATTGTGACGAATGTCACGTTTATCAGAACTGTAACTAAACCCAGTCCCAATAGGTTGGTCAACATAGAGAAGGTTTGATGCCTGTAAAATCACCATAACATTGGTTACATCTCTCGGGTATAAAGTCAAGAATTGTACCAGTAGAACTTTCCCACAAATACACCAGAAAGGAGAACAAGTAAAAAAGACAGAAAAGCAGAAGTCTACATTTACCACAATATTGTGTCCAACGTTAACTATCTAAATACAGGCTTAACATCTCTCTGAAAGATACATGTACAACAATTATTTTTTGCATTACATAGTGCTAATCTTATGAATAAGCTTCTATATGTACATGCTGGAGAAAAGCAGATGATTACTACTAAAAACGATGATTAAAACTTTCAAAAAATTATGGTTTTCAACCTTCTTACCAACATAAGTCTCTTGATCATGAAAAAAGAGAAGGAAGAGAAAATGAAAAAGCATGTGATGAACAGGCTTTGAATTTGATAATGCTAAATTTTGACTTGGCGTCCAAATAAGAAAGAAAAACACCCAAGAAACAGTAATCCAAGTTCCATATTTACTATAATCAACTTAAAAAATCCAATCCAACCAATGATAATGAAAGTAAAGGAAGAAAAATACCTTATCCCAGCCATATTCATTCCACACAAGAGACATGTTGTCAGCAATACTGAAGGGACCATTTTCATAAAATACAGCCAATTCGCTACTACAGCCAGGCCCTCCAGTCAACCAGATGACGACGGGGTCCTTCTTGCTGTTGCGGGATTCAAAGAAGAAGTAAAACATCCTACAAACAACAACAACAACTAGAGTAAGTCACTGCAATTGGAAATGGCAAAACGTTACATTTCATTCTAAAAATTACATTCAAAGTATTGACCTTGCAAACCTAAACGCTATATAAATAAATCATTTTTTTCTCAAATCTTAATATTTTTTACTCTCCAAATTTACTACTAGCAACAAGAACAAACACCAATTAGAGACTATCAAACCCTAGAAATCCCCGAATTTTCGACTATAAACCATCTTAAAATCCATGGTTTCGAAATTCAAATACCTAGCGTCATGCGAATTTGCAATCTTGTAATATCCAGCATGGTGACCCAAATCCTCCACGGCGACTCCACCAGCGAGGTTCGGAAACTTGAACCGCTTCTCGACGATCTTCTTCTCCGGTCCGGTCAACAACGATGGAGAATCACGACGACCGTCGATTATGTTGATGTCCTCCTTGGGGAACAGGTTCAGCTCCCTGATGAGCTTCTCAGCGTGTACCGAGGGGAAACTTGAGCGGGACAAAAGACGGTCGTTTAAGAGAAAAGCGGAAGAGGAGACGAACAGAAGGGAGAGAATCAAAGAGACGACAAGTGTGAGTTTCTCCATCGCTTCTTGACAATCGAGAGAGAATGAGATGACAAGCGCTTTTATCAACCAAAGGAGGAAGAAGACACTACACGTGGCGCGTAACTAACAGTCTCCAGCTCTCAAAATTTCAAGGGAATGTTAGTTTTGATTTTTATCGAAATAACGGAACCAAACGGAAGACTTATGGCGTGTTTGGTGCCGTTTCGTCGAAAAGCAACAACTCGAGAATGATTTTTTTCTTTTAAAATTAAATATTGAAACTAATTGTGATTTGTTTATGTAGTTTTAAATAATTGAGCTATTGCAAAAGAGGTTTTCCAATAAAATATTGAAGTGTTCTTGAGTACCATAATTAGATTACTTGAAGAGAGGATCTTTATTTGAGAGTAACGACCATAAACATACTTGATAACTTTTTTAAAAAGTTATTGAAAATTCTAAAATAATAATTTTAAATGATGCTTGGACAATTTTATTTTATTTTTAAAGAACTTTGACAATGGGATTATCTTTAGTATTTCGATGGGTTCCGAAATACGACATGAAACTAATTCGAGTAAAAGCACCTAAAATTCTTCACTAAACAACTACCCAACGTTCCTATATTAAACAATTTATATATTTTTTTAAACACTACTTATTAATTATTAAGTGTTTCTTTTAAAAAATCCAATTTTCACATGGTGTTGGTGTCCTAAAATATTTTAAAAATATTGTACCTGAATATTACATAGTATGTATGAAAGATTTATTTTTAATTTAAGTTCTGAAAACTTATAAAAAGTATACTTATTTATTAAAAGAAGAATACTCTTTTATTGTTGTGTATAATTATAAATTAGAAAAGGTAAGGTGGTGCAGTTGCTTTGGCGTGGAGGCGAAGAAAGGAGATATTTTAAGGTAAAAGGAGTGGGGCTTATGTGTAAAGCCGTAGAGCATTGAAAAAAAGTGCTCGCCACAAGAAGCAGGGACGTGGCTTTTCTGGGTCCCAATGAACGTGACAAAGGCGGTGATGAACGCATCTCGATGATCTCATTCCCGTTTCACTTGTCAAGGGTAAAGGACGGTGGCAAATGTCAATATACGACCCATCCGACATAAATGAACAGAACCTTCAACATGAAAAAAAAAAAAAAAGGCCTTGAGCGTATTGAGATTTTTCTAAATTCTTTACGGAAAAAAAAAGCCACGGTTTGGGTCGTTGAAAAAAAAAAACCCGTTATCTATTAATACGAGACGGTTTAGGTTTCTAAGAAAATCTTAAAATTTGCTGTCATTGTTGCATCTGGGAAGCCTTGTTTTCATTGCACAACATAAGTGTTGGTGTATCGCTTATATGTTTGCCATGTTTACTTGGTGTGGAAGAGACCACAAAGTTGAAAAGGCAGTTGTGCCATAGGCAAAGCCATACCTCTTATTCAAAGGAACAGATCTTCAGAGTTTGAACTTCAAGCTTAAGGGTTTTATGTTTTTATGTTTTCTAACAAGAAAAACTTAACCCCCTCCTTTTAAAAGTACCAAAAAGTTACATATATCAATAATAAGTACCTTTTTTTTTTTAAAAAAAAAAACTCTGTTGGAATCAAACCGAAAGAAAACAGTAATCTTGTTCATGTTACTCTTACCAGTTTTGATATATCTGCAAGATCTGATTCTCTAACCTGTCCGCTAACTCGGAACAGTATTCTTGATAGGTTAAAATTAAAAACTATAATTATTTCCATTTCTTCTTCGGAGAACTAAAGAGTGGATAACAGATAGGCTAGTTTCTGATACAAGTAAACAACTTCATCTATTGAGGCAGCTTATATATACGGCAAAATGATGGAATAAGGGCAAAAGTTAACTAACACTATGCACAATCAAGCGTTTGAGAAAAAAACAAAAAAGGTTAGCATTGATACAAAGACTGATATATGACACAAAATCACATATTTATCTTTCACTTAAATCAAGGTGTCTGGGTTAAAAGCCCGGTAATCTTAAAGAGAAAAATGAGCTTATACCCATATCAATACAACTGAATTTTCCTCTATCCTGAGGGAAAAATTAGTTAAGAAAAAAATCTATGAAACTATGATCTTACTTTATCAAGTCGTGCCCTTAATGCTTCTAGTTCTTCCTCATCATCTGCACCCTCTGCAATAGCTTCTCCCTGCAAAATTCCAGTAAAGCTTAGTTGTAGGATGAAACCATGCACATAAAACTAAAAAGTAAATGAAGTCTTGCATACTTCATGTGAGGTGCTTGCTCTCTGGGCAGGTACCCGCACCCTTTCTTTCCTGACAGCTTCTGGAAGCTGTGCTGCTGTCTCACCAGCTATTTCTGTCAGGACCTGATCAACTTCTTCTTCAATTTCCTCTTCTATATCATCTGAATCCAATGCTGTATCCACAGCTTCGTTTACAAATTCTTCAATAATCCCAGCCTGCAGACCACATTTACAACAAGGATTTTATTAGGCAACCTTCCTCAAATGATCTTAAAGAGAAGAACTTATGCTGTGAAGGAAGATGGATACCATGAATATAGAAAGAAACCAAAAATCTGTGACACAGGCAGTAGTTTCACATGTGCTAACTGTTCGTTTAATTAATTTTTCCACATTGTGCAAGAGTAAAAGCTATATAATTTGCCAGAACATTTCAATTTGTGAAGGTAAGAACTTGATTAGTTGATTATGATCAAATTTTACAGGCTGCAAAACTGTGGGCTCTTTAGGGGATAAGTACTCGGTTCCTCAGTAAAATTTTGCATTGGATAAACATAAAAGTAATTTCTGTCACAAGGTTTACTTTAGTACTAGTTTTCAGCCTTGAAAAATGATAGACAGACCCATTCCAGATGATACCGGGCAACAATGCATTGGTATCATTGCGGAATGTGAAACCTGAGAATACATGAAATATAATTAAGAGAAATCTGTTTTCTCTATTCCCAAGCAATAAAAAAATTTTAAATTGATAACTTATCAAACAAATCTGAAAATAAAATTACCTTAGTCATTTCTTTGCCAAATTCTTGCATTGTGGCAGCCATTTCTGGAGCTTTCATAAGGTTATTGACAAGTTTCATGACCTCAGCACTCTTGGATAAATGACCCACTGTACGTGCAATTGCTGCAAACCCAAACCAACAATGGTATTCAAAAGATTATTTGAAAGGACTAGAGGAGATAGCAAAAAGTTCTTCCCCACAAGTGCTAATACGATGGAAAACACAAAAAAACGTTGAGATTGATCAATTAAGAGCTATTTTGAATTGTTGATGTTGCTTATCAAAATTACACTCTTCATTCCATTATATCAGAGTTACAAGTAAAAAACAGAAAGAGCTCATCTTAGAGATCAGATAACAATGGGAAAACCAAAACATTATAGCTTCTCAGATATCATCTCACTAAATTGACATTCTAATAAGAAACAGTCCAATCCCACATATGTGGCATGATATTAGTCTTAGTACGAAATACATGTGTGCAAAGTAGCATACAAGAAAATGCTGAGAAATGAAGAGTCATACCAACGCTTTCTCCCAGATGCATTGATATTGAATTGAGTTGGGCCTTATTCTCATGAAGACGGTTCACTGTTTTTCTTGACATCAAAATCTCCTTTGCAAGTGCCTGAGATATTGTGAAAGTATGAAATGTCAGGTCATTTATCCAAAAAAAATTATAGCCTTAGTTGTTTTCAAGTTTGCTTCATCATTTTTTTAAGTTAAAAATTTTACATTTTTGTTTTCAATTTCTGGTTCTGACTCCCTGAAATCTATACTCAGGCAGATCCTAATCCTAACTTCTCATAACCAATGAAGATCTTACCAGATATCCAAAACAATACCAAGCGCAGAAAATTTCTAAAATCCTACTAGTGAGTATCATAACATATGTCAAATGGTTTCAATCAATTTGAAACAGAAAACAGTACACAGCAAAGCATAAAATGAGGTGATTAATAACCTTAGCAGAGCCCATGTCATTTCTCTTGGCAGCTTCTTTAATTGATTTTTGCACATTTTTCTCCTCTCTCTCAATATCTAAACCACAACAAAATTTAAATAATTTCCCAAATTCAGAAATCAATAAATAAATAAATAAATAAGAAAAGAACTTTGACTTGCCTCTGATCTGGCGTTCGATGTTGCGGCACTCTTGGCGAAGCCTTCGCTGCCAATCTCTCAATTGCTGTTGTGGATTTGGCTTTGGTTTTAACATACCCTTCACTTTATCCATACCTCTCCTCTCTCCACAACTCTGAAACTGATTCTTCTCCTTCTCTCTACCGAGCAGAAAATTAATGAAAATATAAGAAGACTTTTAACTGCTTAGGATCAAAGCTGGTTTTCTCTTTCCGTGTTTGCTTTCCCGGATTGTTGCACCGCGAAAAAACAAAGCAAGAAAATTCGCTTGAGAAAAGACGGTGTCGTTTTGCTTGCAGGCAAACCGCGTTGATATGTTAGTGGTCGTTATTGTCGACTTTTTGTTGACTCCAGACTTGTATAAATAGGGTTATTTTAATTTAATTCGCCCCAAAAGTTTTTTTTTAATTATATTGTATTAGAGTTTCATATATCCTTTGAATATAAAAATACTTTATATATAAAATAGTATAAAAATAAATTTTTTTCAAATGATTTTTCCCTGTAGATTTTGACAAGAGATTTTTGGTTGTATTTTTCATTTAATCACTATTGATTTGCTCACTTTTTTTTTTGGTTGGTCCAATTATTTTTGCAATATTACAACTCCTTTGACCCATAAAATATTTAATATTATAAAGTAACCCATAAAATATTTAATATTATAAAGTATAAGACTCATATTTAATATTATAAAGCAAAACTTTGATACAAATCACCCACTTCTCGTTATAACTTCTATGTTATTTCCAGTATTACAGTGGAGAGAAACTCTTTCCTGCCTCCGCTGCATCCGGTGGCTAAGTTTACGTGTTGCAACAAGCCAATAGGAGGCTGAGAATTAAAGAGAAAGAGTGGTTTTTATGTTTTCTCTCTCTCATTTTTTCAATCTCCTATTGACTGGCTGTACCATATGGGCTATACAGCGGAGGTATGAAAGACTCTCCTTACAATGGGACTTGTGACCCTGTATTGAATATGGGAGACAAAAATAAGTAAATGAAAAATAACAGTAATAAATAAAGATGAAAAGAAAGATAAAACAATTAGGTGAATTTATTAATCTTAGATAAGTAGTTAAATACTATATCATCTTTTGTTTTCCAAGATGATGATAAACAATGAGAAGAATCCTCATCTCTCCTAAGGGTTCTCATAAGTTGAAACTGAGCTTGATTCCACCATGTCATCATGTTCATCAAGTTACTACCAAACTGCAGATTTCAAAACTCCAGCAGCAAAATAGATGATAAGTTCCTGACTAATCAGTGTTCATCACTGCACATTGAAGTCTTACAATAATTTCAGAGGTCAAAAAATCGAAGAATCAGCTACTAGATATGGAGTTGTATACCGGGTCATCAAAATGTTCGGCATTCTCCACTGTAAATTTTTCTTCATCTCACTACAAGATTATTGATATCATATGCCTAATCAAACAGCCCTTGATCATGCCATATATCAACCAAAAAGTCAACCATTTCCTGCAAAACACGCCAATTAGTAAGATTAATAGGAGCAGTTTGCCAAATCTACAAGCACAGAATTGCAATAGGAAGTTTTGACCACATAACACTGAGAAGGTTGCCTGTGAAAAATAAGCTTACAGGTAAAGGGATTGGCTCAGGGAAAGGCTGATTATTGCAGAGAAGCTCTTCATATGCTGTTGACCAGCTGCAACCAAAAAATTATAGCAGTTATTTTTCAACATAATCATTGATTTAGATGAATATCTACAACATATGATACAATTAGATAGTTAAAAATATTACTCAGGTGAAACTAAAACCTGCAGCATTTGTAACAGTTTCCAAGCACAGAAACGGTTCTGAGAATAACCATAATTATACCTTATTATTGGCTCCTTAGCCATTTTTTTTTGTCGTTGAGATTGATCCCCTACCCACTTTCTTCTACTCTCATGCCACTCAATTTCCGCTACATAAACCCATTAAACAAGTTAAGCAGAAGTTTAAATCATAACTTATGAATTGAGAAGAAATTATTAGATACACGATCAAATGAGTCCATATCTTGTTATATATTTCTCAGTGTTTCCCTTTTATTAAAACCTGCCAAAGAAGATTATTTACTTCAACTACAGAATTTTCCCAATGATAATAAAGGGCATAAGCATGTGAGCTGTGTGTGTCAATTTCTTATTTATCTGGCATCTTGAAGCTGTATTGTCATGGTTATATTTTCTGTTAGAGAATTATAAAATTAACTCAAACAATCAAGTTTTGTCCGGGCAAGGCACGGCTGCAGGTAATACCCAAAAGAACTTCAGAATATTCTCTTCAAAATGCAATATTTCATGCATATTGTATTGAGCTATATGCACCTATAAGTACAAGAGAATAATTGCGAAGAGTGGTTAAAACCAAGACCTAGGATAGCAATATAACTTAATCCTTTTCGTTTTTTAAGAATTCTTGAACAAACTCTCAATCTTGTCTCACTGGAGCCATTGCAGAGTCCAAGTGAATCAGCAGAAATTATAAGCTATTGGATACAAGACCTTTGGTGGAACAGCAGCAGTGGGTTCAGTAATAACATTGGGCTCAATCTTAAGGCTTCCCTGATTTTCCTATACCTTACAGTACATTGTTCTTGCTAGTTTCCTCCATTGATGGCCTTCATTGGAAACCACATTCTCCATTGCTGCCTTCTAAAACATAGTGAAAAGGGTGTTTCGCAAAGCAACAAACAAAAGGGCGTTACATATCTGGATTAACTTTTCCATGAACCAATCGACCAAGCTGAATGATACCTACTGCTTTCTCAAAATTTGTGCACCACTGAGTATCACAGAATTAGCCTAAACAGACTACAATAGAAGCTGTAGTAGCTGGACAACTTTAAAGAGTCTGAATTTTGTGAAAGTAGGAAAAGATTTCTTGTGGAGTTACCGGTACTAATCATACAAGAGGAAGACTTACCATGATTGACAAATACAGTAGTGGTCACATTTTTTTCTGTAGGCATGTTCCCTTGATTGGCAGATGTGGAACATTCCACAGATTGCTTCTTATTTGAATGGGAACTTCCAGCATTGGCCTCCATTTTCTCGGAACTGAATGACCATCGCCCTCTGCCGATACACAGCGAATGATGACAAGTGCTCTGCTTCGCAAGATCCCTCAATGATCTGTGAAAAGATATGGCCACTTTGAAAGCTGAAAGGCTTCCAGAAAAACTACTGCTTGGCATAAAATAGTTCTTCTGTGTGATAAACGCATAAAAAGTGGAATCAAAAAGAAAGGAAATTTGTCAGGAAAGATTTAGGTCCATATATAAAATACAATCGTACTACTTTCTTCGAACAAAGTGACAATTTCTTTCCATTTGATTAGTTTATATATCATAATTGACCTGACCAACGTACACAAATTACATCCTCTTATTTAAATCCAAACCCACATAATTGATAAACTAGACTCAACATTTCTTTATCCAAAATCAAACAACAGAAATTAACTTTTTATCACTCATTAATCGAAGAATCAACGTAAGTCCAGGTTTGATCTCTCTAACATCATTCAAAAACCAACCCTCCAAAATCCACACATCTCATTCATTTTCTTCCCACAAAATCTCAATCCCCAGAGTCCTCTTTCTTTCACAACCTTTCAATATGAAATAGACTCCACATTCATTCCATTACAGCTTTTTGGAAACTAAAATCAAATGAAACCGCGCCAACTTAACAGAGCTAATCACACAGATTTTTAAGCACACAATGAGCAATCCAAATGGAAAACTAAACAAAATACAATTGAGGTTAAAAAAAAACAGATTTTAAAATGCAAACGGGAAATGAAATTTAAAATTAAAAAATGAAAAGGGCTTCTGAGATACCTTGTTAATGATAGCTCATTTTATGGTAGCATCATCCAGTTTAATCTGCAACTAAAGATGCTTCTATTAGTAATTAAGATTGCAATAATAAAATCAAATTTTGACACAGATTTGAGCAACAATACAACAACAAAAACAACAAGTTATCCAGTTCTGTGTTATATGTTTCTTAATTCTGGTTTTCTTGGTTTCCTGTGTTCTAGCTCCTGTTTCTGTTTTCTGTTTTTCTTTCCAGTCGACGTGGATTTGGATTCGGATAAGCTATTTTGTGATGAATTGACTATTATATCCTTCAGTTACGTCATTTTCATTTGTAGGAAATGGGTGTATTGGTCATTTTGCACACCAGAGTTAGGTGAAGGTTGATTGGAAGTATTGATTGAGTTGTTCTGTGTATCATATGCAACACGCATATCACTGATGTATTATAGATTTACATACTGGTTTTGCGAGAGAATCGTGTTAGTGTAAATAAAAAATTATGAGAAATGAAAGGAGATTGTTATGGATAAAACGCAAAACATAATTTTATAACGAAACAGAAAATGGGTGAGACAAATATATTATATTATCCAATCATTCATAAAGTTATAAAATATAATAAATAATATAGTATATGCAAATAGTGTTTTGGTGATGTCACTAAAAAGGAATAAAACTCTTATAAGATTAACATAAGCCAGCAAGGTATCAAGGACCAAAAATGAGATTATTCAATTTTATAAGCATTTTTAATACAAGAGATCCTAGTTAAAAAAGAATAGCTATTTGTTTAGCTCCCATTTTTTAATTTTTGAGACCCTATTTATAAATCTAGCCTATTAGAAATTGAAAATTGATATTATTGTCTTATTAAACTATGCTAAATTCTTAAATTACTCTTTTATTATTATATGCATTTGATGTTTAGAGAAATTTTAGAGACAATAATAATTCTTAATTCTTAATCTAATTAAATCCTATATTGATAATCCTTTCATCGCTTGAGCTTAAGATCGTACTTCACAAGCCATTAATGGCATGGTTCAAGTCTACTTTGTTGGTCTCAATAAAAATTAATCCTTTCACAAACTATTACCATATACATTTGTTGTTCATGAAGCACCATATCCAGAAAATAAAGCCGGCTATAGAAAAATCAACTTGAGATAATGAGTTCAAGGGAAAAAAAAAAGTAGCAAGAAGGATTGACATTCCAACCATAAGCCTTTTATTGAGGATCCAAATGAAGTTGAAGATATATATATATATTTTATTCTTTTAATATGTATTTACGCATTTAAAATTTTATTTTTATTCTTTTTAATAATTTTTATAAGAGGATAAAATTGTCAAAAAAAATAAAACAAGAAAAGTGAAGTAAGAGATTTAAAAATTGGAGATCTAATAGAAGCACTCATTAAAAAAAAGTCATAACTCACCAAAAAAAAAGTCTAAGCCCAAATGATTAATTAGAGGAATTTATATTGATTTTTTAATGTAAAATTGATGTCTTTCCACCTAAATTATTATCAATATAATCTATTGAACAAGTTTGTACAATTTTAAAAATTATTTGATTCTCAATAAGAGTAACTATTTCATAATTTTCTCTCTATTACCTGTTGTTTAGCTACACTTTCTCTCATCCTCTCTTACTTTCGTATACTTTCTCAATATATAAATGATAGAGAATGCTTTAAAGCAAAGAGCTTCTGTAGGTTTTTCCCATTTGCAATGTTGGTTAAGGAAGTTCATCTTTAGAGCCTATTTGTAAACTTTATAATTACCTGAGAGGCTAATATGATTTTGAAATTACATTCAGATAGTTTAGTATGATATAATTATGTTATAAGACTAATCAGTTATATAAAAAAATTCATGTTTAAGCATGGAATTGCGTGGAACATCGGCCAACAATTTGACTGAGCCAGTTGGACTCGATTGAATCTATAACACCACGTACATCTGAAACAAAATTCAAAAAGAATAAAGAACATTTCCATACAATGAGTGATGAAGGATATAACTTTCTCTGGAGTAAAAACGAACATAAAGCAAAGAATATATACTTGAATTCACCTTGTTGCTTACTCTGTAATAATCTAATACATAAATCAATCAAAAGGGACAAAGAATATGTACAAGTCTTCACCCAGTTGCATACTTCTTGAAAGCGCAAGGCATGAAATTTTGCTTTACAATGCCATATATAATCGGCAGATTGGTACATATACAACAATCGCATTTTACCATAAACAAACACCATAACCTGAAACTATCCTTCCTCCACCTGAAAAATATGGCTGAGTCATTTATCTCTGCTATTGCCGGGAATGTCCTGGGTAAGCTTAGAACCCTTGCTTATCAAGAAATTTGCTTGGCATGGGGTGTCAAAAATGACATTGAACAGCTTAAGGACACATTAAACACTATCAACGCTGTTCTCTTAGATGCTGAGGAACAGCAGGGTCATAATAACAAGCTCAGAGTTTGGCTGGAAAAGCTGAAGGAGGTCTGCTACGATGCTGAAGATGTGTTAGATGAAATTGAGGTTGAAGCTGTACGTAAGCAAGTTGTAAAAGAACGTGGGAGCATTACATTAAAGGTACGCGACTTCTTATCATGCTCAGATTCACTTGCTTTTCGCTTTAAGGTGGGTCATAAGATAAGGGAGATTAGAAAGAGATTAGATAAAATTGCAGATGAAAAAGATAAGTTTAATCTCAATGCTGAGAAAATTGAGAATAAACATGTCATGAGTACCGAGAGGGAAACCTACTCTTATATGCTTGCTTCAGATGTTATTGGCAGAGAGAAAGATAAAGAAAACATCATAAAGCTATTGTTAGCCTCAAGTGATAGTAGTGCACATATAGCTGTCCTTCCTATTGTTGGAATAGGAGGTTTAGGGAAAACTGCTGTTGCAAAAATGGTATATAATGATAAAAGGATAGATGAATACTTTGAATTAAAAATGTGGATCTGTGTCTCGGATGAGTTTATCATAAAAAAGTTAATAGCCGATATTATAGAGTCTGCAATTGGTCAAAAGACTCAAAACTATAGTAACATGAAGGTAGACCAACTGGTAAGAATCTTGCAAGATACTTTAGGTGGTAAAAGATATTTACTTGTGATGGACGATGTTTGGAACGAAGATTTAGTACTATGGACTGAATTGAAAAATTTATTGGTAAAAGATGTTAATGGAAGCAAAATTATCGTAACTACACGTAGCGAAAAAGTTGCCTCAATCGTGGGCACTGTTAGTCCATATAACTTGGGAGGTCTACCCTATGAGGAATGCTTTTCTTTGTTTGTTAGATTTGCCTTTGGGGAAGGGCAAGAAAAGCAACATTCCGATCTAATGAAAATAGGAGAAGAAATTGTGAAAAGATGTGGTGGAATTCCTTTGGCAGTGAAAACATTAGGAAGTCTGCTTTGCTTCTCAAGGGATATAGAAGATTGGGAAGATGTAAGGGATAATGATATGTGGAACATAAAGCAAAAGGAAAATGAAATTTTACATGTTTTAAGATTAAGTTATGATCATTTGTCACCTCACTTAAAACAGTGTTTTGCTTATTGTTCAATCTTTCCAAAAAATTTTATGTTTGATGGAACAACATTAGTTGAATTTTGGAGGGCTCATAGGCTTCTTAAATCCCATGATGATGAAGAAGATTTAGAAAAAGTTGGCATAGGATATGTAAAAGAGTTTATGTCAAGGTCTTTCTTTCAAGATATTACACAGTATTACGATGTAGATGTCTATGAGTTTAAAATCCATGATCTTATGAATGATCTTGCTGCATCATTGATGAAAAATGAGTGTCTAACAGTGAAAAAAGATAGCCAATCTTGTCCAAAAACCATTCGACATTTGTCATTTGTTGACGCAGATGAACATAGAATAGACCTTCCAAGTTTTTTATCCGACTTGTGTCACGTTAGAACTATTTCCTTTCCATACAAGTGTTTGGGACCTAGCCAATCTTTTCTGAAATCAGTCATCTCAAAGTTCCCGGTCTTACGAATGCTAGATTTGAATTCTTGTGACATTGAAGTACTGCCAAAAGGAATTGGCAATCTAAAGCATCTGAGATTTCTCGACATATCATATAACGGCAAAATAAAGAAACTTCCGAGTTCCATTTGCAAGCTTCATAATTTGCAAACATTATTGTTTTTTGGATGTGAAGGATTAATAGAGTTACCAAGAGATGTAAAGTACCTAATTAGTCTCAGATCACTCTCCTTAACAACGAAACAGAAGTCTCTACCAAAAAATGGAATTCGGTGCTTGAATTCTCTTCGGGTATTATTTATTGATTATTGCCACAATTTAGAATATTTATTTGAAGATATTGGGGGCCTTGGAGTCCTTCAAGAATTAAGGATTGAGAGATGTCCAAGTCTAATCTCATTACCACCAGGTATTAAGTACCTAAGGTCATTAGAGAATCTGATATTGATTAATTGTGAGAAGCTTAAACTTGATTTGAGTACGGGATCAGAAAGAGAAGACAATCATGTGGACATCAATGGCACAAGGCCTCACCTTCGAGTGCTTTCCATTGAGAAATTACCACGTTTGGTGGAATTGCCGCAATGGCTTCTTCAATGTTGTTCTAACACTTTGCAGATTACATACTGTTCCAACTTCACCTTACTGCCAGAGTGGATGCAACATCTCAGATCACTTCGAACTCTCTATATTAAGGCTTGTCCGAAATTGTCAACTCTGCCAATGGATATGCAAGGCCTTACGGCTTTGAGAAAATTACGAATCGAATACTGTCCCGCACTGACTGAAAGATGTGAACCAGGAAAAGGTGAAGATTGGTCCAAGATTGCTCATGTCCCTGAGATTTGGCTTGACAAACAGAGGATCAAATAGAGCGATTTTTAGGTATTCATTCATCTTCTCTGTTCCTTCTTTTTTCTAATTATTAAGTAATTTTTTCGTGAAATAATTATTTGGTATTAGTTTAAGCAAAACTTATCTAATTATTTTTCCGCTGATAAATGGGTTGTTTAAAATTATTACGAATCTGGTCTCCGTTTTTCTATTTGTTGTACTTGTATGTATCAATTAAAAATGTCAGCATTATATGTTTTTAAATTCAAAATCCCAGGACTACTTGAAATATAAAGGTGTCACTGTATCTTCTAAGAATTGGTTTTTTAAGTGGAGCGGGAATAATATAAAATCAAGAAGAGCTGGAGTTACAAATCTCGTAAATAATTAAGTTTCAACTGAAATATCACAATTTTAAACTCTAATCCTACTCCTGCTGTTTAAAGAATTGATTATCAGGCACCTAAATAATAATTTATTTTTCTTTAAGTTTCTATTTAATTACTTGACACGTTTGATTTTAGTAAGGTTGTTGGCTACTATTTAATCTCATTTATCTTATTTTTTCTTGTTAATATTGCAGCCAGCAAGGGGATTCTTTCAAATTGTACAGTTGGTCATCTCTTACTATTACTATATAATCTTAAAACTATACATGTTACCTATATTTCGTGATTTAATTTATTGTTCAAAGTAATGTCGGTGTGTATAGAGGGATGTATGTGCGGATTTGTTATAAACCAAAACCATCTTGTTTTTTTCTACTCAATATAATTTCTGAATTTAATTTGTCAAATATATATGTCTAGTGAAATAAGATTAATTGCAAATAATGATTAGAATAAGTAACTGAAAATAAATTATATTTTGGTTTCGTCATTTGGAGGAAAACAAACATTATGATATTTGTCGTTAATTTATCAGCTCTATATTTGTGGTCAGTTTTGTTTTCTCTGTTGCAGATGGATTTTCCGTCGAAGGTTGGCCATTCCATCATGAGTTATGGTGTTATATGGATCATCAAATATATGTATGAGACTGTATTGCCTAATTTAGCAGGTAATTGACTACTTCATTTTCTTCTGTTTATACTTCTCTTTTTGTCTAATTGAATTGTGGCCATGTTGCTTTTTTTTTTTTAAAATGGATATCGAATTCTCATCCGTAATCAAAGTATGTGCTAGTGAATAGAATGGTTGCCTACAATAAATTTTTCTAGAGAGCTTTTATTCTATACGATTGTGGATGCATTTCAATTTGGGAAGATGGTACATCAACATGGCATCACCAAGTGGCTAAACTCTTGAAGCAGCAAGTTACTTGTTACTCTGTTTCCTCTGGTAAGTCAATACAGGAAAAGTAGAGTTGTTTTATTAATATCATAATTCATTATAAGTTGGATAAAGATAATTGAAAGTGGTTTGTGATTGTAGGAAGAGTTCCTTGCCAAGGCAATTACAGATAAAGGACTGATGAGGTCGATGATGCGCAAGGGGGAAGCATTAAGGACAATACAGCTTGCTTTGGAGATAAGCAACTCGCCAACAAGGCAACAAGCTTTTATTCGAGGTTAGACTAAAAGATCTTTGATATTATTTCTATGTATTAATAACTAGGACAGGGCAAGGCAGGTACTAGATTATTGATCTGTGAACAAAACCTATGATATCTGATAGTCGTTATCCATTGAACCTTCATGTAATGAAGCTTAACCTGGGCATATCAATTTCAATAGACAGATTAACGATCCTTTCTATGGTCACCAAATGCGGGAGAAAATTTCATGGTAGAGATGGCTTTTATTTAAACAACCAAAATGATCCTCATATCACAAAATCTGTGAGTTGAACAATAACCAATATCTCCTTCCTTTTAAGCCATTCCTTCTTGAATTCACACCTAAATACCCCTTTAATTTCAGAATCTGCATTAAAAGTAATGTAGCTGAGTTTTTCTGCACACAGGCCTTGACTTACTGGCACCTCTGCAAATACACTTGCTCTGAAGAAGTACCTGAACTCCAAGACATGGGAGGTCCAGTTGAAGGTCTGCATATCTTATCATATGTTTATGATTCAAACACTGAATTTAAGATTGCTAATTGTAACTAAAAGATGTGACTTTATTTCAACAGGTGGATTCAGTATGGCTTTAGATCCACTCGATGGACGTAGCATAGTCGAGACCAATTTTAAAGTAGCCACCGTCTCGGGGTGTGGTCCGGAGACAAATTAACTGGGGTGACAGGAAGAGATCAAGTTGCCACAGAAATGGGAAGTTATGGTCCTCAAACCACTTATGTTCTTCCTCTTAAGGACCCTCCTGGCACCATGAGTTCGTGCTTCTTGATGAAGGTTTTGCATCAGTATACATATATACATACATATATATATGTCCATTGAACTTTGCAAATGCTCAGTCCGAAGCAGTTACTGTCCCTTTTATATTTTTTCAATGTTCTATATGTTAGGTTGTGGAGCCTAATCAATGCCCTATGCAGACAAATACGCGGATTTCTCATACAAAATGCCCAGCAACCTAGCGCTAGTCTTCGAGCGCTGCAACTCTAGCTAGATAGCACCCCTCTCCTACGCGCATAGGATGTCAGATAGAGAGCTTAGTGCCATAGCACTATCCAGTCTGAGCCGCGGCGCTGGTACGATTTTGCAAAAAAGTAAGTTTGTTCACGTTGTAGCGCCGCAGCTATAGTGCAAATTTGAGCTAACAGCATTTTTGTAATTTGGTTCCCCTTTGTATATTATAAGGTGTTTTAGGGTAGCCGTTGATGTGTTGAACGAGTTGAGTGGGTTGAGAGTGTTTGTAAACACCCAAAGAGAGAGATAGAGATAGAGAGAGGGATCATTTTTTGATTGATGATCTTGTAACAACTATATAATCATAGTGAAATTTTCTGTAACGACAGAAGAACAGGACGTAGCCTCACACTGAGGTGAACCTGTATCAATCTATGTGTCCATTGTTTTATTTTCTTTGCTTTTATTATTATTGCTCTTGGATTAAATTGATTTATGGACGCTTAATTCGTAACACTTTACTACAAAGTTTACACGGTTTGTCTGGAGCACTACTACCTGAGTCTTTCCCAATAATGTAAACTTTAAATTAATGTTTCCATGGTGCATTGATCAGGAAAATTGCAACATGTCAAAGATACCATAGACATTGGTTTAGTACAATGTTGTTCCTTTTTCTTTCTTGGGAAAGAACTTTTAGCTGTCAATACAAAAGTTTGCATAATAATGCATCAAATATTCTAGATATCCTGAGACTTGGAATTGCAAATTTTAATTTGTATTTATATATTAATAGTCAAGTAGATATTATGTTTAACATTCAATTGCCAAGTTTTTCCTGCAAAATGTGCTTCTGAAGTATAACTAGATATGACGAGTAAGTGATATCATTGAACCATGCTGGCCATGTTAAGAAAATTAGATGTATGAATGCAATTATTTAGTTGTTCATCCATTAATTTCAAGCCATTGGCCCATTCTCTGGCTTAGAAAACGATTGCAATTTTTGTGAAGTTGGATAAACTACTACAAAAAACACACCAAACAGTTAACAGCCAGCTTGTTCTTTAGTACACATATTTTCGGGCTTCCTTTGCCTTAATTTAAAACAGAACAAATTATAATAAGCTTCCAAATCATTTAGTTTAGCTTATCTTATTTCACAGAGTCTTATTCAGATGTTGTGACATGATAGCTATATAGGGAATATCGGTGCCTTAATCTTTTCACACAATAGAAGAACAAGTTTGACTGACCTAAGTTGCTTTCTGATTTCACGCAATAGTGATTTTGGAACCCATCTTCAGATGCCTAACAAAGTCCTTGATACTATAGGCAAAATCCTCCAATGCAGCTTGCTTAGCATGTTGGAGTGTGACCAAAGTCCTATATCGGTTAGACATGAGGAGGATCATAGATATGTAAGCATGGACAAGATCTTCATTGGTACGAGGTTTATTGGATCCAAAAGCAAATCCATGCGAGCTTAGGCTCAAAGTGGATCAAATCATACCAATGTGAAGTTTTAAGAGGTCCATAGTCTTAATAAGTGATATCAGAGTCCAGACCCAGACTTAGCCAGGAGAATACGTGTAGGAAATTCTCAGAATGTCGAACGAAGGTGGTGGGCCCCAGTTAAGCTCATGATTGGATTCATGGCTGGGCTCTATTTGGCAAGAGAATACGTGGAGAAAATTCTCAGAATATCGAACGAAGGTGGTGGGCCCCAGTTAAGCTCATGATTGGATTCGTGGTTGGGCTCTATTTGGCAATTAGATAGAGTAAGCTCTCGAGGTAGGTCTAGCCTCGATGGAGTAGAAGGATAGATAGTTTGAGTGGGCTAGAGTTAAGTTCACGATTAGATTCGTGGTTGGGCTCCATTTGACAACTGGATAGAGCAAGCTCTCGAGGTAGGTCAGGCCTCGATGGACCAGAAGGATAGATAGTTTGAGGAGAGGCCTAAAAAATATAAAATACAGTATGATTCTTTGTTCGAGGGGAGGATTGTTAGGAGTGCGACCAAAGTCCCATATCGGCTAGACATGGAAAGGATCATGGGCATATAAATATGGACAAGATCTCCATTAGTATGAGGTCTTTTAGGTAGAATCCAAAAGCAAATCTATGCTTAATACAGCGTTCTTCTGGTGCTCATCATCTTCACAACGTCCTGTATCATCCTCTCAATTTCATTCTTTGGCAACCTCCCCTTTTGATTGGGGATTGTTATCATGTTCTTCTGGCCTTGTATCTTGTCCTCAACTGAGGCATTCAATATACCATTAAGATAAATATGAAAGCATACGTTAAAAATAACACCATGTTTTCCATGCCTGGAAGCTGAAGGAATAGTTGTTATCCATAGCACGTGTTCTCTCACCCTCATAAAAATAACACCATGCTTGGGAGCTGAAGGAGTAGTTGTTATCCATAGCAAGTGTTCTATCACCCTCATAATCCTTGAATTCTGCAAATGTCTAGTAGTCGTTTGGTCAGAAGTGTGGTTTTTCTAGGGATCACACGTCCATTAGACCACCTACTCATGAATGATAAGTAAAGAAACATCAAAAGTACCACCACCCAGATAAAAAATCAGCACATACCTCTTACCAGCACTAGGAGCAGCCTTCTTATCAAAGAAAGCAATGGCTGCAGCAGTAGGCTCATTGTTGATCCGCATGACATTAAGGCCAGTAATTGCAGCAGCATATTTTGTGGGATGACGCTGAGATTGAGAGGTTATTGGAAGTAAGATGGAACAGTAACAACTGCATTCTTCATAGTTGAATCATGGTAATCCTTGGCAGTCTGATGCATCTTGGTGAGCACCGTAGAAGAGATTTTCTCAATAGCCAAATGCCTCTTTTTAACCACAATCATTGGTTTGTCATCCACACCAGCAAGGAGCTTGAATGACCAAAACTTGATATCGCTCTGGACTGAGGCATCACTGAATCTCCTACCAGTTAACCTCTTTGCATCTTCATAGTCCATGCACATAACAGAGAATGACAACTTTATAAACATTGTTAATAATAGTAAAATAGAAAAAAGGTTTGTGTGATCTCTTCTCAAAAATATTCAATCACATTTTCACTTTTCCTTGTAGGAAATTGAAACAACTAGTATCCTTAATTGCTACACAAGACGGCGTCGTCCTGCTCCCTTGATCATTGCATATGATCTCGACTCTGTCATTCTGACACGACCCGCCCCTAGCTATACGGGCGAATCATGCCTAAAACTGTGGACTACTGGCTGTTTCTTAATTCTTGTCTTTCTTATGGAACAAATTTGAAATAATTCTCATTACATCCACAAATGAAATTTAAAATACAACAATTTAACTATTACAACCTTAACATATCCTTGCACCAATACGTGGCTGGGCCTCCACACTTCCTAACTAGATCACATTTTGCTTTCATCCTGGGGGGGGGGGAGGAATTTTAAAAAGAAAGAAAAATAAAAACAAAGATGTGAGTATAAAGCTCAGTGAGTGGAGATAAAAAAAATTTATTTGTAAATAAATCTAAAAAAATCATATTGTTGTAAAATAAATATTTGCTTTGTATATAAAAAAAATTAGTGTTTATAATCTATAACTTTCATATCATCTAAAATATCATAAAACTTTAAAGTAAATAACTATTGAATGACTAAATTCATCAAAATACTAATTATAATTAAAACAATAAAATAATCATCTTTATAATACGATGCTCTTGATGATCATGCTAAAATCATTGCTTCAGTTATTTACTATGCAAAACATAATTTTCTTAAAAATCTTCTTTCAGAAAAAAAAACTTTTGAGAATCATGCTTCTTTTTCAAACTAACTCATATAAATATATTCAAAACTCTTTTCATTATACTAAACAAGTACCCTTGGAACTGTCTCATCCTGCCTGGCGAGATCTAACATCACATAGGCAGAATTATCTGAATTTCCTTATACCTGGTGAGATCTACATCACGCAGGTAGAGCTATCTGTACCTGGCGAGATCTAACATCGCACAGGCATGCTATCTAGTCATACGCATGCGTAGAGCTGCCCCCAAAGGGCTAAAGCGCCCAGATCACACGACCCAAAGCCTCTATGTGTGTCTGAACGGGCCCCAAAGACCTCTATCTGTATCACTGTCTAAGTGATCTGACTAATTGTCTGGGTATCTGGGTACTAGCTTAGTATAACATGACTACACTTTCTTATTTTCATTAAAAACTGATTTCATTTAAAAACTGCTTTATATGCTAAAATTTCTCTTTTCAAGCAATTTATCAAAATCTGAAAATTTTATGCAAGCTAAAACTGAAAATATTTGTATTATTTGAATTAATCAAAGACAAACATTTAAAACGACATTTCTAAATACTTTAAGAAAATTCTTGAGTCAAAGGACTATGAAAACTTTAAATATCTATGCTTTCACACTTTCTCTAAATTTACAAAACATAACTTTCTGAAAAACTAAAACGCACTTCAAATACAAAATCTGATTTTTCTTTTCTAAATGCTATATCTTTGTTCAAAACTAATTTTTTAAAACTAAAATTAATGTCTACAACCAATTTGAAAACTAGCTTTGAAATATCTTAATAATTAAAAGCAAATATAACAAATGAGTCTATCTACCCTTAAGAAAATACTATAAAACTAACTTGAATTCTTCTAAATTCGCTAAAATTCTCGATAATTCTATAAAATACTAAATAACATAACTAAGTAAATACTAAAACATATTTCTAATTATCCAGAAAATAAATCTTCTACTCTTTCTAAATCTTTCTAAAATATCCATAAAGTAAAATAATTTACATCTCACTATAAGCTATAATTTATATTTTTATCTCAAAATCTCATACATCATACTTCAACTAAAATCTTTTTGACTATTCTAAATTTTTCATAATTCTGCATTCAGGTCCCTATTAATTCTGGAACAGTTTTTTAAATTTACAATTCAGCCCCTGCTTGGGCAGTTTTAGAATTTGGCATTGTCACCCCTATAGAATTAAATTCTACTTTCCATAACTTTTTCTTTTTAATTTTCTATTATTTTGAATATAAAATCACTTATCATTTTGTTAACCAATATCACCATTTCTTCAACATATGTATTTATGTAAAGAAAATAACCCAATATCTCAATTTTCTATACTAATTCATCTAATTATAAATGTCTCTTTTCCAATCATAAACAAAAACTTTCTACTTCCCACCAACATATAATATATATACATTCATGCTACAACTTTCACTTTAAATTTATTTTTCTCTTGTACTCAAACTTATCGAAACAACAATTACTATATATTCAAAACTAATCTACTAGCACCACTCATAACCATCCTCTATCCAAAATCTAATACTTTGCACACTCTTATTTCCAAAATACATAAATCATCATTATCTATTCTAAAAAAACTTTTAATATAACTCAATTAATTAAACTAATAACTTAAATCATATGGAAAACCATAAATCTAATACACTTTAATATAATATGAAATTCTCAAAATATAATCCACTCACTAATTTGGTTGCACAACTCAGTTAGCTCGGATTTGATTCCAAAATCAACATCCCACCTATCCGGCCACATTCTTCAACAAGAATTACTCTTTCCTTGTCCTAACATCATAAAAGAGCTCATCACATCATATTCAATTAGGTATCAACTTCAATATTTAAAATTCTCAATATCCAATTTCATATCTTAATCCAATCAATCCTAATTAACTCCATTTCCAAACTTCTTAAACAGAACAGTTCTTGTTCTCTGATATTTAATAAATAATTTACTTGTCATAATGGTCTAAAATTTTATACAGATCTTCTAAACATACATATCTAATGACATATAAAATTTCATAGCATTCCAAGTTCATTAAGTACCTCAAAATCTTCATCTTTCCAGGTACAAAAATCCTGTAAATTCATTTCCAGAACTGACCTCTCCATTTACCAAAATACATGATAATTCGAAATAAATTCATAAAATCACAAAAATCTTCAGATTTAAACTAGACATATATAAGAACTCGTACCCCAAATTTCATAATTTTTGAAGACCTCTAAACACTTCAAATAACTTACCCAAAACTGATTTTCTGCAGAAAAACTGAATTTCCAGTAGTAAACAGTAAACTTCGAAAATTTATATAAAATTGCATACTCAACATTTTTCAGTGATTCCAACTTTAAACAAATCCTTATGATGTCTATTTTAACATATATAAATTTGAGAATCAGATTCAAAGCCAATAAATTGCAAAAATTTTCGAAATTTCTACTGTTCACAGAACCCTAAATTTCTATCATTATCATCAAAACTTAATATTCCTTCAAACAAATTCCATAACAATCAACAAGAATATGAAATACCTTGAA
The DNA here is from genome assembly GCA_013180625.2 of Boswellia sacra. Taxonomy (NCBI): domain Eukaryota; kingdom Viridiplantae; phylum Streptophyta; class Magnoliopsida; order Sapindales; family Burseraceae; genus Boswellia; species Boswellia sacra. The sequence goes on along the minus strand of SNVD02015555.1, from coordinate 626,038 downwards.
TAATACTTCCAATTTCATCATTGTTCTTCCTTCTCTCTCTTCTCTCTCTAAAAATTTTTCAAATGTTAAATAACTCTTCCAAAATTCATATCTATAAATAGGAATCAAAATATTGATTCTAATTTAAGTTAAAGATAAAGAAATTACCTTGAAAAGACCCTCAAAATTCCTCCAAAATTTACCACTTCCCTTGAGCTCTCTCCCTCTCTCACGGCTGACTTCTTCTCTTTTCTCTCGAGATTTTTCTTTCTTTTTTTTCATCTAATATAAATGGTACAATATGAGAGGATGGGTTGGGTTGAAAAAAAATTGGGTTGGGTTGCTAAATAAAACTAAATGGGCTTTGGCTATTAAATCTCATGGGCCTTACACATTCTCCCACATAGCGACTCCAATGGTAGGTCTCTCTTTCTTTTTTGCTAAAAATTCATTCCTTAAATTAAAGAAAATAAATCAAAGAAAACTAAAATGACAAAAACAACGAAAAACTAAAACTAAAACTAACCATATAATAAAATGGCATAAACAAATCAATAATACTAAATAATTATAATCAGCATTCAATTTGATCAAGATTAGTAAATATGTAATTATGAAACGTTTAAATATATATATCTTCCTAAGACACTTTGTCATGCAGTTTTAATGCACGAAGAGCAAAGAAAACCCACACAATATATCATTCTACACAGAAGGAGTAGAGCCAAAGTTCCCGGCCGAAATACAAATTAATTTCATTTCACGGATACACAAACCATATTTACATAAACTTAAGGGAAACAAAGGGCCACGGAAATAAACATGGCTCGACCAATGCAATGAATAAGACTCCATTGCACCATCCATATTACAAAAAACCCAAACAAACAAACATAAATTCATTTCATTTCGAAATTCCTAAATTACCCGATTTAATTTTTTCTTTTTTGTCAAATGAGGATTTCAAATACATCTCGCATACACATGATATAAACTTTAAACATTAAGAAATTTAAAATTAAAAGTAAAAAAAAATCATTTTCTATATATATATAAACTTTAAACATTAAGAAATTTAAAAGTAAAAGTAAAAATAAAAAACCATTTTCTATTACTAAACATAGCCACCAATACACATGAAAAAGAGCCAGTTTTGCATTATATGTAATCAGACAAAAGTATTGAAGGTCTTCGTGTCTGTAATCGAAAAATGATGGAGAATATAATGATACTTAAATATTGAATTTAATCAACAATAATACAAAAAATAAAAGTATTCCAAGCCAGATCAATGAAGACGACAAGAAAACCACGGGAATGATGCTTTGAATCGTTTGATTGCGAGACAACCCTTTAACTGCTTAAATGCACGTGTAAACGAAGAGAACTTCGGATGGCAGAGTTTAATGTAAATTTATGTTTTGTAAAATAAAAACGACAAAATAGAAGCCTACATGGTCAAAAATTAAAAATTAATCTCTCAAAATTTAAATAATCAAATTTATTAGACGGATAAAAAATAAAAAAAACAAATAATTTTTAATTAATAAAATGAGAAACACTTATCTAATATTTTTGTGCCAAATTTTGTTAAATAGACTGGTTGTACATTTAAAATTATTTTACTTTTTAATGCTTGATATGTTTCAAATATTAAATTATTTTATTTGTTTTGATTTCCTACGATGGTGAGCATTCATCAAAGGAACATATTTCTTAACAATGATATTGTACTAGCTTGGTGTAAACTGTACTGTTTTTTTCCTTAGTGGGTTTTACTTCAAGTCTATCAAACATTACTTAAACAAATTTAAATACAATTTCTTTAAAGTGGTATACATTGAAAGATGAGCTTAATGAAATAAAGAAGATAATTGTTTTCTCTTATAGGAAAAATTAAATTTATCCACCTATCTTATGGAAAGATCTTGATGGATGATTCGGGAGTACATGAGGTAATAAGCATTGTAATTGAGATTGTATTCATTCAAAGTAAATAATATATGTTAACTTGTGTGTCGTTTTCATTGTTGCTTCTTTATTTGCTTTTAGTAATTTTAAAAACCTTACCAGCATGATTGTGGCAAATTTGTGAAGTTGTAGAGGAAGATCAAACATAAGGAGCAGATTAACTTAATTTCTCAGTTTTAGAGACACCATTGGGGCCATAATCATATATAAGATAAAAATCAGATTTTGACATGTATTTGAGTGATAAGATAACGACTAGCTACCAGATGAAGAAGTACTCATCAAGTTCTGTATTGATTTTTGTTATGTTTATGTTTTCTCGATTCTTGTTTTGTTCCGTTTCCTGTGTTGCTGCATGGCCCTTTTTCTATTTTCTGTTCTTCTTTCCGGATTGGGGTTTGGATAGGCAATTGTGTTGTGATTAGAAATGCCTCATTAAGTGTATGCCCCAAAATATATATGTGTTGGTCTTTGTAAGACTAATATGGTACGAGAGATTTTAAGATCGAAACTCATTCACATAATATATTAATAATTTTATAAAAAACTTTATGGGTAATTAAGAAGTAAAAGAGAATACGCAAAAATAGTATTTGGGTGGTGATGACCAAAAAGGTAAGGGTGTGTTCGTTTTAAATCCATATCCTGTTTTCTGTATTGTATATTTTCTAATGCATTTTATATTTAATATCAATTACATATTTTTTAAAATTCAAAATAATTCAAAATCAACCCCATATTCTTAAATCCAATTGAAAACAAAAGCACAAAATCACAAAACGAACACACTATAAACTTTTCTTGGAGTAAAATTCTTATAATAAAGCGGATATAAACACGGTGAAGGTGAAGCATATTGTAAAGAAAAGTATAATTTTCTTTTATACTTTGCTTCGTTGGTGACTTGCCTACCAAGTTTATCTCCAAACTTTTGTGGTCGTATTTGTAAAATTCTAAGTTACGGCTAGTATGATTGTGAAATTACGGTATCATCATAATTTTAAAATAATTATATTGTAAAAATAAATCGAGACAAACGCTTAGTAAGTTATACTTTCGAAAAAAATGTATATTTTATATGCGAAAACAATTGATTAAAGATCATTTAATATTACTTATTAGAGTGTTGTTTGAGTATCGTACAGCGACCGACCTTAGCTCAGTTGGTAGAGCGGAGGACTGTAGTGGGCAAACCCTGAAAGCTATCCTTAGGTCGCTGGTTCGAATCCGGCAGGTCGGATTTTTTTTTTTTTAAATAATTTTTAATGTGCACAATAATTTGACTTGACTACACCTCTGTCTTCCAAAGCTGAAAAAGAAATAAATAAGAACTCTTACTTTAACATCAGAAAAAAAAAAAAAAAGTTTCATAGAAAATATAGATATTGGTTACAAATTTACGGAGTATTTCATCACCTTTTTTCCCTGGTGTAACATTATGGATCCAACACATTAAAAGATGTTTCATTCACCACCTCTGCTGTGTGATTTAAAACTTGGAATTGAGATCATAGTAACTTTGGCAGGATTTCAACTTCTAGGTATTTAGCAATGTATTGATACGTGGATTGAGTTGGGTGAACGCTATCCCAGAATACGAATTCTGAAGGCCTTAAGCATGTTGGAGTCAGTGGATTACATAGAAATCCTGCTTCAAGAATTCCAGTCCCACAACATCCTCTCTTTGTTTCCACAAATCCTGTTCTCATGCAACAAATTCACATTTTCTGTTACTTCTATTTAATAACACTAGTTTCTTAATTAACACCAACAAAAATTTTCTATTATATTGAGGTGATTCATTAAATAGCATACATACAAGAACCCTTTTTGGAATAAAAAATAATTATGTAAATTTCATTCACCTTCCATTACCATTAGATTTAGTCTTAACTATTTTGGAAAAAGACAGACTAAGTTTTGATCATTCTTAAAAATTAGGAGAGTTTGTCTACAATTAATTCAGATCTAAAAAAATAATAATAATAATATAAAAATAAAAATCATTAGTTTATAGAGAATGTATACATAGACTTAATTAGGTAGCTTACCATATTGTTTAGGATGATCAATTATGTCAATAAACGGCTGATATATGTCTGCATAAACAATTAAGCTTCTTGGAAGTAGCGCTTGCAGCTGAGGCAACAGCTTTGTGAGCTTGTGATTATAAGCTTGAGCATCTGAGTTCTGATCCTTCAAGCATTTTCTATGAAATAGTTTCTGAAATTTTAGAGTCATTTCTATTGGTAGGCAGCCAACTGGTGGCAAACCAGCTATAACTATCTTACGGCACCCAAGCTCATATAGTTCCTACAGGTTTACATAAACAAACCCAAATTAATGTAATATAACTTAACAACATAACAATGGATGTGAAATAATTGTTCATGACTACTAACATTTCCATGCAAATTGGTATTTTTTAAATAATGAGCTAATTATCAATAATTTTACCTTGACAAATGATTGTAGCCTTTCCAACAGGAAGTCTTGGTAGCCACTGATGTTGAACTCCAGCTTTCTTGTGGGTATGTTATAAAAATTAAAAGCGAAGTCATTGCTACCTGCACTAATTATTACCAAAGCACTTTCAATTATCTTCTTAGCTTTTCCTTCTCCAACAATACCCTTAAGCCTTGTTGCATAATCTTTAAAGAGCTCAATTTGTTCAGAAACTGGAATCGTTCCGGAAGCAAAAGCTGTCAAATCATCAAACCCTGATCCAGCTGAAGCAAAGCTGACACCAGTAATGAGTTCATCTTCTGATAAATTTGGATCTAGGAAAGGAGGAACACTCTCTTTGATGCCTAGCATGGAGGCCAGAAAGTCTGTCACAAGTTTTCCATTAGTAAACCTGCCCGTTGGAACTTTTCCCGGAAAATCTTGGCCATATGGGAAATAATCAGCCTTAAAAATGGTTTTGATGTAGTTGTTGTTGCCGGAATCCACGGTTGAATCTCCAAATACGAGAATGGATTCAGGAAGCTTTGCGGTATTGGATGTGTTGACAATGAAGATTATCAGAATGTGGACTACAATGATCAGGATGAAGATCATATTGGTGGATGACATTGTTAATTTACAGTAGTGTATAGCAACAAGCACATTGAAATGCTAATAAATGGTTTTATTTATATGTAAAATAATTAGTTTAAATGGATGTCAAGTTATTTTGCTTTATAAGTGAAGAAAGATAAGTTATTTTTTTGCTGTAAAGGAAGAAAGAAGATCAGATTAAGCTTTCTATATTCAACAATCAATATGGTGATATACATGGATTTTGAGTGGATTACTTGCCTTAAGTGGAAATTGGATTGATCCAGAGGCAGAAAACTAAGTTGTATTATTGCATCAATACATTATACTTGTGTGGCCTTGCTTAAAGCAACTTAGCCTTCAAAAATGATATCGTTAATCTGGCAAATTCATTTCACCAACTCTTGCCGCCCCATCTTCCAATCCACCAATTCTTCCAATTTTTTCTGTTGTTAGTTACAGCAGTGTCTTGGTGGTTCCATCTTGAATCGTGTTATAAAGGTATAAATTAAGAAAATCAAGCTTTCAAAGGTCTAGAATTTTATTTAAAATTAAAGAAAAAAAGTTAGAGGTGTTAAAAATTACATTAATGCAGTTTTTAAAGACTGAAACATGCATGAAGGGAGAATTAAAGACGCTCGCTTGTATAAGCAAATGTAAATTATTTAACATGTGGATACCGTTTTTGCACATTTTTAAGTGTAACTCGCGAATCAGATTCCTATATTCACATTACAAGTTTCTCAAAGTTCTAATTTCATTTTACGTCTTTTGAATGTGAATCAACTGAGCTGCGCGACTCTATTTCTGTTATATATATGTTTTAGAAAAATGCAAAAATTAACTAAGTGAAGAAACTCTTTCGAGTTTATAACCTCTAAGTTGTTTTTGTTGTTCAATCAAACTCTAATTTTTTATTATTATTTGACTTATCATCAGTTTTCTAAATATAAAATCATATCTGGAATTTGATAGATAATTTAAAACATATTTGGTTATGTTGGATAAGTAGATAATTTGGTAGTTGTTTTTCTAGTTGTCTAGAGATAATCAACAAGCATTTAATGAAGTATTGAATTATCAATTTGGTTTGTTCGATAACTCAATATCTTACTTATCAGCTTAAAACTTAACTAGACTCAAAATAGAAATTTAAGAATTTTGATAAAACTTAATATTATTACAAAAATGTTGATTTGACTGTTGTTTGTTCTATTGATTAACTAATTAGAAACAACCAATTAGGCTTCCTATTTGACCCGAAAATGATCGATGATCGATCCTGCCATGAAGCGAAGGAGAAGAGGCCGTGGAGTTCTTGCATTTGCCAATATTAATCTAAGCTTTCATAAGCTTTTGCAAATCTTGTATCAAATGGATCTTATTAATTATGAGTAACTGAGATCTATTATATTTTTTTCTTATATATTTTATATTAATTATTGATTATATATTTATATTTTGTTAAAGTAAAACTTAGATAATGTGAGGAATTAATTGGGTTCCTGCTCTTTCCTAGTACTCTGTTACTTACCAGAAGCTCGAGTTGGGCTTGGGCTCCTCAATTGAGAAAGGATGGCCCTGAGTAACTTCAAAGTAGGTCCATTCAGCTCCTCGATTAAACCTAAGGCCATTTCTCACCGAGAGAGAATCTTTTTGCGTTCTAGTAGCACCACGTGGCTTGACAGCATGGCAAGCACGTAAAGAAGCTGATGCAACATAAACTCATACATGACTGCTACGTGTAAGAAAATTAAAGCCCCCTGCCCTGCATGTAATGCAACCGAATGGCCGCCCCACCTCTGTCTCCCTTTTTTGACCATTATGCCCTTTTATTCTGATGAACTGGATGCAAATAATAGGGTTTCATTTCAAGGACAAAAGAGGAATTAAGCTACCAAAAATACTAACCTCAACACCCTCTACTATTATAACAGTTACATAGACCAGAAACACGGAGCAATAGACCCGGAAGTAGACGACGATGGCACCACGAAGCCTAGCTCTAACATGCGCTGTGAGTGTGACACTTACATTTACACTATTAACCTACGCAATCACTGTCTCTGCAGCTCTCGGGTATCATGACAGTCCAGAAAACCCTACCATACTCCAAGTCACAGACAATCCCACCCTCGCTGACACGGAGAAGAAGTTCAAGGTTTTCATCCAGGAGTACGGGAAGAGTTACTCTACAAGAGAGGAGTACGTGCAGCGTCTGGGGATTTTCGCTAAGAACTTGATGAGGGCGGCTGAGCATCAGCTGCTTGATCCCACGGCTGTCCATGGTGTCACTCCCTTCTCTGACTTGTCTGAGGAGGAGTTCGAGAGGTTTTACACTGGGATGAGAGGTGGGCCGCTGCTGATGAATAGCCCAGATGCGAAGGATGTGAAGATGATGATGGAGGTCGATGGGTTGCCGGAGAGTTTTGACTGGAGAGAAAAGGGCGCTGTAACTGAGGTCAAGATGCAGGTAAAGTGATATTGCCGCTTAACTCTTATCTTCTCGTTAAATAATAATAATAGTAGCGGCAATAGTTTCTATAGTATATTCCATGTATTGCTTTTAAGTTTCGAGTGAAATGGTTTCTTAATTATCTACTAAAAAAGAAGTCGCTTTTCATTTTCAATTAGGGTTATTATCTTACAAGTCTGACATTGTTCCCTATTGAGAATTCAATTATAACAATTGCAAGTAAAGGATGTAGAGAGATTTCCGTATATTAAAAAGAAAACGTAATGACGCTACCGTTAAAACGAAAGTTATACTATAGCTAGAAATTTTGGCCTAGATAGGAGTTGATGCCAGCAAATAAGAGGACTAATCTAAGCTACCTATATACTTGTTATACAAAATAACCTACAATTATGTGGAATGCAAGATTGTAGTGTATAGGGTAGTGACCTATTGTAACAATCATTAAACTACTTTAAAGATTGTGTCATATGAATTATTAATTATATTCAATAGTTTTTAAATGGAAACAAAAAATTTAAGGTGTTTTAATTATTTTCATAATGAAGATACATATTTGTTTAGTTCCTTCCACTATATACCACAGGATACATGTTAAGATCATCCCCTTATATATGTTCATGGTTCTAAATCCTGTTCTTGAACTTTTATTTTTTTTTTTTTCCGCTATTTAGTTGGTGAGTTGTGTTGAAGCTTGAAATAATGGTGATTCAGGGTACATGTGGATCATGCTGGGCTTTTAGCACTACAGGAGCTGTTGAAGGAGCCAATTTCATCGCAACTGGGAAGCTTCTCAATCTTAGCGAGCAACAGCTCGTCGATTGTGACCATGCGGTCAGCTACCTCCAACCAGATATTATTTTATTTCATATTAAAAAATTACTTTTACATTTCTGTTATAAAAATCCATGCAAGAGGGACGACCGCGTGCATTCTGATTATGGTTGTAGTTTTACCAGCCCCGTCGGGGCTCAGAGTGTTTTCTAGCAAATAGAAATCTCTAATTGTTTCTAGAACCAGATAAAATCTGAACAGTTTCTCTAGTACTTTAATGCTTAAGCTCTATTTCAATTAATTTTTCTTGAATCATATGCAGTGTGATGCAAGGGACAAACGTGCATGTGACGACGGCTGCCATGGAGGCCTTATGACAAATGCATACAAGTATTTGATTGAGGCTGGAGGGCTAGAAGAAGAAACTTCATACCCGTATACTGGAAAACCTGGTGAATGCAAGTTTAATTCAGAGAAAATAGCTGTTAGAGTAGCGAATTTTACCAATATTCCTGTTGATGAGAACCAAATCGCTGCACATTTAGTTCATCATGGACCTCTGGCAGGTGAGGTTCTTCTTTTTGTTTTCCTCAATAATAATAACAAAATTTATGTGAATTTGGAAATAATTAAAAAAAATGATAACTTATCATGAAAACCACACGGGTTTAGTTTTGCCACTAACCTTTTTTCCAAGGTTTTGTAACGTTAATTAAAAGTTTAAGTTTATAGGTGTGGACTCAACAATCGTTGTATATATCAATAATACGGAAACAAAAATGAATGTAAAATGATTAGAATCTTAATTATCATTTAGGCCTAGCTAATGAACCTGCTATATATGATAGTGATAATTAAACTTTGATATTAACTTTGACATATTTCAGTTGGGTTGAATGCTGTGTTCATGCAAACTTACATTGGCGGTGTCTCGTGTCCACTTATCTGCGGCAAGCGATGGATCAACCATGGTGTTCTTCTTGTTGGGTACGGCGCCAATGGGTTCTCCATTCTAAGGCTTGGCAACAAGCCCTACTGGATTATCAAGAATTCTTGGGGCAAGCGTTGGGGAGAACATGGCTACTACCGCCTCTGCCGTGGCCATGGCATGTGTGGAATCAACACCATGGTCTCTGCAGTAGTCACTCAACTCTCCTCATAATTTATTTACTCCTGTCAAGGCATTCTATAATGCTGTTAATTTTACCATGTCAATGTAGACATAATATATTTACACTGTTGCATTACTATTTATTTTTACAGTTTTGATCATTTTGCCTTCCGGGTAACAATCTTTCACCCCTAGCAAGAAGCAATTACCTTCATTGACCTGTCTTGGGATTTGATTGATGTGATCAAGATTCTGTTTGAACTTTGCATGCGAAAATGCATTTTAATTATTGAACTAATCGATGTTTACACTCAAGTTTCTCTAATGAGTGGCCAATTAATCATAACTGACTAACTCAGCAAAATGGACAAGAGCCCACTCATTATTCAACGCTTGACGCAGATTTCAAATTTCAAAACAAGTGGCCCACCAAAAACTAGATAATATATTACAAATTAATTCACCCAAATTCCATTCTTTAACCTGCCTAAGAGAACCACTTCAGAGAGTTGAAAGATAATAATTAAACCCATTAATGCTTTTTCACTTTCTTGGCCTCTACTCTATCTATGATCATTGGACCTAAGGGTAAGAGAGTCAGCACAGTCGAACAAAAATATCACAAATTAATTAGATTGAACTTTAACTTTTTTATTTTGCTAGTTAACAAGTTAATTAATTAATTAATTAATTAACCTCAGAGTCTACGTCCACCTGCTTGGTGGGACCAGGCCTTGCCACCCCATAAAGCAACTTAGACTGGTTAAAGTAAAAAAGGAGCTACCTACAAGTCAGAAAACTCGGAAAATGAAATAAATTATTTTAATTTAAGAAAGGGAAAGGAACAGGCATGTTACTTATTATTAATTCAAAGGGTCGATTTCAGCCATTAAAGTAGCATTAAAAAAGAAGTATTATATTAAATTTAATGGATTATTTCATTGTTTATTTGTTTTTAAATGATTAAAAAAATGTTAAAAATGTTGACTAGTAGAAAGGTAACCCTAGTTGAGAGTGTTAGGATTATGTAACTCTCAAGTGGGTCCTTTCTCAGTTTAACGGTTAATAAAAGGCTTATCATGTTTCCTAACACGCAACAGAAAGTCTATTCACTTCACACAATTTCATGTTATATATCTTTTTTTTTTTTTTTTTGGGTGCAAGCAATACATGAATTTTCCTAACTTGAAATTTTATGATTACATTTATGTACTTTTATCTTATATCAGTCTACTTTTTTATTGCAGTCAGAACATGTAATGTTTATTGGTCCTAGATTTTATATGGTATAAAATCATGCGTTTCTGTATGCTAAATGCTTCCTAATATATTCCAAACCTCGAATCTTCTAATGGAAGATTCGTGCAGTACTAGACACTAATACAAAGATGCATGAACCTTGATTTATTTTATTTTATTTTATTTTATCATCAACTAACTATTTTTATATTATAATGTGCTCTACATAATTAAATAAACAATGAGCCAAGAACCCTGAGGTAATGTTTGCTGATTACCAATCAAAGTATTAACTAATTACACTGGTTTGTTATTTGTTATAAGATTTTGCATCAAAATTTTGATTAGTGACTCGAAATATATATGAGAAATAATCGAACCAAATCGAATATTATTTTTATTAAATTAAAATAAAAACATACGTACATGATTTCTATCAATTGGGTCTGATTACTAAGTAAAACTCTTTCAATTATTAATATTTATTATTTTTTCCAAGGTGAGCTTGGTGAAATTATTTTGTGGTATTCGATAATTATGTTGGTATTGCATCATGGTGTTGATGGAGCATGACTTCATATTCGCTTTGTTTGGGTTTGCATGTTTCTGCTTTATCATTGTCATAGAAATTTCGTAATCTGCTATTGGTGATTGGACACTTTTGTACATCCAACATCAGACTTTTCTATTTGGGTGAGATTATTCCAAATTGGTTAAAGATGCTTATACAATATGTGTTGCATAATTGATCAAGAATATTCAAATACCAAAAAGGAATTTCAATTTCAGGGGGAACAAAGAGATGATAGCATAGAAAATGTACCTTTTTTTATTGGATCGATTAGAGAAAAGATAATTGATTCGATTTGTTCTCATTATTGTTTAAATTTTATTATAAATTTTTAATATAATGTCGCATATTCTTAATCTTCATCGCAGGATCAAGAATAGGAGAAGTATAGTTAATTTTATACAACTGAAGATATAACAACAATAATTATTCTGTCACTATAAAATTTCCCCAAGTTTTACAAATAAAGTCGTCTATGAATTATTTATTAATTTTTAATAGAGTTGGAATTTGATAGAGGGAATATTCTGATTCAAGCATGTGAAAAAGCACGTGAGGGGAAGCATCCACGTGGTGAATCCTTAGTAGATAAGGAAGATAAAGTGAGAGCGTTGTGTTAGGTGATCCATTCACCAAACACATCGTCAAATTATCGCGATATGATATGTTCTCTCACCTTTCCAAGTTATCCGGAGACGATACTTTGATCGCATTGTTCTTCACGACAGTATATTGTCAAAACCGGCCTTACATCATTTCTAGTTACGGCCGGTTTAAGAACCTTCTCGCAAGGAGATTAAATTAATGATTTATTTTCGTTTAATTAATCCCATTTAATACCATAATTTATCAGTAAAAAGAGAAAAAGAAATATGAAAAATTTTGGCAAATATTTAAGTAATAAAAGTGCTTTCAAATATTTAAAACAATTCGGGTAACTTATAATCTTAATATTAATTAATTTTATACAGTTATTGTTTCAACCATTAAATATTCCTTAATTTGGATTATAATATATAATGTAATAAAATGAGAGGTGTCGCTTTGAAAGCATGGATTCCCTTCTTATAAACCCATACATTAATCGAATTAAAAAAAATAAAAGATCATAATAAATTATTTGAGTAGCGCATGTACAAGATCAAATATTAAATTGAATAAAATATTTTTTATAAATTACTGTTTAATGTCAAAAATAGATTGGTCTGAGTTACAATGTTACACGTGTCATTAATTCGTGTAAACAAGTTATAAATTGACTATTATGATGATTTACTTTTAAACATATATGGCTAGTCCTCGTAAAAATATCTAGAAAACGACCCAAGCAATTGGCAACACCAATGCCCTAACATGTTAAGATCTGATAGGTGTTTGGTACCTAAAAGAAATTAATTAAAATTGATCACTGAAAGAAATAAAATATCTTCACTACAGGCTTCTTATTGGCCAATATCAAGAGAAATATCTTGGGCATATGGGAATCTAGTAAAGATGAGATTTGATAGATTCATTAATATACTATTGTTTAATGAAAAAATTCGAAAGTATCCCATAATTTTGTGTGCAACGTGACAATAATTTTTTTCTTAGAATTTGTATATCATAGTTTTGTATGTGTCGAATATATAATATTATTATACACTTATAAAATATCATCGAATATTATTTAATATAATTATTGAATATTATCAGATTTTATCTGATACATGTATTAAAAATTGTCGGACTTCAAACTCGACCGTAACATCTAAACTTTTAAAAGATATCATATATAAAAAATAAACCGTGTTTCGAGATAATTTTCAATTTTACTATGTTTACTTTATATCGTGTTTTGCACTTCGTTTAAAATTAAATGAATAAATATATAAACGCATTCCAATCTATGCAGAATAATGGTTATCGATAAGCGACATAACATAACATGTACCAGAAGTTACAGAAGCGAAGCATCAAATTGTGCAGTTTGTTGCAGACTCAGTGCAGGTCTGGCGTCTGTGAAGTGTCCTGTGACTGTAAGTACATGATGTGAAAGGAACAAGAGAACTGATGGGTCATGTGCAACTGCAGAAGACACCATTCAGAGTTGTAGACAACCTGGAAAAACTACTATTTTTTTTAATTTTCTATATCACTATTATTTCAAATATTTATTCTATACAATAATAATAACCACAGCCACATAAATAATTGATAGATATGATTTTTGTAATTAGCTACCTAATATTTATTGATCAATGAGCCTATAAAATTTGAGAAACTTTCAAATGATAAATTTCAACCAATTTTTTCGATAAGATATTTGACATATATAATTTTCGACATTCTAAAAAATTAGTTTATCGTGAATTGAATATTAGAGATTATGTAGTCAATCAACTTAGTATATATATGTTTATGTTTTGGCATATGATTTCATATAAAAATATGGGTGTTTAATTATTAACAAGATGGTAAAATGATTGTTGAGATTTTTATCATGATAAAAGCCGCTATAATTAGATAATTAAAAATATAGAATAGGGCCAATATGGGTTTAGGTCTTTTAACTTCAATTTAATGTGTGATTGGGAAGCCTTACTCCCACTTCATATTGTAATTAGTGCATGTTAGTATTTATATATTTATCATACATAAATTTAAATATGTTTTCTTAACTTGACTTGAGTTGTTTCATTAAACACAACGTTGAATATTTTAAAAGCTTCTAATAGTTCGGTAATATGTGATATGGATTTTATGGGTACAAGATCTATCATGTTTACATTAATGATGACAAAAAGTCTTAAAAATCAAAGTTGTACAAAGTAAAATATTCTTTAGCTCAAACTAAGTTTAAAAAATGGGTTGGGAATAGAGACGTTAATATCTACAACAACAACGACCACAACAATATTAATAATGTGAAGAACTATTGATATAACTAAGTCAAACAATTAAATATATATAATTGACATAGATTTAGACAAGTAAAAATAAAAAAAATGAAAAAAAATATTAATAATTAAAATAAGATGTATTCATCTAATGACTTTATGTTAAGTCTTATGTTAAGTTAGACTGTATGAATTTAATTGTATAAGTTGATTTTATATCGAGAATTATTCAAAAAGTATAGTTATTCAAAAATAATTATGAAAATAAGAATATTTTTCCTTAATTGATCCTGTCTTGTTGACTTCCTTATTTCTAATCAATATAATATATGGTTTTTAAACCTTTTATATCTTGTCATGTCATTCTACGATAAGGTGAGCGTTAATATTAACCTCATTTTTAGAAATTTTTATTAGTCAAATAAGATACATTCCCATATTAAAAATTTGACATATATACATATTGTCAATGACGTTCTTTCAAATTTTATATTAAGCTTAAAATAATTGTAAATTATAACTAGTTTCCACGTTTTTCTAATTTATTTATATTGTAATAAATTATATATTTCTTTCAAGCAACTAACGTCAGAGCCAACACGTTTTGATTTTTTTTTTTTCACAAATTTCTGTGTCTCGGCATTAAATAAATTGATAAGGACGAGAAATTGAAATTGAGTTAAAAGCAAGGAAGCAGAACGAGTGAAGTGAAGTGAGAGGGAAACAAAGTAAAGCGAAGCAGAGAACAACATGACAGCATGATCTACTTTCATCTCTCTCTCTTTTGTGTTTGTTTCTGTTCACTCTTTTGACGGAATCTCCAACTCTTAATTCAACTAAACAAAACCAACCCCCAAAAGAAAGAGAAAGCAAAGATACCCACCTAGGTTTTCATCTCTTTTTGTTAAAGAGAAACGGAGCAAAACAAAGCGGGAAATGCCAGAAATGGGGATGTTGTATGAGGATGTTGTGGTTATAAGTCAAGCAGAGAACCTAGGTGATCCCACTGTGATTACGGTCAACTGTACTGATAAGACTGGTTTGGGCTGTGACTTGTGCAGGATTATTTTGCTTTTTGGGTTGAGTATTTGCAGAGGAGGTCAGCTTCATTGCCCTGTTTTTAGTTAGTTTTTTTTTTTCGTCTTTTCTGATACTGTTTGATGTTGAGATCTGTTGTTTGGAGTTAAACTTGTAATGGGTCACTGCTTCTTTTTCTCTCTTGTTCTCTTTTTGGTTCAATTTTGAATCTTTTAGTTGACAACTTGAGCCATCATGCAATGCTTGGATGGTTGTTTCTGACACATTATCTCACTTCAGATGGAGTTTTGTGTATGGTTGTTATCTATACATTCATCCTTGAAATTTTAAGAAAATAAGACAAAAAAAATTTCAATTCTTGAAGATAATTTAACTCTAGTTTTCAGGTTTCTGTTAGATTTAGTATTCTTAATAAAACATAACCTTGTTTTTCTTTGTTAGTGATTGTGTTTTTTCTATGGTGAAGATGTATCAACGGATGGGAAATGGTGCTACTTAGTTTTTTGGGTGGTGGGGAAACCAACCACAAGATGGAATCTGTTGAAGAAAAGGCTTCTGGAGGTCTGCCCTTCTCCTTTTTCAACCTCCAGAATCTTCTCTTACCGGTTGGAAAATCAGCCACCGAAGCCATCTGATGTGTTTCTTTTGAAATTCTGGTGTTCTCAAGACAGGAAAGGACTCTTACATGGTAATCTTTCTTTCCCCTTGGAATTTGGTCTTCTTCAGACTTTGTTTTTGCCATGTTTTGAGGTTGATTATCCTCTGTGGGCCTTATGATTGTACATCTCATTTTCAGATGTTGGATTATCTTTTGGAATTATCATGGAAAGTGGATTATATGCCTAGTAATATATGCTTGAAAATCAGATATATTAAAATATGTTGTTTCTCTATGCTGACTATTTTTCTAAGTTGAATTTTGAAAATGGATTGTGTATATTTTGATAGGGAACGAAAGAAGGTTCTGGATTTTAGCAGTAATCAGGCATTTAGAACAAATCAAGGAAAAAATTGATCCATTACGGTTTCGTAACTGGATTAGGTAAAAGAAGAGAAACCTAAATTGAAATTTGGGAGTTGTACTATTTACATATGCACATAACATGTTGGACATTTGTTACATTCAAGCATTTTGCATTGTGGAGCCTGTGACCAAACTTGTAAAGAATTAAATTTTTGTAAACTATATTGCTTTGGACATGCAGAAGTTGTCTTGGTAAAGAATATAAAGATGCTTTAATAGAAAAAACAATAATCTGTTACTTTTTTTCTTTTACTAGGTGTTGCAATTTTTTTGGCACATGTACCTTTAAGTAAGAATCATGGATTGGCTACATCATTCAATTAACTTTGTTTCATTTTCCTTTCCCTCCTTGTAGATGTAACTGAGGTTCTTTGTGAGCTAGAGCTTACAATAAAGAGGGTAAAAGTATCCACTACCCCAGATGGGAAAGTAATGGACCTCTTTTACGTCACAGATACCAGGTTTGTTTTTCTTTTAGCTTTTGCTTTGACTTTAGTGCCTGGCTTTCAGATTCTTGGTCTTTTTTGTTTTTGTTTTTCGGCTATTTAATTCTTATGGTGTTCTTTATCGTACAAAGGAAGGGATAAATAAAAGTGAATTTGGAATCTTAGATGGCAATCTTGTTCTCACTCAAGTGCTATATATATAATAAATCAAATTCTCTTCATCCATCATTAGGGCAACTAAAGAGATAGCTATTTGAAGCTAATGCTATCAATTGGCAACTAAAGGGATTAGGTATGCACAGTTCTGATGTGTATTTTGACCAGAATAGGAAGATAAACGGTTCTTTTGTAGTGCTTTATGATTGCCCATTAAACATTATCAAATGATCTTCGTGCTGCTGATTCAGATTATGGAATCAATCATTGACTTCAGCAGGGCACAAAAGACAAAAACTTAAAGTGGGTGACACTGTGCTCCACAATCGTGTTTTTTCCCAGAAACTGTCAATGAAATGGGTGCAGTACTGCACATAGTGTTCCATTAATCTTTTATTTTGACCATGTGACTGCTGCAGCTTCCAAGTGCTTTCTAAGTGGGGCTGTAACGACCCATCCCTAGCCGAATGGTACTCACTTCGAACTGGAATGACCTTTGGGGTCTTGGGTTCGAGTGGGGGAGGCGTCACTGGGTGTAGATACCCAGTGGACAAAACCGTACGGGCCAGTGGGCTCAGAGCGGACAATACCTTGGAGTGTGAGACCATGTACCTGTGACCCGGTGGCTTGGCAGGGGGTCCGTGTGCGCCTGGGAGAGATCGGGCGGGGGATGGGTCACTCGAACCCAAGACCCCAAAGGTCATTCCAGTTCGAAGTGAGTACCATTCGGCTAGGAGTATGAGACCATGTACCTGTGGCCCGGTGGCTTGGCAGGGGGTCCGTGTGCGCCTGGGAGAGATCGGGCGGGGGATGGGTCGTTACAGGGTTGTCTGCTTATATAAGCAAATGCATTTGAATTTTTGTAGTGGAGAGAGATTCCGCGGATTTCCTACCGTATCTAATGCTTAGGGTTAAAGTTTGGGTGAAAGAAAATTCTGAATTGTCGATTTAAGCATCTTGGATTTGGTTTAGCATATCACGGAGTAATTACTCTTGACTATTATGGTTAGCATTGATTTTCTAGTTATGGTAGTATTTACTGTGAGTGAATCCTGTCGGCTGATATGCATCCTATTATCTGTTGCCCCTTTTTTTTGCATCTTTGTGAACATCCGAAATTATAACATAATTGCAATAACTTCTTGAGGCCTGGCCTTAAAAGAATTATTTAAGATGCTGCAAAGTATTTTGTGATTTTGTTCATGGATGTCTGTCTGCAGGAGAGAGAAAAAGGAAAGGTTCTCTTTCATTATCGGTTACTAATTCTTATTAGTTGGGTTTTTCATCAGGGAGCTTCTTCATACGACAAAAAGGCGGGAAGAAACAATTCATCATTTGCAAGATGTGTTAGGAAAAACCTTAATAAGTTGTGAGATCGAATCAGCTGGCCCAGAAGTTACTGCATGCTCACAAGGCTCCTTATTTCTTCCTTCAGCAATCACAGGGGACATGTTCAGTTTGGAGCTGCGTGCTGGACCCCCAAATGGATTTCTTGCTTCAAATCCCTTGTCCGTTACCATGGACAACTCCTTGAGTCCTTCTCACACACTTGTTCAAATCCTCTGCCAGGATCACAAGGGTCTCATCTATGACATGATGAGAACTCTAAAGGATTACAATATCCAGGTAGTTATTCAAGCCATTTTACTTTTTGCTCATTCAGATTCATTGCATTCTCAAGTGCTTTTCTATGCTTAGTTCTGGATAATAATTTATTCTATATGTCAGGTTTCATATGGACGGTTTTTTGCAAACCCAAGAGGCAACTGTGAGGTTGATTTGTTTATAATGCAAGCAGATGGAAAGAAGATAGTCGACCCCAACAAACAAAACGCATTGTGCTCTCGTCTTAGAATGGAGCTTCTGCAACCACTTAGAGTGGCTGTGGTGAGCCGAGGCCCTGATACCGAGCTGCTGGTAGCAAATCCTGTTGAATTGTCAGGCAGAGGCCGACCCCTTGTTTTCCATGATATTACCCTGGCACTCAAGATTCTAAATATCTGCATCTTTTCGGTACTATGCCTATCTAGCCTATAACTTCTCATAAACATATCTCATTGAAAGTAAATCTAACAAGTGGTATTTATCTTGTTCTGGTTGGATATCTTAGGTGGAGATAGGAAGGCATATGATCTGCGACCGGGAATGGGAAGTATATAGAATCTTGCTAGACGAATCAGAAGGCAATTCCGTCCCCAGGAGCAAGATCCAAGATCATGTAAGAAAAATTTTGATGGGATGGGATTAGAGTTAAGCTACTGATTTTCAGTGAAAAAGTGTTTTTGGTTAAAAGTTTTAAACCATCATTGTACAGCATATCTTCTTCAGGCGTTTGAGTCTCTACTGCAGTCAGTCTATAGCTAGGGCTAACTAGATATTAGAATGTAAATGATGAATGCCTTATGAGAAATGATAAGCTTTTGTCCATTTCCCCAGTTGTAGGAAAATTAATCGTTCCTTATCTCAAAATGTAGATACCAGTTCGATAAAATTTGTTCAACTCAAGTTGTAGATAAATAGTGGAAGAAGGATTGGCTTTTGGTCCACAAAATGACACGAATACTCCTATTTTGGGCTCGAATTTTGGATCCAAGTCATTCTATCCCGTTGGACAGGTTTGCCTCAGGCCTGTCAAATGCCATGAGAGTGGCTAAAATGCTCTGTAGAAAAAAAAAATCGGAAACTTCATTAAGAATAATAATACAATATTTTTCAAGTTTTGCATCCTAATTTTTGTTCTTAAATGATATAGTATAGATATAAAAATATATTGTGAATAATAGAATAATATTGTAAATTATATGATGACCATTAATTAATAAGACAGTGACAAGATGGTAGAGTGAATATTTTAATTTGAAAAGTATAAAATGAATCACTTGTTTAGAAAGTGAAATGACGAAAGACGCCAAACATTTAGAAATTTGGAGGCTGAAGTTCCTTGACCAGAAAATAGGAGGCCAACTCAAACATTTTGGCTAACTGTTCAATACCATATTGTTTATTTAAATAAAAACTTATTAAAATTCAATGGGATCCCTTTCTAAGGTTTATTTTATTTATTTATTTGATACGATATAATTTAATATGAGAGGATCTACACTAGTCAATCCAATTCTAATTTAAGTCATCAAATGAAATCTAATTAATGATTTCAACTAACTCTAAGCTAGATAACAAGTTCAAATTCAATGCAACACCAGATTAATTTATTATACGGAGAATTATAATAAATTAATTTAAAAACTAAATTTAAAAAAAAATTATTGAAAATTTAAGAGAAAAGTCTTCGAAAGAGTTCCATGAATCAAAGCAACACAAAACAAGCACAACTCAAACTCCTAGTTATAGCAAGTAACAAAAACATGTGTAGTTGGGAGCCCCCACGTGGCCTCATGGCCTTTGCTTCAACGGTCGTTAACAGTTTATTGGCTTCCATTTGTGGCGCCCACTTCACCTTCTTCCCTCCAATCCCACCGGAGATCCCTCCGAATCTTCCTTTCCTCCACAACAATCCTCCTCCTGTTTCTGCTATACAAAAACAACAAACACAATATCAGCTTTTACTAGTGAAAACAGCTGATCTCATTTACACCAACCCAGATGTATATCCTATCCCTCTTTACACTTCTATTTTTGCTTTTATGAAACACAGGAAACAAAAACAAAAGTAGATAATAGTGGACTTCTAGCTAGAAGATCCCATTAAATATTCCTCGCGTTTCGTATCTTCTTTTTGCTTTATATAACACCGAAAACGGAAACAAAGAGTTAGCGGAAATGAGGTCTTTGAATTCGCGGTTTGTGCTTATAGACATTAACAGTTCATGGCATGCGGCGAACAGGCTCCCCATCTCGACTCTGAACTACATCCAGAACACCAGTTTCATCAATTCAATCTCTTCCTCATTTCGTCGAACACGTCGTGCCGGTAAAACGATCACTTCTGGGAAACCATTGCCGCCGTCGATTCAGTCCACAAACATCAGGAGGCCGAGCGATCGGGCCGCGTCGAGAAATGGGTTGGCGGCTGATTCTCCGACCTCGGCCTCCACGTCGAGGTCTGTGACTGATACTGAGCTGGAAATGTTTCTGGAATTGTTGCCATCGAAAATGAGGGGAGAGTTGTATAGTCATGGAGAGCTCGGCGACTTGATTGAGGTGGTGATGGATTTGGGAAGAAAACCTCTTGCGAGATTTCCTTCTGGGGATTGGGTGATCTCGGAGCACGTTGTGAAGCATGAAGATTTGATGTATGCAATCTCTAAGGTGATAATATAAACATTGCATTGGACTCTTTGAGTTTCACAGTTCACAAAGTTTATTATTATTATTTTCATCATCATCATCATCATCATCTATAAAAAATCAAGGGTCTGTTTAGGCTCAGTTTCGAACTAGGCTTTCGGAACTTTGGCTTGTTAAAAAAAAAAAAAAAAATTGTGCTTATTCATGAAAGGTGCTAATGAAATGACTTTATGGTTTTGCATCTAAAGAATGCTTATTAAAATAATTTGTTCACTGTAAAGAGTTTTGTACTATAGCATGTATCAAATCATTGTTAAGTGGGTTGTCAATCTTGTTTTAAATGTGATTGCAGTATTCTAATATAGGTCTTGTCTTATTATATAGCATGTGTGAGAATATTCAGATCTTATTAAACTGTTTTGGTGATTTGTGATGTAGCCACCTTTTCTTTTCTTTTATGTATGTGTACTCAATTACTGGAAAATTGTCAATATTGGTCTTTCTTGTGATTGGATGTGCTGCACAATAATATTCTTGTCATGAAATCTGTATGCTTGGGAGCGGAATTGGGATATTGTGGGAAGATGGAAATTTATCAAATTTTTCATGTGGAGCTCCTTACCATTTTAGGTTGGGGATTTTGCGGATGATAACCGTTCGGGTATTGATAGATCTTTACATCGCATAAGTGCAATTCGAAACCGTAAATTGCAAATCATTGGTCTCACTTGTCGGGTGGGACGAGCAGTATCTGGAAGTGCTGAGATCCTGCGAGACTTGGTTGAGGGGGGAGGCTCCATCTTGGTCATAGGTCCTCCTGGAGTTGGTAAAACTACATTAATCAGGTATCAACCAATTCATATTTGCTGAGCAACTGAAATAAGCTTCATTTTGGAACTGTTTTGTTGCACAAAAGCTGGTCTTTCATTCCATAATGTATTAGCTTGTGGTTTTGTATATTATATTTGATATGTGTTTGATGTTGATAGACCTCCACTACGATTCAACTATTCTAGACGTCCCAAGCATGTTAACAAGTGAAGGGCAGAATTGTGAATTGGGTTGGTTAGAAGGGAAATATTTGTTATCTCTTTTATTTTCTGTCATGTTTTGGTGCTGGGAAAATTAGTTACAGCTGTCTAAGGAAAAGTGAAGTTAGTTAGCGAATATATAGAGGGAGAGAGAGAGGAGTCAGTCATCAAATTTTTTTTAGTATTGTGTGAGAATTGTTTCTCTTGGGAGAGCTGGCAGGACTCTCGAATTTCCTGCCAAACACTCCAATAAACTTCTAATTTTCATCTTTAACCTGCTCTGCCTACTGTCTCTAATCCATTTTAATTCCTAAACTCTGTTAAAGCTTCTGTGAGAGTGTGTGTGAGTGTAACCAGATCCTATCAGATGTCACGTGTCTTAAGCCTTGTTGAGAGAACTTTCTCTACGTTGGGTCCATGCTTCTGCTTAATTTCTTTTTCAATTATGAGAAGTTGCATCCTCCAGGATTGTCTACAAGTATAGTGTTCAAGTTTTGGACTAAGAAGAAAGATGAAGTGAGAATGAAAAGATGATTGTTTAATCATTTATTTGCATGTTTCCATTACGCAGTGTTAATAAAACTGAAGGGTCTTTATTTGAGCAGAGAAATAGCTAGAATGTTGGCGGATGAGCACAAGAAGCGTGTTGTCATTGTAGATACATCAAATGAGATTGGAGGTGACGGAGATGTACCTCATGCAGGAATAGGTCGTGCAAGAAGGATGCAAGTTCCTAATGTTAATATGCAGCATAATGTGAGTGTTGAACTATATTGTACGTCTTGCTTTGCTGATACAGTGCTCAAAGGGATAAGCCTCGGAGTTTCTTTTCCATTAATTTTTACATTTTAATATTCTCTTGTTTCACTTCAGGTTATGATTGAAGCAGTTGAAAATCATATGCCTGAGACCATCATCATTGATGAAATAGGAACAGAGCTCGAAGCATTAGCTGCCAGCACTATTGCTCAACGAGGAGTCCAGCTAGTTGGAACAGCACATGGAATGACTATAGAGAGCATAATTAAGAATCCTTCTCTTCAGATTCTTGTTGGAAGCATAGAGGTGAAAGCACCATTTTTCTTTGACTTTGTTATTGCCCCCCATGTATATATGTAATGATGCTGCCTGTTGGATATATGTCTATTGATTATTTTGATTGCTTTTATTCAGTCCAAATTATTTAGATAGTGTTTTACTTAAAGCAGTTCCCATGGATCTGTTATGTTCCTCTAAAATTTAGTTATGATTACATAAGCGTATAGATTGCCCACTTAAGATCTTCTCAAATGGTAATATTCCAGTTGAAGAAGTCTAATTGTTATTACAGAGTGTAACTCTTGGCGATGAAGAAGCAAGGAAAAGGAAAGTACAGAAGACAATTCTTGAAAGGAAAGGACCTCCTACTTTTACCTGTGCTGTTGAATTGATATCTAGGACTGAGTGTCGTGTTCATCACAGACTAGATGCAACAGTAGATGCTATTCTGGCAGGTACTCTTTTACCTTTTTCGATTAAAACCTATCTGTATAAACATGGAGCACTTAAGAGTATGAGATTTTAGGCAAATAATCATCTCAGATAGATTTTTTTTTTTTTTTTTTTTGGTGGGTAATAGGAAAATCTCCTCTCTTTGAAGTCCGCCAAATGGATGCTGATAATCATGATCCTCTGAAGTCTACTCCAATATTTAGAGAAAACTATCAGCAAGAATCTAAATTGACTAGCAATGAAGACAAAGGTTCTGAAGTGGAATCTGATGAACAAGACGAAGATTATTCTCCAAAACCGAACAAGAAATGGAGCACCAAGATATCTGTGAGCAAGAGGAGATTGCCAGTATGTGTCTACACATACAAGGTAAACTGTTGAAGTTTCTGTTTACATTTTCCCTTTTTTCTTCTTTTTCATTATCACTCCACATAGCATATTACTAAATGTTAGTTTTTTTTTTAATAACTAATTTTTATGTTATCATCTTTTTGAATCTTTCATGAAGTTGAATTATTTGACATTGTGATATGATGGGATAAGTAATGATGATAATTACTTTGAAATTTAGGCCTTCATCGGATGCTTAGAAGAGTTTTTGTTCTCTGGGCTAAGTTGGTTTATGTTTGGTGATCTAAACTGGAATCATGATAATAATACCACATTTTTTTACTGGATGTATTTTAGATCCTAGAAGCTGATTTATTACAAGTAGCAAAAGTAATGGGGCTTGAGGAGGAGATTGATGTAACTGATGACATTGCAACAGCCAATGCAATTCTTGCTTCTAGTTCTGAACTGAAGCAGAACCCATGGATCCGAGGAGTTGCTAAATTCCACCAATTGCCAGTGTTTGTTATCAAGGTATCCTTGTATTGGTATTCCCTCATCGAACACTTAAGGAAATGATATTCTTGTAACTCTGGCTACAATTATATGCGACAATAAACCACAGATAAATTTGTGACGGAAAAGCTTTTCCGTAAAGGTTGTTAGAATGGCATTTACTGAGATGTCTCTTATGATTCACATTTTCACTCCGGCTTGTGCAGTCAAATACCATGGCACAAATGGTCAAGGCAGTTCGTATGATTCTTGGACTGGAATCATTCGGCTCAATGTCAAAACGGTCACTCAAAGGTTCCTTTGACATTGAAATTGAAGATGATGCACCAAAAAGAAAACCCACCTTGGAAGAGATCGATGCCTTGGAGGTGCAATTCCTCTCTTCTTTTATATTTGGTTAAAGGCTTATGAAGTGGCATACAAAACAATATTTTGTTTCACATAGATATTCTTTTTGTTAACTTCTCTGATCACTGTTTTGTAAAGGAGGTGCGCCTTGCCATCGAGTATATTGTAATTCCTGGTGGAGAGCCAGTGGAGCTTCTCCCTAGATGCTCAGAAATCGTTGCTCGACAGCTTGAGCTTGTGGAGAGCTACCAGTTGACTGCAGAAAATTCAGGTACTGAGCTGAATCCTAGGTTGCAGATTCTACCCGTGAGAGTAAACAAGAAGTCTTCTTCTAAATCTGGTTCAACTTTACAAAAGGAAACATCTGGGAACTCATTAAACAGCAGTGATGGAGGTACCAGTGTTACGAGGCTGCCATTCCTTCCCGAATAACTGCATCATGACTTCAATTGTAAAATATGTCAATCTTTGATTGATAAAGATGCCGATTCATGTACAGTCATATATAGCATTTATCAATGCCATGTAATTATTTAACTTGTTGTTTACTATGTAAAAACCATTTGCTTTTGTTCTTCATACAACGAAATAGAGGGGTCTGGCTACGGTACAGGTACAACTGATGTACTGGTGTTACACCTTTTTAAATTGTGTAAAAGTTATAAATAAACGTATAAAAGATGTAAATGAATATGTGTAATAGTTATAAATACAATTTTTATATATTTATTTACAATTTTTACAAACTCATTTACAATTTTTACACACTCATTTAAAAATATTATAACTGAGTATATAAAAGTTGTATTTATAAATTTTATATATTGATTTATAACTTTTACATATTCATTTATAACTTTTTTACAAATTTAAAAATTGATGTATTGGTACATCAATAGTATCGTAGTATAACCCCGAAATAGAATTTTTAACCCAATTACTTAAACCCTTAAAGACATCAGGATTTAAGAATGCTCAAAATTTCGAACTTAAAAAGATCAATAGTAGAAATAAGCAGCTTTCGCTTTGTTATGTATAAAAAAAAAAACAGCTTAAAAAAAACGAGAGCGTGTTTGATAAACTAACTTTCAAAAGTTTATTTACTTTAAAAAAACAGAATAGGGGTGTTTGAGATTGTTGTTGGCGTAACTTTTATTATATACAAATAATCAAAATGGACATGTATATTATTCCTTTGTCACATTTAACTATGAAATTTATAATCAATTTTTTTAACTATTTGTAACAAATTCTATATAAATTTATTTTTAATAAATATAAATACTTTATAATATTTTAAAAGTATAAACAATATTTTAGTTTATGTAAAATGTATGACTGTATAACTTATATCACAGTTTAAATTTAATT